>CM062817.1:1522498109-1523036866 GCA_031772625.1 Pinus tabuliformis
AAACTACAAATTGTAATAAGCTAAAAGAATTGACTTGAATCTACTCTACTAATCAACAAAAATAATAAATGATCGATGAAATTGTGAAGCATAAAAGAGAAATAATATAATCACACATAAGACAATAATTTTCTGCAGAAAGCCATGGCTAAAACCCCCTGCTATTTGTATATTACATTAATAAGAAAGTATGATAAGATTACAATGGTTTTCTCAAGCCTGAGAAACCTCTGTTCTACCCCTATCTATCTCACTGCTTCTTAGGAAAGCCTTGGATGAATAAAATATTCTTTTCTCAACATTGAACTCAACTGGCACAAGTATTTTCTATCCTCTACCTGATTGACTGCCTTTGGCCAATACTTAGCCAAATTCCTAGCCTTCCAATATCCTACTTCCTTGCATTGTTCATCAAGGAATTAACCTATATTTAATGTGGAAATTCATCAATTATGAATTGTGCAATCCTCATAGGCCTTCCTCTAATTTCATGCACCATCGGTTTAATTTAGATGATTTAACAACTAATAGTACATTGTCCCTAAACTCCAATCTCAACTGGGTCTACCTCTGATCTAACATGTAGGAGTTAATTATCAGTGAATCTTCAGTTTATTGGTTGAGTAGTGTAGGTTACACCCCACTACCATAGGTTACACCCCACTCTAGTAAGTTACACCCCACTACTATAGGTTACACCCGAATACAGTAAATTACACCCCACTGCTTCAAGTTGCACCCCACTACTACAGGTTACACTTCACTACTAGATCTCCCATTAAATCCTCCATCAGCTGGAACTAGTTTAACTGACTTCAACTCAGTTGGACTCAATTAAATATTTACAACTCAAAATAAACTCAACTATTACTCCTAATTGTAGGAGACACTCTACATAAATCTAGTTAGACCCTCAAGTCGAGTTAACTGAGTTAACCATGTCAAATTAACATAGTTAACTAATACAAGTTATCATGCGATGTGGAGTTACAATTTTATTCCCAATTTAATTCAAGGACAAATTAAATTAGGATTTTTTCTTGATGTTATTTTTAACATTTCTTGTTGTTATTTTCAACACTCCCTCTCAACAAGAAAGAAATTAAACTCTATCCCAATCTGGTACCTTTGGAATGTTATGCATGCAACACTTGTCAATTTTTTTGTTTCTATTGCAACATCTACAACCTAAAAAGCATCTAAATAAAATAAATTGAATCAACTTGTCTGTTATTGTCTACTCAGAAGATGGTGGTATTTTTGACTCTACTACTGAGCATCCTGTTCAGTTGTAAACACTACTCTGCACTCCTCAGTATCTAACTAACATTGATCCTCTTGATACTAAATATTATGGGCCCCCATAGCAAGGTAATGATCCATGATACAAACACACCTCAATGCACCCTTCAAAAATTTCTGCAACTCTTGGGATTATTTATTCACATCGACCCACCTCAGACTAGGAGGTATCGTTGCATGTGATCCCTTTGCTCACTTGGCTGAAAATTTCCCCCTACTAGAGGTCTCTGCTTGAGTGGATTTCTCCACTTAGTCCCCTCTATTCTTCTCCATCTATGGCTAATCCAAAACTTATGGAGGTTGCTTCTGAGGCTACATGTTCAGAGATAATTCATGCTCCCTCAAAACCACCAAGTCTCTAATCTTTGCCTTCCTCCTGAAGGGTTTGCATGCATGAGCTAAATCTAATCTACTCATATTTTTGTTAATATTTCTCTCTTTTTACTTCTGTGCTACTACTACAACCACTACAATAATGATTATGATCTCCCGAGATCCTAAAGTACTAGTTTCAACATGGATTCTTCTTTTGAAACTAGACTCCGTCTGAGTCTCAATCTCCATGGGAAACATATCTACTCCTCATTCTACCAATATCAATGATTAAGACTCCTTTTTGTGTCACTAAACATTGGCTTATTGATTTTCCCACTAGTAATCTTCTTGCTCCATTAAGAAATTTGCACATAGGGTCTTCTCAATATGCCCTAAACTAGAGCTCCATCAATTTGCAAGGTCAGATTTGAATTCTTCTCTTCTATTGTGATTTTAGCTCTAATACCATGTAGAAACTCCTTGTAGATTTAAACTGTAGATTGCAATATTCTAAAACAATTGACTTGAATCTACTCTTCTCGTCAACGAAAACAATAAACAATTAATGAAATCATGAAGCATAAAAGAGAAATAATTCAATCACACATAACACAATAGTTTTCTAGGGAAAGACACAACTAAAAACCCCTGATATCTTTATATGACATTAATAAAAAAATATGAGAAGATTACAATTCTTTTCTCAAGGCCAAGAAACCTCTGCACTATCTTTATTTGTCCCATTGCTTCCTAGGAAAGCCCTGGATCAATACAATATGCTCTTCCCAACCTTGAGCTCAATCTGCACATGTATTTTCTATCCTCTACCTGACTGACTGCATTTGGCTAATACATAGCCAAATTCCTAGCCTTCCAAGCTCTTGCTTCCTTGCATTTTTCCTCAAGGAATTAGCCCCTATTTAATGTGGACATTCCTCAATTATGAATTACACAATCCTTATAGGACTTCCTCTAAATGCATGAACCATCGTTTTAGTTTAGATTATTTTACAATTGATAATACATTGTCCCTAAACTCCAATCTCAAATGAGTCTTTCTCTTTTGACATGCATGAGTTAATTATGAGTGAATCTTCAGTTTACTAGTTGATCAATGCAGGTTACACCCCACTACAGTATGTTACACACCACTACAATAAGTTACAACCCACTACCGTAGGTTACACCCAACTACTGTAGGTTACACATCACTACTAGATCTCCCACTAATTCCTCCATCAATTGGAACTAGTTTAACTGAATTTAACTCAGTTGGACTGAATCAATAATTACAAAACTAGTGCCCTTAATTGTAGGAGACACTCTACACGACTCTAGTTAGACCCTCAAATCGAACTAGTTGAGCCAACTAAATCAAATTCACTTAGTTAACTATTACAATTTGTCATGAGATGTGTAGTTACAATTTTATTCCCAATTTAATTCATGGACAAATTAAATTAGGATTTTTTGTTGATGTTATTTTTAACATTTCTTGTTGTTGTTTTCAACACATTGGACATTGAATAATTGAAACAATTATATTTGTATATCTACAACAAATATATATTCATATGAAACCAAAGCTATGACAACCATCCTGAAGTAGATATAAATCATTGTTTTCAAACAAACTCTTTTCCAATAATAAGAAATACTTATTAGTCTCTTTGCATCTTTTTTACCTCCTTCTACAACAAATACATATCATTACCATTGTGGAATTACATAAATCATTGTCTTTCAATTGTACCCAACAACAACAATTTGTCGACTATTTTCATATTGGTGTGACCTTGAAACCATGACTTCTGAGTATGATTTTTATATAGGTTCATCATTGTATTGTAATCGTACAAGACAAAATTGTTTTCTCAACTCTTCTGATATTGGTGCCCTAAACATGATGACTTATGGACCGAATTCTCTTGCATGATAATATTGTTATACCCAAACTAGGACCTTGAATCCCTTCGCAATGATAAATTTCCAATGACCGTAATATATGGCAAGATGCAAGATGTGATAATTCATCATTTATGATCCTTGTTCACACTAAGCTTGGAAAAGACATGTTACTATAACTAAAAACAAGAAATCAATGTACCTCATCTATGAAAAGGACGCAATTGGTGATACCTAGATACTCTAATGCCCTAAAATTTGACAGGATATTTAGATTATTGATATTTGTGCACTAAAGCAAGCTTAAATTCCTGACCATTTTGCCACCATATGCTATAATAGCCAAGATTAAATCATCTACTAATGTAAATCTAAGATCCAAATTAAATTGGGAGATTAGTATAGAGACCAATTGTAAAGAACCACTTTGCAGTTTGTACTAAGCACCCATTGAGATTGATGCTTTCAAGCTTGCTATTTGAAAGAAGTAGAGTTTCTAATTCCACATCTATAAATGATGAGGTTGACCTTAGTGACAACTCTTCAATTGTATCCCATTGAAATTTAACACAAACAAACATTTCCCATCACTATGGAATTGATAGAGTCTAAGGGATGTTAGAGCCTTCCATTCCAGTATATGCACCACGAAACAAAGCTTCCTAAAGTTTCCACAATTATGTATAATCATTAATAAAGTGACATCATTTAAAGGAGATGACTGATTAGAATTAACAAACTCCTTCAGGTTTTTGTTTGTTGCAACAACAGATCTTCTCAGTATGGACAAAATTTGATGGGCAATTTGATTGTCACTGAGTGATTTTCCTATGAAATAAAATCTAAAAATTTATAAAATCCTCAAAAATTTTCTTTCAAACAGTAAAGATTGATGAGGAAAAGAAAAAATAATCAAATTTGATAAATAAATCTATTTTGAAATTCCAACCCTGCTTCCAAATATCGTTAGTGAATTACCCCTCAAGTAACATATTAGTTTATCAACCCTATACTTTGAATTAGTGACTCACATAGATGTACTAATGTTTTCATTTTCTTTCCTATTAGGATTGTCCAATTAAAAGTCATTTACATTTTTAGGTTTGTTTTTAATGAAGTAAACGGATTAGTTTATCACCCCTTGACTTTGAATTAGTAACTCGAAGAGGTGTACTAATGTTTTTATTTTCTTACCTATTAGGATTGTCTAATTGAAAATTTATAATTTATTTAAAATTGTTTACATTTTTAGGTTTGTTTTTAATGGAGTAAACAAATGTTTTCATTTTCACCCTTGGACTTTGAATTAGTGATCAACAGAGGTGTACTCATGTTTTTATTTTATTCCTATTAGGATTATCCAATTAAAAATCTATAATTTATTAGAAGTCATTTACACTACTAGGTTTGTTTTTAATTTTTAATTTAATTACAAGTACTAATTTGAAAATTTAAATATAAAATATAATTTGATTGAAAAATTAAGATATATAATTGCATATTTTTTTCTATATATTCAAATAAAAACTCAAGTGTTTTATTTTTAAATTTATATATTATTAAAATTAATTTATTGATAATCCAAATTAATTAATAAATAATTAATTAAAAATTAAAAATAAAATAATTGGAAATTTTTTCATTATAAATTTAGTATTTTTAAAAATATTAAATTTAGTGCGTTGGGGATAGTGTAATTGGTAATGGCCAAGAAAATGAAGTTTCATTGAACCAGAAGTCTTAAATCTTGGATTCAAATTTTGTGTAATTCTTGAAGAGAAAGCTCAATCCTATAGATGCTGGACAAATCCTAAGCCTAGAAGTAAAACATATCCTAGGCCTAGAAGTAAAACATATATCCTAGGCCTAGAAGTAAAACATATTGGGAGTTGGTCAAATCCTACGCCTAGAGGTAAAACAGATCAATAAGGCCCCAGAGATTTCAAAATCCTCTTAAGTAACCAAAAAAAAGAAAAACGTCAAACTTAGAAGTAAATTAATAAATTACTAAAACAACAAAAAACATCAAACTTAGAACTAAATTAATAAATTACTAAAACAACAGAAAACATCACACTTAAAACTAAATTTAAAAGTTACTAAAAACACAAAAATCATCAAACTTAAAATTAAATTCGTAAATTCAATACTATCGCCAATTAAAATTACTATTCTCAGCAGAGAGTCTTCTATAAGGATCACTTGTTATGTGACAATATTCACTGGATGGCCAAGCTAACATGCACAACATTTCTTATTTCTATTTCTTTATGGTATCAAAAGAAATTCGTAATTAAGTTTGACTAGTATTTATGTGATATTAGATTTTAGATGGATTCTAACAGCTATAAATTTGAGAGTCTTTAACAAGGGGACCCAGTGAGAAATTATATTAAATGGATAGCTAATATTAATCTTATCCTAATTCTAGATATATGTAAATGGTTATAGTATTTAGAAAAATTGGGAACTGAGGTAGAGTAGCATTTATGTCATATTGGATAGATTCAGATAGTTGTAGACTTAAACTTGCAACATCAAATTTCATAAAGAGTTAAAAACTTCACATCAAGGAAGTTTCAAATCAAATTAATTCTAGGGCGATCATTAATTATATGTGGGTTTTTGGTTTGTCAAGTTGTTTGAGTTTGATTCCAAATTTGATTGGGGTTTTAGAAACTGTTATGAAAAATGTCTAAATTATTAAAATATTTTAACCTATCAAAATCATCCAAAAATCACATTTGACTTGAGTTAGTAGAACGACCCTTAACATGATTGGATTTGAAACTCGACATTCACTAATTCAAATTTCAACTACCGCTAACGAAAGAGTAGTAATAGGAATTTAATAGATTATAGAAAAATTTGGTCAGTGTTCTTATTTAGAACAAAGGGTAATGTACTTGATCGTGGACTATATTTAATAATATTTAATGCATTGCAAACCTCCACAACCCCTGGGAAAACTAACTTATTTTAAATAATTAAAAAATCGATAGGGATGAACACAAAATTTGGGAATTTGAGGAATAGCATCAGACTCTGAAAGAAGCAAATACGCAACGAGAAACTTAAAACATTGAAATACAAGATTTGAGGAAAATATGAGAATAGAGAATTGGAAGGTCATGCAATATTTGGGAAAGTATTTCAAATAGAGAACTTAAGAATAGGTCAAAAATATTCATAATCGCATTCTTAAATGTTTTAAGATAAGACTAAGACACAATTAGAATCTAAAATTTTCAAATATTTGATGAGTACCATTTTACAATGGTAGTGAACGGTTTCTTAGATGTTCGGTGGTTAATATGGATAAATGATTTAATTTTATTTTTTAAATGTTTTATAATTAACTGTTTTCTCAAATTTTATGCCAGAAATATTAGTTATTATTAATGTTGCTAGTTGATGATGATCTTTTCACATCTGAGGACTCGTAAGACACCTTCTATTTCACATCTAAGGGTATTTGGCTATGATGCATATGTACATGTTCCAAAGGAGAAAATAACCAAGTTGGATAGTAAATCTGAAAGGTACATCTTTATTGGGTATAAGGATGGTTTGAAAGGTTATAAGTTTTGGAACCCAAGAAGCAAGGAAGGTTGTGTACAATCGAGATGTGGTGTTTAGAGAGGTGAAAGATGTTATTAAACATGAATTCCTACCACAGGAACATGAGAATATAGAGTTTGAGCTAAAGGAGGAAGAATAACACTCTATAGGAGAAGATGAATCAGAAGATGAAGAGCCACAAACTCCAACTGTGAGAAGGTCGATTCGAATAAAAAGGAAGCCAGAAAGGTATAGTCCATCTGCTTTTTGTTCAAAATTGTCTTTATCTATTACTGATGATGATTCGATATTTGTGAGGGAGATAGTAGATTCATAGGATGGAAAACACTGGAAAGAGGCCATGGTTGATGAAATGACATATTTCAATAAAAATGAGGCTTGGGATCTAGTTTTGTTGGCTAGAAGGAAATCCATTAGAAGAAAATGGGTGTTTAAGAAGAATATGAACGTGGAAGGCAAGGTGGAGAAATACAATGCTCGGTTGGTAGCAAAAGATTATTCCCAGGTGCCGAGAATTGATTTTCGTGATATTTTTTCTCTTGTTGCCAAGGTATCTTCTATTATATTACTTTTATCTATTGGCGTTGCTTTTTATTTTCAGGTAGAACAAATGCATGTGAAGACAACATTTCTTCATGAGGATCTAGAAGAATAGATCTACATGAAGCAACCTAAAGGCTTTGTGGTGAAGGGTAAGAAAGAAGTGGTATGTGATGAGTCTCATAAATGGGTAATTATATGGGCTCATTTTACCTCCTAACCTAGTTAAATCAACCATTCTCTTAACTTACTGTATGATTTTCTGATTATATTTACGCTTATGGAATGAGTTGAGTTAGTTATGATGCCATGTGGTCTAACATGTGTTTAATGCAGATTATTGATGAATTTTGAGGTCAAACTCAAGGATCCAGTGGAAAAATGGTAGCAATAACTTGAAGTGGACAAAGGAGATGACTTATAGGAGGGAATCCCCCTCATTTATTACTCCTCACTTCGAATTCCCATTCATTCAGCTCGGAGTACAAGCAACCAAATCATGCACTATAATGTAGCCGAGCAAGTGGCAGATGACTGAAGATTATCTCGAATTTTTGGAGCCAAGCCTCCCTAATTTTAATGAAGCTGTTGGTAGCTTCATTTGTATATGTAGAGAGGCCTAGGGCCTCACTAGGGTCAGATTTTTGGTATTTTTTCTTATGTAAACTCTGCTCCAACTTCGAGCTTATTATTTTGTGATAGTTTCATGTAATCTTGTTATTATTTTGATAATAAAGGTGGAATCCTTTTTGAATTAGCACTGAGTTTCCTCAAAGGGATGAAGTTCTTGGGTTAGGGCCCAATCCAAGCATCCAAGCCCCTCTTTACTTTTATTTGTATATTTATTTCAGTTTGTACAGATAGTTGCTGTTAGATGTATTTCTTTTATGGTTAAGAACAGCTTGCTTTTCATGATTCAGTAGTTTGCTTCCATTTGTGCTCTCTATAGTAGGTTAAGCAGTGATAAAAAGAAGATTCAAAAGGATAGCAATAATGACCTGGCCTCTCTTCCTCCCTTTGGGACCATCATTTGAGGCAAAGACCCTCTTGTTGCCCCAAAAACATAGATTTTCCTCATTCATAGGACTTCTAGTGTTTGTAGCTTTTTAGTATGTTAATAGTCCAGCTTTGCTTTGCTTCAGATATTCTTCATCATGATCACTTCTTTATTTGCACTAGTCTTCTTTCATGCTTTCCTTTCTTGCATCATTCCTCAACATTTCCTTTCACAGATCATAGTTTAGACTAGTTTGATACAAACTCTGTTTTTCTAGATGCACTCATTTCATTGCTTGTTTGTTGACTGTTAGTTCATTTGTAACAGATCTCTTCTAGCAGCAGGTTATATTATCAGCCATCGCATCCTCCATCTGATCCATGCCCTACAGGTCACCCAAGTCTCACCTCAATTCTGCCTTAGTTTCCTACATTCTCCATAGAACTTCGTCCTTTCTCCTTGAGCAAATCCAATAATCTTTCTCTCTCCTTGTAGTTCATGGTAGACCATAGACGCCCTAACACCTCATTCCAACTTTCATCCACCTCTTTCACCCACTCTCACACCCTCAAAACAATGAAAATTGCTCTCGGCCTTCTCCTGTAGGTCTCCTATAGAACATTGTTTTTCCTCTTGTAGATTTCCTATGTGCTCCTGTAGATTTTCATGTAGGCTTCCTTTTGAAGGCTGAGTGAGGGAAAAACCTCTAGAAGGCCACCTGAGACCTCCTAGGACTCATTCACACCATCCTTCATCCTCTCAAGTCCCAAAACCACCCTTCAACACCACCTATTCACTGCCACATTCACACACAATAAATTACATGCATGTCAAATTCACATCAAAATACATAAAAATCCAAAAATATGTTTTTTGCTTATTTACTTCCAGAAATAGCATAGTTAGATGTTGTTTACTTCCTTGAATATATAATGGCATTCCTTTCATGGTTTTCATAGCTCTTTCTACAAAAGTAGAATTAGTTGGTTAATTAGGTTCACTAGTTTTGCTTTACATTTCAATCTTTCTCCTTTTTGCAGTTAGAATAGCATCTATCTTTCTCTTCTTTCATAACATATAGAGGTTCTTCTGGAATCCATAGAAGTTGGCTCGAGCTTCTAGTGATCTTGCGCCGGCTGACCAAGTGACAACATGCAGTAAGAAATAGTACTTATGCATACAACACCGATGCTTCCAAGTTTGTTACGAACTACCACATTGATAAGAGTAAAGTAGGCAGCCTAGGAGTTGCAGCATTATTGCTGCAATACTAGTGATCACCACTTTTTGGTGCCGTTGCCAGGGAAGCATCAAAGTATTATGTGATTAGTGCTTTCTTCTATTTTCTATTGCATTCTACTAATAGTTTATTTTAGCAAAAGTAGACTAGTCCTTTATTTTCCTTCAGTTCTGCATTTCCTTGTTTTACTTTTCAATTCTACAAATTTCATTTCAGCAAGAGTAGATGAGTCATTCTTTTCCTTCAGTTCTGCATTTCCTTGCTTTCCTCTTCAATTCTGCAAGTTTCATTTTAGCAAGTTCATTTCAGTTAGTTGCAATTTGTTTTATTCAATCAATTTCAGTTTTGCAGGTACTATCAGTGTGGGGAAAAAAGAAACAAAAACCAACCAAAAAGATTTCATTTCATGCCTCGTAGGAATAGAGATAACTTAGAAAAAAATTTCCCAACACCCCCACTACTTCACATAGCCAACTTTCTCTCTTCTTCAGCGGCTGCAATCAAGAAGAAGCCTTACGTGAACGTCCAGACATATTTGAAGAACCTATAGGGGAAGAAGAAGAAGAAAACATTCCTCTGGAGCTAATGGTTGAAAACAGAAATGTTGGGGGCATTACCTTTTCTTCCAACTCATCCATTAAAGGTGAAATTGGAAACATACTGGAAGACTTCAAGAGTGAGATGCTGCAGATTCCATGAAAATTGACACCTTACATATCAAAAGAAAACAAGAGGAACCGGAGAGGTCTTTAGCCATTTTTTCCCTAGATGCACCAAGAGGAATCCCAAGAATGAATGCCCATTGAACTCTATAGAGGTTTGTTCAATCTGTGAAAAAAATCATTCTACAAACAAGTGCCCATCCTTGCTCGAACATAAAGTTGTATACCAAGGGGCCGAAGGAGTCACTAAACAACTCTATTATATAAACCAAAGAAGGCCGCATGGACCCAGACCATACCAGTAGCGGATACAAGGGACATCTTAGGCATACTACAACCCTAACCAAGTGCCCTCCATACCTTCTTAGGGCCCCCCTGCTCATCCTTCCTAGTCCACACCTCCTCCTTGGCCCTTCACATCTCAATATCATGCCAAACCAACCACCCATTCATTTCAATCCTATGCTCAGCTGCAACCTTAGTGGAATGCATCTCATCAAGGGTGGAAGCTCCAATACAACTCTCTTCCCACTCTTCTACCTCCACCACCTACCCAACAACAATCCCATCCACATCCATATCAAATATACACTCCCACTCAACTACCTGTACCACCATTTCCAAACCCACACATTGAAGTAGCTCAACCCATTTACAATGCTGAGATACAACACTTCCAAACATCTCCTCTTGAGTTCAATGGTATTCACCATAGCTTAGGAAGAGTACTGCAAAAAAGATATTATATTGATATTATTGAAGGATGACATCCAGAAGAAGAAGATTCAAAAGAGAAGATCAAAGAACCATGGGCTGCACTTGATGAATAGAAGACATCAAAATCAGATGTTGATAGAGCTCCCTCATGGTTACCATCAAATCCTCCATGTATTCAAGAGAAAAATCAGCAAAAAGAGGAAGATGTGAAGTTCATGGTAGAAGAAGACATGAAGAATGATCCAGATCAGCAAAAGGACCAAGGACATCACAACTATATTGAAACATGGTTCTTCTCTTCCTCAACTATGCTTGATCCTTTCAAAGTCAAATCATTTTGTCTTTGAAATCCAGGTACATGTCAAAGCATACATTTCAAGCCTCCACATCATTTTGTCTATCATCTTGATGTGCACATGGCTCCATTGGAAGTATTCTTATACTTGAAAGTGATTTTGCTTTTCAAGTAGGGTAGGGTAAGAAAAAAAATGAAAAAGAAGAGAAAAAAATAAAAGTATAAGGTGAAAACCTCTTTGGAGGCACCTCAGATTGGCTCATTGATTGAAAAATTCCATGAGGTAGACAATGGGTTGGAAAGAAGAGAAAAAATGAGAAAAATATCCTGCTTGAAAACTTCCTTTGAGGCGCCTAGGAAATCCTACTAGTTGAAAACCTCATTGAGGTGGCTAGTAGGCCTAGAAAAAAGAAAAAATAGAAACAACAAAAATCCTTGCTCCATGCGTGCTTGTAGTCTCCAGCACCTGCAAGAAACAAGAACAAGTTGGTACCAAAGGGAAACTGATCAAGCCTAGTAAAAAGAACTCAAATTTTGACTTTCTCCTACTTCGCTCAAATTCTCGAACAAGGCCAAGGCCATGCCAATCCATCACCGTCATCTATTTTCACCATCCACCAATCATTCTCGAGCTTATACCACTCATTTTCCTTGTTGTCCTAAAAAGAACTACAGGATGCTCTGTTTTCCTATAGGATATAAAAATACATCAAGCAGAAATTTGTTTTTTCCATAACTTGAAAATCGTGCATCCATTTAAAAAACTGTTACATGGAAAGTTGCATACGGATGATGGTAACATGCTCAAGCAATTTCAACAAATTTCAGTTCATGATTACCAAGAAATTGGCCTCCATCACCTTCAGCCATTTTTGCATTTTCCCAATATCCGTGCATCCATTTAAAAAATTGTTTCATGCAGAGATGAATATGGACGATGGCAACATGCCCAAGCAATTTTAGAAAATTCCAGTACATGATTTCCAGGAAATCGCCCTCCATCACCTTCATCCATTTTTAGTTTTTCTTGAGATCTATACATCCATTGACCAAAATGTTTCTATGGGTAGGTGCACAATGATGATGGAAGCATGGTCAGAAATTTTTAGGTCAATCTAGTCTACCGTTTGGGAGATATGGAAAAAACAAGTCACTGTCTTGTAAACCCACAGTAGTTGATTCCATAGAATTCTAGCACCAGTAGCAAGGGACAACACATCTGAAGGATGAAAAGGCACATGCAGTTCAGCTCCAGAAAAATAAGAACCTGCAAAAACACACAACAACACAACATGCATAAAGTGAAATAAAGGCATGCAACAAAGAAAGTCACAACACCTCACAACAAATACACTCAGATCAAAGGTAGGTAAATAAGTCACTCCTGTGTTTCCATTAGTGTAATTATAAGTCATGTAAAAGCAATAAGATGGTTGAGGTTGAATGAGGGAAAGGTGGCCAGTTAGCTTGGCCACCTTCAGTTAGTTGACTCCACTTAACCGAGATGTTACCCACATGTGCACACAGTCAACTTCAGCAAAGGATGCCAAGGACAAGTAGTGGAGGAAGTGTAAACTCCAATGTAATCATGAGGGATGATTACGAGAGGGGCCCATCATGACAAGGTAGGTGGGGACCAACAATCCAAATATGGCCAACGTATGCTTTGTCAGCTCACCCCCCATCACTGGAAATATCCATAAAAAGTAATAAGTACTCCTCCCCGAGCACTCTCACCACCTTTTCCTTCATTTCCTCCACGAAACTCAACTACAACAATTTTCTTGTGCCCCCATAGCATCGTAACCATTGTCCTCCATCAATCTCTCCCATATTCCTGCTCTCGGTGTTTTCTACAGGAGCACTTACACGTTCTACAAGAACACCTACAAGAATTCTACAGGAGGGACATCAAGCTTCTACAGGAGGGACAGTGAGTTGTTTTGAAGGGAGAAAACATGGGTTTTAGCATGATTTTCAGTCTGAGTAGGTAGGCTTCATGCATGCTTGCATTGAATATCAATATACGCAAGCAGTGGTTTCAATTTAAGGAGAAGATAAACCCTTTAGGAGGAGAAAATACATAAAGGAATTTCTACTTTTTTTATAAAAAAAAACACAGTCTCCTCTGTTTCTCTGTTTTTCACAAAAATTGTTGTCTCCATTCCCACATTTGGTTTCCCAAAAGAGTATAAACAAAATGACAAGAGGATTTATGAGAAAGGAGCCCACCAACTCCACCAGGCTCCATGCACATGCCCAAGTAGTGGACGTATTCACAAGAGAAAATTGGATAAACGTTTTTGAGAAATTCTAAGGGTTTGATGAGGAAATTGCCCAGGAATTTGCCCACTCTTTGGTCCCTCACACAAGAAGACATGCCACTATCACCTTTAGAGGTATTTCCATGGAGATAACCCCTGAATTTATCAGTAGGTTCACCACCCTTCCTCTTGGGCTGACTTGGAGTAAGGATGAGAAACCAATTCACCAGGCTACCAAGAAACTTTTTTCCAAAACAATGAAAACCCTGTAGAGGATAAAAATGGCATTAGAAGGGCTAGCATACCATACCCTTGGGATGGGGTTAGTTACCAAATAATCAAATACATTTCCTGTGGAGGGAGGTACAACATTGTCTATGGTTATCACTTTAGAATCCTTCATGAATTAAGGTATGGCATGGACACACCAGCACCTCAAAAGCTCAACATCCCCTACTTCCTCCTGGAGTCCCTCATTGACTCCAGCACTAAGGTTCAGGTAGGGAATTCAGAGTAGCTATTGTTGGAAATAATACTAAGAGGGGGGGGGGGGGGGGGGGGGAATCAGTATTATCAAGTCACTTATTTCTTTTTCAAACCCAGATCATATACGCTACTTCAGTTAGATAAAACCGTGTATATACGCAACTACAGAGAAGGAAACCCACGTATGCAATGCAGACTTATAATTTAATTTATCTTACTGATGTTGATCATTAATCTATGTATTAGGATCAAATTAACAGTAACCAGAAATAGTAAAACATATCTGAAGACAATCACACACACAAGAACACAAAATATAAGGTGGAAACCCAATGTGGGTGAAAAACACCTGCTGCAATTTGTCTCTATCTTCCTTTAATTAGAAACTTCTTTTTACAATGTACTGGTGCAGTCCTTTACCAGTGCGCATGCTGCAACCTGCAGAGAGCTACAACCCTTTCTCGTTCTCCAGCTTCTCCTGGAAGGGAGCTACAACCCCCTTAGCTCTTGCACTAGCCAAGATACTAGTACGTAAGTGTTGGCCTACAGAAGGCTACAACCTTCTCTTTCTTCCAGGGACCACGTTTCGTAAATTTTTAGACTGGATCCATGAACATCAATCAATCATCAAGAATTTCTGCATCAAACAATCTCCTTTACACCAGTTAGAACTGAATCAAGTAGATATTTCTCTGATAGTTGTACCCAAAACATAGTAATAGTAACCACACACCAAATTCTGAACCCAGAACTCTGTAGCAATAAATAGAAGCAGCTAGATCACAACTCAACAGATATACACTACTTCAATAACCTGAAACCTGCGTGCATACGCTTCTGTGTTTGGAGAACCTACATATACGCTATTTTTATTCACTAAATCAGCGTGTATACGTGCCTTTGCTTCACTGAACCTGCGTACAGATCTATAAAAGATAATTCACTCTTTCAAATATTCATACACTAATTAACCCAGATTATCAGATTTATAGATCAAGCATGCGCCACATATAACAGATCAAAATCATGCAAAGATACTATCATTCAAGCCAAAAGATTATGACCCATCAATAGAACTTATCCTTCTCTTTGCGCTAAGTTTCCTCCTTCATTCAGATCCAGATCTGCACCATAACCCTAATCACCAATATTTCAGATCTAGCACTTATTAGATATTCAATTAATTCAGATGATCCTTTGCCAAATGATCTCCTTCCCCTTTTATAGTCTTAGGCCTTTCACAATACTACGGTCCAAAACCATAATAAAACAATACCAAGGACCCAATACTTGGGATCAACACTTCTGATGAGATACCATGGTCCAAAACCATAGGTTCAAATACCAAGGACTAACTACCACGGACCAAAAGTAAGTTCTCCAACATATACGAGCTTTTCCTTGTGTGAAAGTGCGTGTATACGCATACACACCTTTGTAACATCTAACTCGCGTGTATACGTGCCTTAGTCTAGGTGAACCTGCGTATATGTCTTTTCCTTCATTCTAAAATCCTGAACTGAGATTTGTCACCAGAGAGAGTTGCCATCAAGGACAACACCTGTGCCATAGCTTCAAACCCATGCCATAATGCGAACAGTCTCCCCCTTTGGATTTGATGGCAACCCCAAGATTCTCAAAGTCATTCTCCCCCTTTGTCATCAAGGGCAAAGGGTTGTGCTCCCCCTGAGTACATGCTGAAATCTCAGCCCTGCTGTGCTGACCATGCTCCTCCTGACTGTAGGCAAGATCTGCAAAAAGATGTTCTTGAAGAAGAACCATGACTTATACATCATAAAAGACCTTCCTATCACCAAAAGACTTAATACATACATCCATCACCCAACCAAGTGGGGATCATCCACCCAACCAAGTGGGGATACATCAGAAATTTACATATGAAAACCAAGTACATTACATCTTCATCCCAGGCATAGTGGGGAAACCAAAATAGGCCATTACATGACCGTGACACCTTAAAAGAGATACATGACATAAAGATGAAATAACTAGAGCAAGAATTATGAAAGTCACCAATGACTGATATCAACAGCATTTGTCAATCATCATTCAGATCAGCAACCAAGATTTCCTTATGTTCTCCCTCTGCCTTTGTTCCACCTGAAACCAACAAGAGCTGTGAACTAGAACCAAAAGCTTCTAAGAAACTGCCAACAATGCATCATTAGAAGTTTATTTACTCCCCCTGAACCTGTGCCAGATGGTCTCTGTCAGACCCATATCAGAATATCTTCAACCAGAGCCTGTCCCTATTGATATCCATCAAACCTCCATATACACGACTGTCTCTGCACAAACCAGCGTATATACGCAGATCCTCCTCAAGTAACACGCGTACACCCATTTTTCTCTGAAACAGACAAGATTTAATAGAAAGATGATGCATCAACTACTCCCAACTTCTGTCTGAGGTATTCAAAAGTTTCCCTGGGCAGTGGTTTGGTGAGAATATCAGCAACTTGTTCCTTAGAAGGAACAGACTCCAATTTGACCTTTTGTTCCAACACTTGTTCCCGAAGAAAGTGATACTTGATCGGTATGTGCTTGGTCTCTGAATGCATGACCAGGTTCTTTGAAATGCTGATTGCACTTGTATTATCACATAAGATGGAGATAGGTGGTGTACAAGTGATCTGAAAATACTGCAAGGTTTGCATCATCCAAAGGAGTTGAGTGCAGCAAGATGCGTCAGCCACATATTCTGCTTTAGCTGTAGATAGAGCATTCGAACTCTGTTTCTTGCTAAACCAAGATACTAATATGGAACCCATAAATAATGCACCACCACTTGTGCTCTTTCTGTCATCCACACTTCCAGCTCAATCTGCATCTGTATAAGCATGAAGAGTGAGATCTGTATCTCTAGGATACCATAAGCCATAGTTTTGAGTTCCTTGAAGATACTTGAAAATTCTCTTCACTGCCTGAAGATGAGTTTCCTTTGGATTTGCCTGATATCTTCCAACTATTCCCAATGCATGCATGATGTCTGGTCAGGTACCTGTCAAATAAAGTATACTTCCAATCATAGATCTATAGGTTGGTTGATGCACTGCTGCTGATTCATCATTTGCACTGAGGCTGCATCCTATAACCATGGGAGTACATACTGGTTTTGCATCTTCCATGCCATATTTCTTCAAGATCTGCTTGAAATACTTGGTTTGAGACAAAAAGATACCGCCTTCATTTTGTTGGATTTGCAATCCAAGAAAATATGTCTGTTCTCCAAGAAAAGACATTTCGAATTCTTTCTGCATCACCAAGGCAAAGCTTTGACTCATAGCTTCTTCATTACTGCCAAAGATAATATAATCTACATACACAACAAGTATTAGCAATTTTTCATTTTCAATTTTTATATAAAGATTCCTATCCACTGATCCTTTTGAGAAACCTTATTGATGAAGATATTTGTCCAAATGGTAGTACCAAGCCCTTGGAGCCTGTTTAAGACCATAGAGAGCCTTTTTTAGTCTGCATACAAGATTTGGATCATTCCCAAGAATGAAACCATCTGGTTGCTCAATGTACACTTCTTCTTCTAAGTCTCCATTCAGAAAGGTTGATTTCACGTCCATTTGAAATACTTTGAACTTCTTAAATCTTTAGAGAGCAAGGAACATTCAGATGACCTCAAGTCTAGCAATGGGAGCAAAAGTTTCTTCAAAGTCTATTCCTTCTTGTTGAGCATACCATTTACAAGCAAGTCTGGCCTTGTTTCTAATCACTTCCCCATTTTCATTCAACTTGTTTTTAAAGATCCATTTTGTCCCTACGACATTCTTATCTTTTGGTCTAGGAACCAACTCCCAAGTGTTATTCTTTTCGATCTGCTCAAGTTATTCATCCATTGCCTTGACCTAGCATTCATCTTTGCAAGCCTCTTTTACATTTTGTGGTTCAGTGGAGGAGAGTAATGCCAAATAGCTTGAGGCTTCTGCAATTGTTCTTCTTGTTTGTATACCTGCCTCTTTCTGCCCCAAAATTTGAGATTTTGGATGATTCTTCTGAATGTACCTGGATGGAGTCTTCTCTTCTATCCTTATCTGTTCTTCTGGTACCTCTTGAGGTTCTTCTTCATCATCAGTCTGATTTGAAGGATGATCTTCATCCTCTTCGATATTTTCATAATTTACTTGCCTAGGAATGTTTCCTTCTTCATCAACCACTACATCAATGCTGTCAACAATTCTTCCATGTCTTTTATTGTGACACTTATATGCTTTGCTATGGGGAGAATAACCAAGGAGAATGCCTTCATCTGCTCTAGGTTCAAACTTGCCAAGATGTTCATCACTATTCTTAATATAGCATTTGCTTCGAAAAATTTTGAAATGTTTTACCAAAGGAGTCTCACCATACCAGAGCTCATGAGGAGTTTGAGTGTTGTTCACCCGGACATTTGTTTTGTTGAGAATAACAACCGCAGCAAATGCAGCTTCACCCCAGAGGTTGCGGGAGTTCCAGACTCATCAAGCATAGCACGAGCCATTTTTTGAACCATTCTATTCATTCTTTCCACTACTCCATTTTGCTGAGGAGTCCTAGCTGTAGAGAATTCCCTTCTTATTCCATGTTCTTCACAAAAATCGAAAAATTCATTTGAGTTAAACTCCCCACCTCTATCAGACCTGAGGCACTTAATTTTGTGATCTGATTCGTTTTCAACCAAGGCTTTGAAAGATTTTAATATTTCTAAGGCTTCGTCTTTGTGCTTCATAAGTCTTATCAACACCATCCTGGAGAAGTCATCAATGAATAATATAAAGTATTCTTCTCCTCGAGTTGACCTTTTCCTGGATGGACCACATACATCTATATGGACTAGTTGAAGAGGCCTGCTAGCTAATCCTTCCTTCTCAGGGAAGTTAGTTCTGGTTTGCTTACCAAACTGACATGATTTGCATATTGTATTGTCTGGAATTCTGATGTCTAGAAGACCACGAACTGCCTGGTATTTGCATGCTTTCCTTATCTGTGAAAAGCTTAGATGCCCCAAACTCTGGTTCCATAACCAGTGTTCATCATTCTTGCTCAAATAGCATTGTTGTTGTCCTTCTTCAAATATGTATAAATTATTTGGAGTTCTTATGCCTTTGATCACTGTTTTTCCTGTATCAAGATCACGAACACTACATCCATTTGATCGAAATATTACCTCAGTTCTTTGATCACACATCTGACTAACACTCAGTAGATTCTGCTTCAAGCCATCAACATACAAAACATTTCCAGCTTTGACCTTTTCTTTCAACTGAACTGCGCCTTTTCCTTTTATGACTGCAGGGGTATCATTTCCAAAAGAAACTTTCTTTCCCTTTTCTAAAGCACTATATGATTGAAGTTTTTCTTTATCACCTATCATATGCTTCGAACATCCACTGTCGATGTACCATTGATTTTCCTGTCCTTCTGCATATAAAGCTATCCCACATCTTTCTGACTGTGGTTCCTTCATTCTCCATGTTCTAGCACTTGAGGTTTGTTCCTTCTGAGTTGTCTTCCAAAACCTGCTCCTGCATTCAGAATCTTTATGACCGAAGTTATTACAAATAGAACATTCAATTTCATTTTCAAGGGCAGAAAAGTTGTTATAGGTCCTTTTCATAATTCTAGTCATACTCCTTTGTTTCTGAGCTTCTCTAGTCATAATTGTCTTATAGGCAACACATTGAGCTGCTTTGTGACCAAAGTTATGGCAAGAGAAACATTGGCCATTGAAGAAACTCCTGTGATTATCAAATCTATCAACCAACCGATTGTAGTTTCTACTGACATCCATTCTTGAGGAAAATTGGGAAGATTTTACATGTGGCTGGTTGTGGCTTATGTTTGTCCTTAAAGTAAATTTCCCCCGATTTTCCTGATAGTCTTTGTTCATTCTTGAGGTAAATTGTCCCTGATTTACCTGATGATTTCTATTAGGCCTTTGCTCGCTCCTCCTTGCTGCATCAAGATAACTTTTGGAGGTGGATTCTTGAGATGCTTCTCCATTATATCCCAGACCTGTCTTGATTAGTGGAGAATGCTGCACATTGATAATCTCATCCAGAGTTTTAGATCCTTTAACAAATTTAAGATTAAGAGCTTTTGTTTTCTCAATCTCTTTTCTAAGACCAACAATTTCACATTCTAACTTTTCAAGAAGTTTTTCTTTTTCAGCAAGTTGGAATTGAAGAGTATCAATGATCACATTCTTCTCTTCTAAACATATTTTGAGTCTAGAAATCTCTTCATAAAGACCTTCTTCATCTATAGCATCCACAAAATCATCATCTTCAAAAGCCATTAAGAGTCTATAATTGTTACCTTGTTCATCTTCGTCACTATTTGAAAGTCCATCACTGTCTTCATGAGTGTAGTAACTTTTCTTAGTTACATTCTGTTTCTTGTTCCATCTAACAGGTTCCTTCCCCTTGTCAATCTTATCCTTATGAGGACATTTGGCAGAATAGTGACCGACTACATCTTGAGCATGGAGGGAATTACACATCTACCTTGTATGCACAATATTGTGTGTGTGTGAGAGAGAGAGAGAGAGAGAGAGTGAGTGAGTGGAATAGAGAGAATAAATATATCATGCACCAATAAGTATCAAATCATTCAAGGCACACACCATTTTAGTATGAGAACATGAGGAAAGGGTTGCACCTTGAGGGATTTGATCCATGTTGATGCATGATAAATAAGGTGTTAATATGGATCTTTCTTAAAACATTTCAATAGTGTAAATCTTGTATATTTAGAGATATAAACCTTTGTTTATAGTGTGCGAATTAGGGAGAAGATTGCAGATTGAAGAACTAAATCCCTCTTAGTGGATGAAATATCAAGATTTAAGATGGACCTACACTAGTTGTGTTGAAAGGAACTTTATATAGCCCAATATAATGGAGATCTATAACTCCTTTTGTACTAAATATGGATTTTAAATGGCACATTTTAAATTGTATTAATAACAAAAAAATTATTCCTCCAACGGTTCTATAACATTGTTATTATATATTACATTTTCGTAAGTTTTGCAACACTCCAACTCATAAATTTCCAAACACATACAATTGGCTTGCAATACTACCCTTTGGGTTTTGCCCCATTTTTGGGGTTTATGTTGGGTTTAGATTGACAATGTAGATTCTAGGGCATAGGAATATGTAGTGGAGATGAAAATTTGTGGTTTTGGAGGCAAATAACCCCCCTCACCCCACATCGCTCCATCTCAGTTGAGTCCTTCACCCAGTGAGGGTTAACTCATAGGTAGGAATGATCACCTCACTTTTTGGTTCACATAGTTAAAGATTATCAACAACCACAAGGTAATTTCCAAGACTACAATCCTGCTTTTCTTTCAGATTTTAGAGTTTATACATTGTAAATTATTCTTTCATTTCCTCCTTGCCGGAGTGTAATGAGGGTATGTTTCAAGTTAGTGCCCTCAATTGGTTTTACATAATGGTTTTTCAACACTTATTTCATGAAAGTCATTGTGATGGGAAGAAGCCCTTCACACTTTCTCAAGGGAATGGTTTTCCCAAGCTCGAAATGTTACTGTTAATACAAAAATTTAACTTCGAGTTGAATGGTTTCTCTCTTGAATTGATATTATTAGTTTCCTTGGAAATTCTTCAAATATTTATTCATATGTCCACGCTATAAAAGTTTCAATTACCTCTCGGAATTGCACAAGTCTATCTACCAGTGACCTTAGTAGGCAATTGAAAGTTCCCTCTGGGAATTGCATAAGTGAGGCTGCCAGTTACCCCAGCAGCCAACTCTGGAAATTGCACAAGTCTGGCTGCCAGTGACCCTAGCAGCCAACTGGCAGTTCCCTTTAGGAATTATGTAGATCTGGCTTCTAGTGACCGCAACAGCTAATTGGCAATTCCCACTGGGAATTGGACAGATCTAGCTGCCAGTCTCCCAGGCAGTTCCCCAAGAAAATTGAGCAATCACTGCCTACTGACCCCTCATACAGCTCTGCCTGTTCCTCTGGAAAATTGCACAAATTTGGCTGTCTATCCCATGCTGACTGTTTGTTCTAGAAAATGCACAGAGCATGCGTGCCTTGCCTTCCAGCAGCCCAGACTGTTCCTCCCAAAATTTGCACAATTTTGCCTCCCAACCAAGCTAGACATTGCAATCAATCACTGTCGACTTAGCTCACCTATCTCCATCTCTCATTGACTCTTGCACAATTTACATCAGCAGTTTCCCAGATCCATCATCCCACATCATAGCCCTGCTACCTTTTTGAGTCACTTGCATTCGAATGATCATGTGTCATGGTAGACTAGGAGGTTTTGGATTTGATGTCATCTTGGCATCAGTGACTGCAGGTACAGGTACACCATCAAACATGTAAAGGTGATGAATGAGACTAACGAAGGGATAACATGCAGATGGATAGGTTCACCAATGGACGAACGAGCAAAGCATGTGAAGCAAATGAGCATGATGAACATGCACCTTCACGAACAAGTGAGCCTGTTAAGCCTTCCAGTGTGAAAGCAAGGAACAACATGCTAAAGCTTCATCAAGTGAAGCAAGGAACATTTAAGACTCCGTGCACTTTACCATGTGAAGGTGAGGCAATGGTACACCATGAAGACATCCATAACTCAACAACACTCTAGCTCAACATGCACTACAGCAGTAGCATGAATGTACCAGCAATGTCATGTCAAGTCATGAGTCAGGTTGCCCACATCTCTAATATGGGCTTGTTGTCAATCAATGTGATGTAACGTTGAAGTCCAAGTGACCCACTTGCTGAACATAGAGCCATGTAAGTCAAAAATTCATGGAATTCGAATGGTCATGAGGGTAGTTGAACAACCACAAGGGTTAGTTTCAACCTTGGCTATAAATACCCCCTTCATTTGTACTTGAAAGGACTTTTCCCCTCAACTCCTCCCACATAGCCAAGATAGTCTGTAATCTTTTCTTTGAGGAGTAACTAATTAGTGTCTCCAATGCCCTGCTGACGGGGATTGTGATGTACGGTGTAACAATGTTTCTTGGAGCTTTCACTTAATTTAGAAGCCTGTTAACAGGCCAACACGTTTTCATATATGTATTGTATTTTTTGTAAGACCGATCCTTAACACTTGTAATGCATGTTGTTTTAACCATGTGTTGTACATCTGAACTGATTCATTTGTTGTAATGCATAATCTAATAATGGAAATGTGTTCTATGTGTTGTTAATGTCATCATGTCCATGTCGACTATTCTTCTGGACATCAATAGACCTTTCACATGAACCTTGCTGTAACAATTATCGCACTCGTCTCGGACAGATCCATGAGGGTTGTATGTGTTATCTTAATTTTCATGTTGTGACAACCACATCCGAGTGGACTGCTTCACCAGAAGCTATGCATGTCCTTTTGTGTTATGTGTTCATAGCCGAGTTAGGACTAATCCCTTTCAACCTGGAACTTACCTTCACTCTTCCCCTTCACAGTGAAAGAACCATTGACACAAGTACACTTACACTCACCAGGCACGCGAACCTCACTTCTTGAAGCCAAAGCAAACCACTCTCCTATGCTAACAAGCAAGAGTTGAGGAAAATTCTTAAGACAATGACAACCGGGCCATCATACCAAATGTGTCTCCAACACCAAACTGTGTGAGGTCTAATTGGGACTTCATACTAGGATGATCCCCTGAATGTTGGTGTGTCCAACACCATCAACATAACATTCATCATGGCTACTTGTAAAGAAAAAAAATTAAATTAGTGGGTCCAATTTTAGACCATTGATCATTCCTAGATTCATTCTCTTAGGGCCTTCCCAAAGATCTTTGTGAAGCAACCAACTAATCCTATAAGATATAGCATTGATCCATAAACATCTATAACTATTAATTCCATTCAAATTTTTGGGTATGTGTTATATTCTTTATTCCAGTAGCCTCATCTATAGGTCATATATGTTAGGGGCAATGAGATCATACACAATTGAGATGCAACAAAAATGATTATCTGTCAATATGCTAAAGTATTAGTTGGAAATGGTAGAATATGGTTTCAAGCTTCAACAAAAATCTTATCCTTTTTTTATTGATTATTAATTGATGGATTTTTTATTTCTACTTGTTGCTGTTTCTTAAAGTTTTTATGCTAAGTATTTTGAACTAATTGAGGATCAAACATTTGTGGTATTGTTGTAATACGCTAAATTCTTGTTTGTATTGAATCAAGTATTTGTTGTAAAATATCAATCGATGTGTTATATCTTGGAAATTACAACTATGGTAAACATGGCAAAACTATTGGTGTTTTTCATGTAAATATGCAAAACCGATCAAAACTACTATTATTTTATCTTTTCATTATAATGATCACTGATGTTCTGAGTTTAAGTGATTGAGGATGGCCACAGGCTTTCCCTCAAATTGGAAGTTTGGTGTTGGAATTAAGTCTGGATTTTCCATTGAAGGATCATATAGAAACTAGAATATGAAAGTTATATTCCGACATAATCCTATTTGGGGGATTACTAGTGGTGATTGCTACATATTTTCAATGCTGGAAATTTTCTCTAAATCATAACTAATATATTGTACCACAAGTTAGGAACACAATGGGAAGGGAATTTTCTTTGAAATTTATCCACCTATATTGTAGTGATCCATAAATATAAGCAAAACATTAATAATTTGATATTAACTAGTTGTCTTATTCATATGTGACAATGGACCGAAATAGTAGTTCTTATATGAAGAAATTATCATCAGACTTGGGTATTCTTGACATCATCAACCTCTAGCCTTGGAATTATTCACTTCGACTTATACATTATCTAGTTATATACAGGTATACAATGCTATCCTAGCATTGTATCCTTTTTACTTCATTTCATTTTATTCTAGACTTAGCTTTGGCTTTTTCTAATAGTTTTGTTTGCACTCCCACACTGTCTAAGTAATTTACAGCATGAAATTTTTAGCATGTAACTTAGTTTGCATGATTGTGCCTAACATTCTTTGAAGATTGAATACTATGTTTATGAAGGTGTTATTTTCTGTGGTGATTTTTTGTTTCCTTTGTTTATACAGGTCATCTAGCCACATAATGGCCACTATTTCCCAATTGAAGAAAACTTGTTCAGGTTTCTTGCTTTTATGGTGAAAAATGGCATTGAAAACATTGTTAATGTTAATGTATATATCATATAAATCCTTTATAGTCTTCTTCATTTTATATTCAAGTGTTCATCATCTTTCATGTATTATACTCGGCATTGTATCTTCTTTAATTTTCAGAAAAGGAACTTAGTATTGATGGTAAGAAGCAGGAATTGACAAAAGAGGAGAAAAATAACAATGGAGCTACAAAATGACAATTAAAGAGAGAGAGAGAGAAGAGAACTGGTCTAATGGTACTTGTAGAGCCAATATCCCACATAAGACACACACAAAGACTGATGGTCAAGTCCTCATAGTTGGTGAATTCACCTGTAATGCGTTGACAACACAATGATAATGCTTTGAAGTGATGAAACAATATTTCATGTGTAAATTTTACTCCAAAAAATATTAAGTTAGAAACTGATATTGTAATACTTGAAATTTATATAACATAATTTTCGTTGTTGAAATTATTTATAGTTGCACTTGATATTATTTAGTATTATAATTAACATTTGTAACTTTGTGTTTTCATATTAGATGAACATGTACATTGTATGACATTTTTTTTTTAATATTAGTTGCAAAATAATACTAATTAATTTATGTTGATTAATAATGAATGCATAAAATCAATCTAATACTACTAAATTAGTAGTTTATGTTGATTAATGATTATAAAAAATAAAATGAATATACGACTAAATTAGTTGCTTGTAATGGTTGTTAATGAAAGTAAATGAAACGACTATAAACTACTAAAGTAGTAATTTATATAATGAATATGAAACTACCAAAAAAAGATAAATGACTACTACAAATGATAAATTTGTGATTATAAATGATGACTAAATTTTTCATATATATGACTATTAGTAGCTAATTTACAGTATCTTACAACACGACCAAAATTTAGTCATATTTCTTTGGCCATTAATTGGTTTCAAACAATGAATAAAATTTGCATATATGACTATTAGTAGCTAATTTACAGTATCTTATAACACGACCAACAATTTGGTCATATTTCTTTAGTCATTAATTGGTTTTTTCGGGTGATAATTTAGTAATATATTTTATTGTATATTTGGTAATTAATTGTAGCAGTTAATTACTAAATCAATGAGTAAATTAATGACAAATTTTATGACTAAATATACTACTAAATAATAAAATTGGGATAAGAAATTAATGACTAAGCTAAGCTAAAAATGACTAAAATTTGGTCGCATTATAAGATATTGTAAATTAGTTACTATTGGTCACTCACTGAAAAATAGTCGTTTATATGAAAATTGTAGACATTTTTTTAGTAACTAATTAGACATTTTGAACTAGTGGATGGTAGAATATGTAAGATCTAGCATAATGGAACCTTGAACCTTTGATCTCCAAGATATGGATAAATACATACCGGACCTTGCAAGGATATTAGCTACTACAATGTCCATTACTACACTTTTCACTGGGATCTGGGCCAAATTCACCACCAAGTCCTTTATCATTCCCAACCACTTTACCCTCATAGAGTAAAAAATAGTAGAGATCTTTGTATGGTCTGTTTATATCCATACCTATTCTCTCCATTACTGATAGTGGCATCAAATTATGAGAAGCTCTCGAGTCCAACATGTAGTTATGGAGTAGGAGGTCATGTACTACTAGAGTAACATAAAAAGGTGTTATCGAGGGATCTTGTTCTTCGACATGGGGTCCAAAGAAAACCATTGGCCTTTATTATTAGAGGTTTAAAATATTATGTGGTTGGACTAAAGCAAAAGGAAACATGAACTGAGAAACTTGGGCCTTATAGGTGGGTTGTTTCAAGAGCTCGGATAACGGGACCAGGATCTTGACTTTCTCAAGCTCTTTTTGAAGATTGAAGATGGTAGGGCCTTTTTCTGTTGTGTTAACTTCTACCAACTCCTTTTCTTTTTCATAGATGGGCTTGGAAGGGGGAGGTGATTTCTCTTCTTGGAGGGCTTCAGGCTTATGGAAGTTTGGGTCTGAGGACCCCAATTTTTTTTAATAATCGGCTCTAAAATCCCCTTCCCCTTGTCAGTTAGCTTAGGAGGATCTTGGGAGGAAGTACCTTCATTTTGGTCTTGTCCTCTCAATCTCTTTCTAGATGACTGAAGATCATATTTCTTGTGCAGTTGATCCTGCATGAAATCAGTGAGCTTCTTGTAGTAATCATCAATCTCGTCATTGTTCAACATTGCATCAAGCTCCTCCTCCGCTTCTTCATATGTTTTGAGTTCTTATTCTGCATCGGAGAAAGAGGAATACAAGTTCCCTAAAACTCCATTTACATCTGGTATTTTTTCCTCTAAATCATCTTCTATATATAATTGAGGATGAATGTGGTCTTGCTTCTCTTTCCTCTCCTTTTGAAGTATCTCTAGGTGAGGCCTTCTGTATTGGGGATTTAAACCCTGATTAGTAGCTTAGAATTTCTATCATTGAAGGCTTTATTTTCTAGCTCCATTTTTGTCAATTTATTTGATAAGTTCTTTATCAACTTATACATCTCCTCTATCTTCTATTCTTGGGATTCTCTTCCTTGACATGAGGAATTTACCTCCTCTTTTCCCTTTTTCTTCTCTTGAGGCTTAGTTCTACCTCTTAACTTCCCTATTGAGGTAAAATTTTCTTCTACCTCGAGAGCATTAGTTTCAATCTAGTTCAAGGTATGGTACTTCCTCTCTCTGAGTGTCAAGCCAAACTCCGATTCAAAGCGCCAACAAAAACTACTCGGGAAGTGGCCTGTACAGGTTTAATCTCAACAGGCATATTATCGTACAAATTTTTAAACATTTTTCTAAAATTCAAGATATCCTCATCAGATTTCTTCTTCATAGCGTGGAACTTAGTAAGAATGTATGCACTGTCTCTCTTCCCTCCCCATTTTTGCATAAAAGAATTTTCTAATTGTTATTAAGTGGTAATGGAATCATTCGGAAAGGGTTTGAACCATTTGTTGGCTTCAACATAAAAATATTGGATGAAAAGCCTTAGCAGTACATCTTGGTGCCCAACATTCAAATTTTCTGTAAAGGCACATAAAATTTCTATGAGTCTTTGTGCTAATATGTCAACTTCTTCATTAAATCTGGGCAAGAGATTGAGATAGTTCTGTGCCATAGAATTTAAAGGTTGAGATAGGTCTAAGGGAGCATATGTTTTTAACATTAAACCTAGGATATCCATCCAAATAAGAGGTGGTGGTTCTTAATTTATTAGGAGTCTTTGGGTTGTGACCAATTGTGAGACAATTGACTAACAGTGTAATGAGAAATTTTTAACACTGTGGGTAGGGATTCTCTGGAGTATATATTTTACCTCCTCAACTTCAGGGAGGAGAGGAAATGAGAGAGAATGGTTGTTGATTGAAACTTCTTCTTCTTTGACCTCAAGGAAGGTGGTACTAAGTAGTTGACCACCTTCTGAAGCATATAACAGAACTCTAGGAGGAAAATCAGAGCAATTAATTATGGCATTCTACGAGATGGATGAGGATGTTTTAGGAAATGAAGAGACATTAACACCAATATTTGGGTTTCTTTCCTTTTAAATCCTTCTAAATATTATTCTTTCTAGGTTAGATATAGATGGCGGTATTTGCTGAGAGCTACCTGAGTAGGTATGTCGCCTCTTATAAGCCACGATGATCAGATAAAAATATGTACAGTGGAGTCACCAAGGTCAGAGATCTTCAATCCACGCCTCCCTTACTCACCTAATAGAGGGAATGTAAATATTTGTCGCACCCAGGGGAAAATTGCTCTAATTTATTCCCTCGAGACAACACCGAAAGGATGTTGTAGATTTTTCTATCACCTATCACACAAGCCCTTCCGAAGATATAGAACCCTCCTAGAGACAACCTCCAGGATGAAAGAAGACCAGTGTCTAGGGCATTGCAAGAGGAGTTCTTTTGGATATTATCTAAGGGATTTTTGTGGCACTCCATATTTCATGAAGTTGGAAAAATATAATAAAGGGGGATTTGCTCAATAGTCCTTCATCAATGTGGACTCAAATAAATACAGGGATCTAAATATATAGGGGTGAATCTAGTTAATATCAAAGAGAAATGTCTGGTTCTGGTGGTCGACACACAACAAAAGGAAACTTAATATTGGTGTTATAGTGAAAGTGAAGAGGATGAAAGAAAGGAGTGAATTGGATGCAGAAGGGTGGACAGAACACAAAATCCTCTGCAACAATATCCAATAGAACTATGGAAGAGTTAGAAGATTAAAATGCAAAAATAATGGAGCACTAATTAAGGTCTAATACTTTATGCCTCATGGGCACATTTGTTTCTAAATAATATCAAGTAAATATGTGCACATTACAGGTACTCAAGGCTATTAAACAACTCAAGTAACTATGTAGTTAACACAGGTACTATCACTAACTGGCAGCAAATATACAACTATGAATCAGAGTGAATTTGGAAGCTTCATTACACTATTTCAGAGGAAGAAAAACATACATGAACTGAATTAAAAAGGGGAAAAAATATTGCGCATTTCTCTAATAGGAATCAATAGAATAGTTTCATTAATAGTCTAAGATTGAGTCCAAATAACCAGTCCTTATACATTCAACTAATCTATCACTCAAGTCCCTCATGAATAGACAAATAGAATTAATGTGGAACCACAGAATTTGAGCCCCTTGGATGTAGAATTCATGAAATTTTTTTAATTGTTTCTTTGAATACCCCTTTTTATAAAGAGAGGGGAATCTTTGAAAACAATTAAAAAAATATCTTAGCCTGAGCTCTAGCTGTCTGATTGACTAGATTTCTTGGCATGCAAAGGATTTGTCGCCAAAATCATTGGAAGATAATGATTCCTTATTTAAAATACAATCATAACAGAATAACAAAACAACAGAATAGAAAACATGGGAAAAAAATCGAATGATGACTATAGCCAAAATATATCCACGCAACTTCCTATGATGACCTTTGATCAGGCCACATATCTGCCACAATGTGCGTCCTTTGTTACTTGGTCAGTTCACTTGTCTCTTCCTCCTTAACAACTTGAATTCCCCATTTTTTGGAGCTAGGAATGATCACCCATGATGGCCTTAGTAATGCTCTATAACATAGCTGTCGAATCGTCCATGTTTTTAACTTCCTTGTATTTCACTATCATAGTTCTATATGCCCTATAATACAGCCATAATGTTATATTGGAGCTTATACCCTATTGGAAATTTTACTCTTGAAAATGTTACAAAACAGTGAGTCCCGATATCCTTTGGCCCCTTTTGTTTAGCCTCTTTCTGTATTTCCTCATAATAAGACTGAGGGTTGTGACTTGGTGCTTAGCCTTAAGGTGCTAGGGAATTTTATTCCTACCCAGGGGCCATTTTTCCTTTGTAAAGTGATTTGCACCCCTTTCCTTTAATTTCTTCTAACGATTGTGTGCTAGCCTAATATTGGAACCCCTCTTCATTAGAGGTTTCAAGTCAGGGGAATAAGTTTGAAGTTACAACATGCTCATTCTCTAATCATTGACTTCTGATTATGACTTCTTGAGTGGTGACATGTGTCACCCATATTTGTTCCCTTAGGGCCCCTCAAAATGCCAAAACTACTTGCCATGTATCGTTCCATTCCACCATGAAATGCTAACATCAGCTGCCATGTGTCCTTATTGAAGCTAATCCTATACAGCCATACGTCATTATCAGAGCCAATCATGTGTCGCCATGTGTCCTTATTGGAACCAATCTTCTGATGCCACACATCCTACTGGAGGAGAGATAAAATGACCCCTCCACCCTTAGCTTTGCACTAAAATCATTCGTAAACATATATTTGAGTCACCTAGAGATTTTACACTATCAACACATTTCTCTTGTTGCACCTTTTAAAAGGTTGTACTTTTAGAAGTTTTGATTGTTGATTTCTGATGTTGCGATATTTTAATGTGATGATCTTCCTTCTCTGATGCATTAGATCCCCAATGTGCGATTGTCGATCTGCTTGGTATCAGTGATATGTGATCATCGATGTGTTGGGTGTTATGGTGTGTGATCGTCGATCTACAATAATGTTGGACCTTCAGTACATCAGAACTTTGACATGTGATGCACCGATATGCCATGTTGTTTGACCTCTAATATTCCTTCTTTCCTAAGGCTTAAACCCTTGAAACTTTATAAGACCATATGTTTTCATCCAGGAGTCCATTTTAGGACCTGCACATGTCGTTGGAAATCTTGTTCAAAGCACTTTCCAATGAAGTGGTCTGATGTGGGCTTTGATTCCTTCTATTTCTTGGAAGATTATTGCATGCTTCTCTACTCTTTTGCATTAGTTTGACATCATTTGGTACCATTTGCACAATCCATAACTATTAAAATGTCATATGATCCTAAAGGAAAAATATTTAAATTTACTTTTATGGGCTTGCCTACTAATTTAACAAGACAATCATCAACATTTTCTTCCAGTCTCCCATTAGCCCCAATGGCTCGCTGAACCAACCACAAGTTCTTAAAGTTGTTAACTTGAAGATGGGGTGATTCAACTATTTTAGGAATATTATAGCTAAATATTTCCCATGGATCTATTAAAACTGATTTGGATTTATGAAGGAATGAAATGGAATATAGATATAAGTTGAAACAAATAGTTGCAACAAAAATAAAACTTCAAATTATTAATAACAAAGTACTAAAAGTTGTTTACATGCAGAATGGAAATAAACTAGCTTGGGTGATGGTAGCTTATCTCTGAGAAGAGGTGTTGAAACTACATGCTGCTAATCTATGTTACAATTGAACTTGAAGGCCTTTTTATTATTGAGAAATAATGGAAAACCCTAAAAATCCAAAATCATAACCCTAGGAGATGAAGCACCAAAATTCTATGGGCCCCATTCAAGTTAGTTGGTACATCAACTTCTTGGGGTCATAACTTTGGCATATGATCTCCATTTGATGCATACGATACCTTTTTAGAAATATTTATCTGAGTAATACCCTTTCCTTTGGCTATGGGTTTGGCTATTTTCCAAAACAATGTTGTTTAGGGCCTCAAAATGGCTCTGAAAGTTTAGGACCCAACAAAATTCCCAAAATATTAAATTGTGCTACGATTATGGAAATTTAAAGAAACACTGATGAGGGTCAAAGTGGAATAGGTAATTATCCATCAATATTGACTTAGATTAGTACTTCCCCCTTAAGAAGTAATGGTCCCCATTGCATTGATATTCTCCATGAGATAGGGAAACTTTTGTTGAACTTGGTCCTTGGTGAGCCACTTTCCTTGGTGAAGGAGTTGTCCAACTTTAATAACCTAATATAATTAGATATGCTATATGTGATTTTTCTTGATCTTTGTGTCCATGATCCAATCAGTTGTGCCATGTTCTATGTAGTATGCGTTGATCTCTATTGGTGCTAGTTTTTCTATAATGTCTAATATGTCCAGCAATGGTGGAAAGTATGGCCAAATGCGGTCCACACTCAACACTTGTGAAGGACAAGGAATGGGGTAATGCTGAGCTTGAAATCATTGTCTCCCATAGCCTTGGTGATGGTGTAAGGCATGCATTGGAGTGGGTCGAGTTTCCGATTGACTTCGACAAGGTGACCTTTCTACAAATGCAACCAAACTTCGTCTCCCACTTAAGAATTATGTGGCACTCGATAATGATCTTGTCATTGCTTATACTTGGCGTTAGAATTATCAAAGATGTCATGTACCTAATGGAAGATGTGTTGGATGCATTCAATAAAATTTGTTTCTTTATTGACTTCTGACAGTACATGTGTGGATTTGGTCTTTGTAGTCACATGAGGCATGAAAATATCAATGGGACACAATGGTTGAAATCACAGCCCCACTTAAAAGGGACTATGGATAGTCGAGCTATGGAGAGTTATGTTATAATTGCATTACACATAAGGAATTTTCTCATCCTAGGTTCACAGATGCTTGGAGTTGTACATACATAGTATGCCCACTATCATCCTGTTGAAAACCACTGTCTGGCCATTCGTCTAGGGATGGAATGCAATCTACTTGGTGAGCTTGGTTTCTAATAATGTCCAGAGGCTTAACTAGAATGTTTGTTAGGAAATTGTTATCCCAATCTGATATAATGGTCTGTGAGATCCCAAAATGTAACCACACTTATTCAAAACAGGGTTTAGCAATATCCTCTTTTGCGATACTCTTCCTGCAATTTGCAAACATAGCCATCTTAGACAAAAGTTCCATGACCACAAATACAGGGTCATTACCATGCTTGGTAAAAGGGAAGCCCAATATATAGTCCATGGAGATGGATTCCCAAGACTGGATGGGTGCATGCAAAGGAGTTTACAGGCCTTGCTTCTTGATGATTGGCTTGGTGATGACATAGGAAATGTAGTATCTAATATATCTTCCAAAACCTTTTTATAGTTTCAGCCAATAAAAATACTTCTATAGTCCAACTACAGTTTTCTACACACCAAAGTGTCCTGCAACCTAACTACAGTGTTCTTCCCAAACCAGCTTAGCACACTTGTTTGAAGGAAAACAAAGGTGACCTAGAGGCTAGGTAGCATAACAATGTGTCCTAGAGGTGGAAATAAAGAACTTTCTTTCCATCCACTAGCATCTAGCATGTGGTGGAAAATTTTGAATCATTTTTGTATAGTTGCAACCATCTAGAAGTCTCGTGGCCACAGGAGTTCAGAACAGTAGTCATTGTTACAACATGGGGTCAACTGAGGTAATTCAGAGCGTGATTGGTGTTGCCCTATTTTTATTTAGTGTTGAAGTGGAATTGTTGCAGATATGTAGACCACTTCTAATATTAGTCATTCTGTAACTTCCCTTGTGTCTCTATAAATTGAAGGGGATAGTGATATGTGTGGATAACCATCTCCTTCCCTAGAATGTAATGTTTCAATTGTCAGCACACCTACATGATAGAATACAACTCCTTATCATAGATGGGGTATTTTATAATTATATCATAAAGTGTCTCGTTGTTGTAGGCCACCAGATTCTCTTGTTGGGTGATAACTACATGAATAACATAGTTATAGGTGTCTTTCTCAATCTCAAATGTTTTTTGTAGGTATGGAAATGTAAGTACAGGTGTACAATAGAGGTGGTGCTTCATCTCAATGAATTCCTTCTATTGCGACTCATAATAGGAAATATTTGTCTTCGATCCACCCTTGGTAACATGACTCAAAGGCCAAGTGATATGAGAGAATCCCAGCACAAACCTCCAATAAAAATTGGGAAGGCCAATAAAGCTATGAAACTTTTAGAGTAGTCAAGGTTGGCCAATCTCGAATGACCTAGATCTTAGTTGAATCTACAGGCACACTTTTTTCATCAATGATGTAGCCTAGATATTGGACCTTGTTCATGCCAAATGTGCATTTCTCGAAGTCGGGACATAGTTTATGCTATCGCAGAGTTTGAGGAACTTGCCAAATGTATTGCACATGTTTTTCCCAACTCTTAATGAAGATAAGGATGTGATATAGATATACAACCATGAATGATTTCGTGAAGGGTTGAAATATTACATTCATCAGCCTAATAAAATTTGTAGGGGCATTTGTCAAACTGAAAGTCATGACCAACCACTTGAAAAGGCATTCATCAGATTTTAAGGTGGTGTTCCATACATTTGTGGGTTCTATTACAACACGGTGATATCCAAACTTCAATTCGACCTAGGTGAAATAATTGGCTCCCTTCAGATGGTCAAGAAGGTCATCTATATTTGGGATTAGATACCTATTCCTGACACTAATTTTGTTTAGTGCCTAATAGTTAATGTAGAGCCTCCAAGTTCCATTATTCTTCTGTACAAGTAGAATTTGGCTCCCACAAGGAAATGAACTTGGTTAGATGTGCCCTTTTCCTAGTAACTCCTAGATTTGCTACTTGATTTCTTTATTTTCTATAATGGATTTGTGTTATATTGGCCTATTGGGCAGAGGTGCTTCAGGACTCGGATTGAATGAATGCTTGACCTGACAGTACAAAGGTACCCCTGTGGTGAGGAAAAAATGTCTCTATATTCTACCATAATATTATCGACCTTCTTATGCTATGTGGGGGAACCCTTCCCAGTGGCCATGGATGTGGCCACTACCTTACCCTTACTTTGAGGGTGAATGAGAAATAAAACAAATTTCCCAATCTAGGAAATGATATTATTTCATTTCTTATTAGATATCAAAGAGATGGTGGTAGGTAGAGCTACCTCCGATATCTTATATAACTTATTGCCAAAAGTAACAATAATAGTGCGAGGCCTAGATTCGTACATAACATGATGCTTCCACAATTATGTTTGTCCTAATGACACATCAAAAACTTCAAGAGGAGAAACATCACATAGTACCTCATTCATGAAGGGCTTGATGTTGTAGGGAAGGAATCACTATTCGCTGATGTTGATATCTCATCCTTGGTGGAGCCATTAGATGGTGTGTGATGGTAGGTGTGGTGTGTTCGGTAGGCCTAACTACTTAATCAACTCTTCTAAAATGAGGTTCTTTTGGATCCTACTTTCAACAATGAACTATAGTGGACAACCCTTCATCTATGAGTGGAAGAGATGCTCCCCCTCCTCTGAGTCTTCAGGCTCAATATCCTAGACCTTGGTGGTGGAAACAATGGAACTGGGTTCTGCATCAATAGTCTCCTTCACCTTGTCATTCCCCTTGTCTGGTTCTAGCTTAAAATCAAAACATGCATCAAATTTTGAAAATTTTAGATAGACCACCTATGAATGCTTGGTGAGACACTCATTTGTGTTGTGAGTGGGGATCTTGTGGAACTCACACCACTTTCATGTGTCCTTCTTCATCTTCATGGTGCCATTCTTTGGTTGCGGCTTCGATCGGTTGTCTTGGGATGTTCCACCTTGGTTTTTTCCTTTATTTGGTGGTTTGGGGTTGCTCTTGCCCTACTTTTGATTCGTAGATCTGAAGTCATGCTTCTTTTTTTTAAATTTTGTTTAGTCATGACCATAGCATATCAATATACTACACCAATTGAGGAGATGTCAAAGAATTCCATTTCTTCCTGAATATATTTGTGCAGAAATTTGTGGTACTTGAGCACCAGATGTCGCTCGAAATCTTTGATACCCATACTCCTCCGTAGCATATGAAATTTTTTTGTAAACTCATTTGTTGTTGTAGTGTGGTCTATTGTATGTACATCTCCTCATAAATCCCCACAACATAATATTATTCCTTAATAGTGTATTGAAAAGAGTTCTAAGAATGTGTGACTATAAATAGAGAGGATGCCTTGGCCCTTTTCTCATAGTACATTTCCCACCAGTCCTTGACATGGGGGGAAACCTTAAGCAGTGAAAAAGTAATTTTTTCCCTATCAGAAAAACTATGGACTGAAAAATAACCTTCGAGTAGAGTCAGCCATTTATCTACAACATCTGTATCTATTTGAACATTGAATATAAAGATATAAAATTTAACTTGTACCTTGAAGTGGGTAGCGCCTTTGAAGTGTCTGTTAGATGAATATGTGTTGCCTATGGGCATCTTTTGAAGGACTTGGCCAAAGTTGTCCATCATCTTCTTTGAGAAATATTTTGTTAGGATCTACTGCTCCCTTGTATTTTTTTTCTTCCTCCATGTGATATTGTTGATGTGGGCAGGGAAAATCTTGCAAAGGCTCAACCAGTGCAAGTCCCAACTCTTTATACCTGACCTTGTTGGGGACATGAATAAAAAAATAAAGAAAGAGCACACTTCTCTAATACCATTGATCTAGATCTATGAAAGAATGAAATTGAATAAATATATATGCCTAGACATAGAGTTACAACGAAAATAAAACTTTAATTCATTAATAAACTAGTAGTTAAAATTATTTACATGCATAATGGAAATAAACTAGCTTAGGTGATAGTACTGATGTCGCAAACCAGAGGGCCAACAACTCAAAAATTAACACACAAAACATAAAACTACAATCCACACCATACATATGAATATAAAATACGAGAAATAATTCATTAATAAAATAATCTATTTACAAGAGAACTATTGGGCTAATCATTGGCCTCACATTCCTTACTCTCACACACTTACATGCCTCATGGGCTCTCCTATATTTATACAAGTGGATGTGAAACCAAAGTAGGTTCCAGATCCTAAACAAACTCCCAAAATTTATCTCATGATCCATGAAAACTCTCATATAATCCCTTATCTATAGATAAGATCTAACTAACCGAAAAGTCTATCAACTGATCCAAAATACTTTCGAACCTTCTCTTATTTACAATAATTGTCATTGTCCCGTAAAACTATAGGAAAAATACATTAAATAATTAAATCATAACTTAGGGAACTAACTCCTTTGGTAAACATGACAACCTAGATTAGATTCTCTTGCACCATACTCCCCAAATAAAAGAAATTTATGGTCTCCAAACCATATGTCTTATAAACACATTAAATTCCTCCTAGATCCCAAAATTTATTCTATTGTTTATCATCCATTCTTTATTATTTTGCTTCAAAGGTTGTGACATTCAATTCGCTGGTTTTCCAAAATTTATGTTGCAATTCTCCTCCTTCTTTTCTGATGTATACTTGTGTAGTCAAATGTAACCTATTGTTGTCTTTCTACCTCATCTTAGAGTATCTTGGTTTGTGTACTTTTTCCATCATTTTCCTTAATTCTTCAATATCATCATCTAATTTAGTTTCTAATTGAATTTCATTGTTACTTGTTTGGAATTTATCATCCTCAGAATTAAATTGCAAATTACATTTTATCTCATGCTCCACATTTTCACTGTCAAGAATCCTTCAACATTTCTCTTCGTCATTTGAAATTTGCATAGATTCAGGTTCCATCAACATCTTTTCTAACCACTATAATTCTTCTTCACATTTCATCAACATTTTACAGTCTCTTTCAAAAATAATTTCAAAACAATGATCTTCATCCTTGCATGGAACAAAATCATCATTTGTAACACATATTACATCGACACACAAATTGTTATGTTTAAAAATGACATATTTTTTATTGTCCATCGACAATTCAATCATCATATGTAGATCCTATAAAAATTTTATTGTTCCATTTGTGGGAATCAACCCACGTTCATATCAAAAAATTTCATTTTAATATCATCATTGTCCTCATCAAGCATCGGTCCTTGTTTTGGTTCACAAAAGCAATATATATCCATCTGTTGTGGTCACCAACAACACCCCTCTTTGTTTGATATTAGTAATAACATCAAGCAAAGGGGGACCCTTAACCAAAAATCCAAAAAATATTTTGTTTAAAAAAGCTTTTGTATTAACTCCCTAAGAGCTATATCGCGTTGCAAAGGTAGAGAGAAGCATTTTCCCAAAGCGCATAAATACACTGAAAAAGAGCGACGCGAGAACCCATCGCATCGCGTGCATTAAAAGCGCTCAAAAAAGGGAAAACCTAAGGAATCACCGACGGCCGATATGCGACGTCGCACGTCGCAATGTCGCATAAGCAGCACAGAGTGATAAAGCGAAAATCTTGCGATCTTGCAATCTTGCGATCTGCGATCATACAAAACTGCGATCTGTGATATTGGCAATTTGCGATAACACTTAATGACGTCGCAGTCCTTGATACTGCGATTCCAATCGCAGAAAGGACTCATCGCAAGAATTCTCCGACATAAACGGTAAACCCAAAATTGAGCGCGCACCTTAAGGAAAATTAATGATCGCATGCTTCAGTATCCAAGAATGATTGTATCGCATTTTTCGAAGAGACAAATCATGATGAGTGTCAGAATTACGCATTCATTAGAACTTAATGCTTTCATGTCAATCTTTTCGTCATTTCTCTTCTTCTTTGCGTAAATTGCAAGACATGTAACTGATATGAATCTATATGCAGGAAACATCTAAGGAAAAGAGGAAAGCGCCAATGGGGTAACAGAGAGAAGATGCCTCCGCAAATGGACGCCGCATGCAGCAGGACCGCGGATTCCAGAGTATCACCCAACAGGCGCTGATGAAAATAGACTATCTAAGACTTAGAGTCAAAGGCACACAAAAGCAGCGTGTTTGCAAAAGATCTTGAAGCTCAGACTGGGTAAAGCAAAAAGAGAAACGCAAAAGAAGGAGGACGCTCCAGAAAAGCCTGGAACAAAGAACAGAAGCAATTCTCGATACAGGGGATTGTCCATACAACGCGACTCCTAACTCATTGAGTCATTCGCACGACCGGAAACCGAAATAGCAACAGCAAAATCAGTTCGAAAGGAACCTGGGTTGTACTAAGTGTACGCACAGCGAATACACCCAGCTAGAGAAAGGTTTTCGAAAATATCTTCTAGTCTGTCAGAAAGAGGTGCCAGCTCTTGTCATTTCTAATTTTCAAGCTCAGACAAAAGGAAAGGACAACCAGCCGACTCTTTCACGGTGAACAGCGCATTGCTTACAGCACTAAGGAGCAGATACAGAAATGGTTAGAAATTAGATTTTATTTTTAGAAATAAATTTGCTTTTAGTAAAAGGGCGATCATTTGAAGCCGTTCCCTAAATTTGTGTAATTAAGATTAATTAGTTAGTAGTATTTAACCCTTCTCATGGCATTTGGAGAAGGGTCCGGAAATCTGTCAAAAAACTTGTCCTCAGAACATGCACTTTTGCACCCTCGGAGGGGGTTTTTGATGAATGGATGGATCGAGATTTATTTATGTTTGCATTTTAATGTCTGTTACTGATGTTGCACTTCTGTACTCTTAGCAGATATTAGAACAAGTAGAAATAAATCGTTGTTGCTTGAAGTTTAATAGTGAAATCAGTCATAAATGGTACTTTTATCTCTTGACTAATTTCTGCTTATATTCTTAAAGTGATATGCAGTTGAGTTCTTTATATGTTAATGTATGAATGTGTGTATTACCATTTGCCACTTCTGTACGGTGGAGTCATTTATTTGTGCTTGACATATGAATAACTAATTATGTGATATGCTGTTCACAACTGTTTTGCCTAACTTTTTATGCAGAATGGTTTATCTTAATGGATTTCTATTCTTATGATAGCTGAATGATGTTTATTACCAGCTATTGTTCGAAATCTTTTTAGATCGCATAATAGAAGAAAAATACCCCGGGTTAGCGTAGATTAGATGTGTTGTTTTTCATTAGATTACAATAGCATAGAGTTAGTTTAGAAGTTAGAATTAAATTAGCTTAAAATACCCCTAGATCAATACCATCAAACTCTACACACACACACACCCCTCACATTGGGAAACTAGTCCCATTACCCCCAGTCGAACCCGCTACACCAAACGGGCACGGAGCTGCCAACTAGGTTCCCGACCGGGTGGGTATCCCCCTTGTTGTTGACCCGATTTCGGGGCCCTCAACACCATCTAGGTTATTCAGAGTTTTTTTGCTTCCCTTAACAAAACTTTTAACTTGTGCTTCTATCTCCTTGCAATCAACTGCTTAATAGGCCATCTAGTTGTCTTCTTCATTATCCATTCATGTTTCTAATTTTGTAGCAGCTCCATCAATACGTCAAATTGTGCCTTCAACTCAGCAATCTCTTTCTAAAATTCTTCATCATTTATGCCAACTATTATGGCATCGTTGTGTCTTTTCTCTAAATTTTGCAAATAACTATCCGTAGTCATCATCATCTCCCTTTCATTGCAACAACACCTTAAATTGTCTTTACAATTAATTGACCAGACTTTGGGTGTCAAGATCTACCAATATTCCACCCATCACATTCAATGAATCAAACTTAAATGCACCTTTGACTTGATTCATGAGTCTTTAGCTCTAGTCTTCTAATTTGACATCAACTCTTTAATGGACCTTGGGTGTCGAGTACAACTAAAAATGCACCATTTTTACAAAACTTTCTTAAACTCTCAACTCATCCACTTATCACTCCAAAAACCATTAACAAAACAAATTTCTTAGAACGAAAATCAACTTTATCTCTCTGAATATTATTTATTCCTTATCACTCCAACATACCTTATATCTCCACAAACTTTATCACTCTAAATATTAGAAATTTTAAGAGTAATTTTTATAATCAACCTTATCTCCCACGAGCTTTATTTTATGATAATCTTTTGAAATGATCTTATATACATCCCATAACCTTACATAGTCACTTGGAAGTGAATTAACCTTTTAAATAATGTAAATTTTCCACTACACCCATTATCACTCCTAGATTGGAATAATCTCTCCTCCCACTCATGAGTTCTCAAAAATTCATTTCAATATTTTCATGCATTATAAATGTCTTAAGCTAAGTAGGCCACCATTTGAAACTATGGATCTTCATATTTTATTTCGATTTAAAATATTTTCCTTCATAGAGAGTATTGAAAACCATGCTTTCTGGCCAATAAATCTCTTGGAATATGCTCTTTTCTTCTTCTCTATTGCTGATTGTGCTACCTTGGCTCATTTAGCAGCTAAAGGCATTCCTCTCTTGCACTCCTTGTGGCAATTTCTGAGTCCTCCAACATTTTTTCTTCACAGTTGTGCGAGCAACACACATTGTTCTATATTCTTGTCCACCTTTCAGAAGAGCCAACCTCTCCTCTTTGTCTTTTTGTATGTGTATATTCACCTCAAGCTTAACAGGATTCACACATCATTCAATTATATGCTCGGGATGAGGTATTTTAATAAACATTGCTTTAACACTTTAACCAGCTTTTACCAGTGCATGTTCAGACAATTCTACTTTTACGCATTCTTTGCCTGACATTCCATGATGTGTTTAAAATACACATTTGAAAATTCCATCATGAGAAAACACCCATTAAAACAAGCATATAATTTTATTAAATTAATTTCTCTTATGATAGTTTTATTCTCGCCTTTAAGCACAAGAGGTCCAACTTACATCTATGCAAAATTTCTTTCTTGAATGTCCCGCGGTTTGATCACTGTAGATCATAATTTTTTTAACATTCCACACTTACGAGACTACAAGAAACCTTTGGCCGTGATCTCCTCTATTGCATATGACTAAGGATATTTTGAACATTTCAAATCCTAGTGTTTTCTCAACAAATTTGAACTCTCTCTTCCTCCCACGCAAACAGGGTTTTTCTATCAAATATGAGTACTCCCTTCATACAATGGAACAAAAAAACACTCAATTCATTCCAAAAATACATCCAACCTAGTTCTCCTTTTTCTAACAGGTGATCATCAAACTTCTTCTCTACTCCAATTTGTTCTCTATCTCAACTTTTTTTGGGGGTATTTTACTCATTTTAGGTTAGATTTTCTCCTCACAGGACTCCTTGAGTGATGACCCCCATGCAGTGACCTTTCACAAACAGTTTTGCATCGAAATGGACCATTGTTGAAGGCCCAATCAATAGATATGGTTTGATTCAACAATTCTGCTCTGTTAAAATTCATTATTATAGCCCGATCCCCCTTAAATATTTCATAATAAATTAAGGCATAGCCCTTGACTAAACCATTTCTGCGATCTAAATTTAGGTGCAGATTTTTGATTTCTCTTAACTCACAAAAAGGTTCATGGAGATCATCTTCTTATGCCTCCTCATGTACTCCTGTTACCAAAATGATCCATACCTCAATAGTTCTCTAAGAACCAGAACCGACATCTGAGTCAAGAGACTGAAACTCTCATGCTACAAAGCACCTATTGCATTCATCATCGGTTTCTTCTATGAAACCCCTTCCTTTGGTATTCTTATGATGATGTCTTTTCAATATTCCTTCAACACCTACTCCATTGGATGTGGACAAACTACTCACAGTTGATTGAGATGGTACAAGGTTTTCTACTCGCTTCACATCTCATGATTTTACCACATATCCCACAAATCCACAGTTAAAAAGGCCCACAGCTTATAGTCATAGCATAGTCCAAAAGTAGCAAAATGAATTTGTAAAAAACTATGGATGACTCAAAGCCTTAAATAGAGGAAAAATATACAGTTGAATATTCTTCAACAAAGTATTACATTCCATCAAGAAAGAAAATTGTAGAGCTTCAATACTAAGAAATGGTAGAAAAAATATTTCCTTCACACAACAGTTGCACAACTACACCTCAACATTACGCAGCACTTAAATTTTTCAAGGCATTTGGTCTACAAATCCAACCATATTTCACCTTCAATTCTAAGATCTTCCACTCCAATACCAAAATGATGTCTCAAACCAGAGGGCCTGCAACTTAAAAATTAACACACAACATAAAAATGAAATCCACACCATACATATGAACATAAAAACTTAGAAATAATTCATTAATAAAATAAGATATTTACAAGAGAACTATTGGCCTAATAATTGGCCTCTCATTCCTCACCCTCACACACTTACATGCCTCATCGGATCTCCTAGATTTATACAGGTGGAGGTGAACCCAAAGTAGGTTCTGGATCCTAAAAAAAATCCCGAAATATTTCTCATGATCCATAAAAACTCTCATATAATCCGTTATCTCTAGTTAAGATCTAACTAGCCCATAAATTTCTCAACTCTTCCAAAATACTCTTGAACTAATTAGGCACTCATTATTTATCTCAACAATCAAAGCTCTCAGAATGGCTCGAAACCTAAAAGACCACATATGTCTAGGACAAACGATCCTAATGCAACTCGTTCCACTAAAAACCGAGTTCGTACGAGAAAGTTATTGTGTTCTGATTGCTTTGCTAAATAGGCAAAATTTGCCAAAAAAATTCCTAGTCACTGCACAGTCAGCAGTCCGTACTACTAACGTGGCAAGTGACTAGGCAACGTCAAAGGTTGTCAACATTGAATTAAATAGTTCACCAACTTTCAGCTTGTTATTGGGTTACACAAGTGGTGATGTGGCACAGTGTGATTGGTTTTTTTGGGCCAATGAAAGAATGCCATGTGGCAAGCTCACAAGCTTCCACATGGCACCTCCTAATGGCCTAGACAGTCTCAATAGTGGAGCAAAATTTTTGGGTGGAGCTTGGAGTCGAACCCACGACCTCCCCTATACGTTCCACAAGACTTAACCACCTCGCTATTAGATGATGGTTACCCCATAAGTTCTCGACATGTATTTAAGGTTTGACGTTATGGGAATGGGCAGTTAGGAGGGCTAGCATGCAGGGCAGTTCTCCGCATGTGATCATAACAACCCATAATGCGGCTGCAATTTATGTTACCCCTACTGACAGTTCAACACACCAACACTGCAATGGTTTCTTCCATGTGAACAGGATTGTTGTAACACGAAACGGTTAGCCCCTTCTGACAGACCATCACCCCGACGGTTAATGTGATATTAACACCACATGTTAACATGACACTCTCACCGTCAAGTTTATGGTTAACAAAACTGAGAGGTTAACACTAATCGTGAGTTTCTAGTTAATTAATCCAGGGATTAATTTAATTAACTCTCAGTTTAAAATGGCAGAAGTTTTGGCAGTGCCACTAATTTCGGGTTCACCTCCACATTTAGTGGCTCTAACTAGATTTATTCCAAAATTAGACAAGTTTTTCTAGGAAAATACTAATTGAGTCATAGAGAAGGCAATTTTCGACCTATTTGAGTGTAGCAAGAGGTGTTATTTGCTGATTTGGACATTCTAAACAAATTGGTGTAGGTATCAGGAGCCATAGAGCTTTGTAAAACAACATTTTTCCATATTGAAGTAATATAGAGGCCCAAGCCATGGATGTTGGACCAAGGAGATGTAGCCCAGGAGGGGTGAACTCCTTCATCAAAAAACTATGTTAAAGTGTCTCTTTGATGGTTTGTTGTACTTTGAATGTCTTTTGTTCAATACTTGTCTTTGAAGCTATTTTTCTCATGAATGTCATATTAAACTTAAGGAAATTTACCTATTTACATTCACACACATCTAATGAAACCTCAGTACAAGAAGCAATAAGCAAGCACATTTTTATAAATTTGTAATTGATATTAACACAGAAAAATATAACAACAAAAAATAGATCAAGTTGGTATCAGAGTAAGGTTGAATTTCTTGATTGCTTAAGTTTGTGAAATTAAGTTTTTAATGGTGGCAAAATTGTGATGCTTACAAGGTTAAAGTTTTCGTAACAGAGAAGGGCATCTATTGTTAGCAACTCCTGAGATAATTCCTAGAAGAAGGAGAGACACAAGGACATAATCTCCACCACCCAAAGTTCAAATTCCGATTTCACTTGAAACTCCTCAAGTTTTTCCTTCAACTGAGATTGAAGAGGTACAAGTAGTGCCAATTTCTGAGCCTAAATCCATAGTCATTATGTATGGAGAAAGAGGGCCTAAAGGTCCTTCTTCAAGAGTGGAAGACTTCAAGAAATCTTTCTATACTTTGAATGATATGGTTAAAGTTCTCTATGAAGAGAGGAACACTAGAATGGTTTTAGTAAAAGGGCGGTCATTTGAAGCCGTTCCCTAAATTTGTGTAATTAAGATTAATTAGTTAGTAGTATTTAACCCTTCTCATGGCATTTGGAGAAGGGTCTGAAAATATGTCAAAAAACTTGTCCTCAGAACATGCACTTTTGCACCCTCGGAGGGGGTTTTTGATGAATGGATGGATCGAGATTTATTTATGTTTGCATTTTAATGTCTGTTACTGATGTTGCACTTCTGTACTCTTAGCAGATATTAGAACAAGTAGAAATAAATCGTTGTTTCTTGAAGTTTATTAGTGAAATCAGTCATAAATGGTACTTTTATCTCTTGACTAATTTCTGCTTATATTCCTAAAGTGATATGCAACTGAGTTCTTTATATGTTAATGTATGAATGTGTGTATTACCATTTGGCACTTCTGTACGGTGGAGTCATTTATTTGTGCTTGACATATGAATAACTAATTATGCGATATGTTGTTCACAACTGTTTTGCCTAACTTTTTATGCAAAATGGTTTATCTTAATGGATTTCTATTCTTATGATAGCTGAATGATCTTTATTACCATCTATTGTTCAAAATATTTTTAGATCGCATAATAGAATAAAAATACCCCGGGTTAGCGTAGATTAGATGTATTGTTTTTCATTAGATTATAATAGCATAGAGTTAGTTTAGAAGTTAGAATTAAATTAGCTTAAAATACCCCTAGATCAATACCATCAAACTCTACACACACACACACCCCTCACATTGGGAAACTGGTCCCATTACCCCCAGTCGGACCTGCTACACCAAACGGGCACAGAGCTGCCAACCAGGTTCCCGACCGGGTGGGTATCCCCCTTGTTGTTGACCCGATTTCGGGGCCCTCAACATATTTGGCGCTAGAAGGAGGGCTCGAGCTATGAATGGCGCATAAATCAAACTCTAAATACCATTCTGAGAGCAAATCACCCTCACCAACTCCCCCGACTTCTCCGGTACGATTAAACTCGGAGCTAGAAGTCGCTCGGGCATCCACCGCTACTACACACCCTAATATATCAGACCAACTTATCATTGATCCCCCTGAACTTCAAACTTTGATTCGTAAACTCCAGGGATTCTCTATTTTTACTCAGAGGTCTGATAAATCTAAAGGCAACGTGACTTCGCAGTACAATCCTGCTCATCCCCTGACCAGATTGAAGAGTGAAAAGTTTTGCATCCAGCCAACTGAAATCCCTCTCCCCACTAGGAAAAGAGCGAGGAAAGCACTTCCTGAGTCTGACAGAGAGACTCTTTCATCTACCTCGTCCATTTCAACTCCCTCACCGCGAAGTCAGCCACCCACATCTTCACCCCAGATCACTCATCCATCTTCCGCAACCCTTCCTCCGCGATCATCGAAGATCATAATATCTCCATCTTCTCAGCATCAGAGATCATCTTCTGCACTTCCATTGACTAGCAGCTCAACGATGGCCCAGTCTCCATGGAACAACCCTGGGGCGGTTTTAATGCCTCCACCCCTGAGCCCTATACCGGCCCATCCTGAGAAATGGCTGCCTAAATTCAATCCAGAAGCAGGCATGCTAGCCAAAGAACATATCAATAATTTCATGCTTTCTGTTAATCTCAATGGAGTTACTAACGAAGACGCTGTTGTCCGGCTTTTCCCTTATACAATGCAAGGAACAGCCGGGTTGTGGTACTTTTCGTTACCTTCCGGATCCATCACAAGCTGGGACATTTTTCAAAGTCAGTTCCTCACCAAGTTTGGTGATGACAGATCCACGGCGACATTGATCAATGACCTATCTAATCTTAAGGCTGAGACTAGAGAACCCATTAAAGATTTTAACTTACGGTTCAATAAGATCCTCAACAAAATCCCCGCTGCTTCACAACCCAGCGAGGAAGTAAGATGTGAATGGTACATCACGGCTTTACCTCCAAACTTGGCTATCTTCGTAGATAGGGCAAACAAGACCAGCTTAGTTGACAACTTGACAGAGGCGTTAGCAGTTGAAAAATGCGTAGTAGCCCTTGAAAAAAGATCTGCAATTGAAGAACGTAAATCTAAGAAGATCTCTTTCAAAGAAGACACCAAGAAGAAGCAAACAAAAGATCCTTTCGATATGGAAGGATTACAAAAAGTATTAAAGGCCATGTCCAATGAGATGATTGATATAAGAAAACAAGTAGCAGAAACGTCTTCAAGAAAGCCTTTCAGGAATTTTAAAAGAAACCCTCCCATGGAGACGAAGCCACCCAACGCTCAAACGTTGAATCTGAAGAAGAAGAAGAAGAGAATATCATCGAAGCACAGACCGACGATGAAGAAGTGGTGGAACTACAAGGAATGTGGGATTTCATCCTCCCACAAGAAGAGGATCAAGAAGCATTTCCGGTTAGCACGAGAAGCAAAAATCAACTTGATCCTCCCCAAACTACCCCAAAACAAAAGGGCGCAAGCCCTGCAACAAAAGATAAGGTCGCAACAAAAAAGACAACTGCTAAAGCGACCCAGTTTAGCCCAGTCCAATCTGATCAAGCACCTCCATCAAGAACACTGATAGTGTCGGATGAAATGGAGTATAACATCATTGATGACATGAAGAAGACTAGGGCTAACATCACTCTTTATGAATTGAGTAAATTGAAACACGAGCAGAAAATAATGATGAAAGAATTACATGCTGTGCCTACTACATCTTTACCTACAGCTATAGCTTCCCACAATCTGGGAAGGCCTCCAACCAACGTGATCAATAATATTGATCCAAATGACATCGCCTTGATTGGAGGAAGATCAAGATCTCATACTCCTCCTTTTCTTCTCACATATGAAATCTTCAATAAAAACGTGCACAATTGCTTGGTCGATTCTGGTGCTTCAACGAATATTTTACCAAGGTCAATATGTGCCAAATTGAATGTGCAACCTCAAAAATCCGCAGTACGTATAGTTCAACTTGATCGATCCCAAGTCGAAGTGATTGGCGAACTTAATCAAGTGACCATAAGATTGTCGTCTAACCCAAAAGTGTGTCAGGTTATCGACATTCTAGTAGCTGATATCCCTGAGTTCTATGGTTTGATTCTTAGCAGGGATTGGTCAGAGAAACTCCACGGATATTTCTCAACCGACTTGTCGCACATGTGGTTACCATACAATGGTAAACCAAATCAGATAAAGGTTGAACGAGAGTTGCACCAAAAATACATAGTGACAGAACTGGAAGGAGAAAATGAACCCATAACATACAATAGCAGCATTGTAGGCAATTACGCAGTAGATTCTTTCCTCGGCAATTTCAATGCTCATATTTCACCTTACTTAGAGAATTCAGTTTTATCCCAAGTTGAAAATTTCTCCCAAACTAATGACTAAAAATGTTTTAGTTTTTTAGATAATTCTGTAAATACATCTTTATTTTGGAAATTATATTTTGACGGGTCTAAATCCAATGAGGGAGCAGGAGTAGGATGCATTCTGATTAGCCCGGACGGGAACAAGATTATGCTCACATGCAAACTTGAGTTCGATTGCACGAACAACACAGCGGAGTACGAAGCCTTGGTTCAAGGCCTATACAAAGCAATCCGATTGAACGTTAAGTATCTTCAAGTCTTTGGAGATTCTGAGATCGTCGTAAAACATGTACGTAACACCATACATTTCCTGTCAAGTCATTTAAAGCACTATCAATCGTTAGTTCAAGATCTCACTGCACATTTCATAGCATTCAACATCTCGTCAATTCCAAGAATTCAAAACGCGAGCGCAGACCTGTTAGCTAACGTAGCCTCTAGACTTATTCCTTCCGAAGATTTTAGTCCTGATAGGTTTTCAATAGAATTAATCTTTAGACCATCCATCCCTGACAACATCACCAATTGGAGATTATTCAACGACGATCCTGACATCGTAAATTTCCTTACTTCTGAAGGATCCTACTCAAATCAAATAATCGACGAAGGCCATCATGATCACCAAATACAACAAAGTATCACTGAAAATGCTATACCGAAATCAGTGGTCAAGTTAGAAGATTTATATGATTTGAAAAGTCAGTTTAAAAGGTCCGCCAATGCTAAACTTTACAGTTCTACCCTGAACTATGAATTAGTAAACCTAGGGACCGATCAGAAGCCACAAAACGTTAACCTAGGCCACGGCCTAGCCCCTGAAGAGAAATCAACATATATCCGTCTTCTGAGACAGTACAAAAACGTTTTTGCCTGGAATTACGATGAGCTAAAGACTTACAACACTTCTATCATTCAGCATACTATCCCTATGATTGACAACGAAAAACCTGTCCAGCATAAGCTCAGAAAAATACACCCTAACTTAGAAAATCAGATAAAAATTGAGCTTAATAAGTTGTTGAGAGCCAGAATAATTTTCCCCGTCAGGCATTCCAAATGGGTATCCAATATGGTACCCGTTAGGAAGAAAAACGGAGACATTAGAATCTGTATCGATTTCCGAAATCTCAACAAAGCCTGTCAGAAAGATAACTTTCCCCTCCCACCTATGGAACAAATATTACAGGCAGTAGCAGGCTCAGAATTAATGTCTTTCCTGGATGGATTTTCAGGATACAATCAAGTACTGGTGCATCCCAATGATCAGTTAAAAACTACGTTCCGAACCAAATGGGGCACTTATGCATATCGGAAGATGCCATTTGGTCTGATCAATGCCGGAGCTACCTTTCAGAGAGCCATGGACATCGCGTTTAAAGGGTTAGTCAATAAATCAGTAGTGATTTACCTGGATGATATAACAGTGTACTCCAAAAAACGAAGCAACCATCTCAAAGATTTGAAGCAAATCTTTCAAAGATGTTTGAGGTATGGGATTTCGCTCAACCCAAAGAAATCTTTCTTTGCATTAAGCGAAGGGAAATTGCTCGGATTCATAGTGTCAAAATTTGGTATTCACATTGAACCTGACAGAATCAAAGAAATTTCCGAGATATCCATGCCCCATAACAAAAAGACCATGCAATCCTTCCTTGGATAGATCAATTTTGTCAAAAGATTTGTCCCGGATTTTTCACGTATTATTTCTCCCTTACAAAATATGATAAAAAAGAATTCAAATTTCAAATGGGGTCTAGATGAGCACGAAGCATTCAACTTGATCAAACAAGCCATCATCAACGCTCCATCTTTAGCAACCCCAAATTTTTCAGAACCTTTTATCTTATACACGTTTGCCTCAGAGAAATCTTATGCTATGATTTTAACTCAAGCGAATCAAGAAAAGGCAGAAGCTCCAATCGCATTCTTTAGCTCGAACTTACAAGGTGCTGAACTTAATTACTCAGACGTAGAGAAACAGGCATATGCCGTTTTCAAAGCGATCAAATATTTCAGACCTTTCTTACTAAAAGCCCATACCAAAGTCATAGTACCGTTCCCAGCGATAAGAAACCTCCTGATATAGAAGGACGTGGGCGAAAAGAGAGCGAATTGGATCACCGCCTTACAAGAGTACGATCTTGAGATCAAGCCAGCACACATCGTGAGAGGTCAAGGCTTCTGCAAGATGTTAGCTGGAGCATCGTAAATTCCTGAAAACTCGTCTGAAGAGGTACACACGTATGAGGTAAGCCTAAACAATGCAGAATCATTATATGCTGACACCATTTATTTTCTTAAGAACGGGTATGCTCCATTTCACCTGGATCACACCAAGAAGAGAGCCCTGAGATTGAAAGCTAAACAATACCAGCTCATAAATGATGTTCTGTTTAAAAGAAATTACGATTCTGTGCTGCTTAGATGTCTTGAGAAAACTGAAGCCGAAAAGGTTTTGCAGGAACTTCACGATGGACCAGCAGGTGGACACTATGTTGGAGAAGCCACCGCCCATAAAATCTTGCGTGCAGGATATTACTGGCCCACGCTGTTCAAAGACTCATACAATTACGTAAGGAAATGACAAGTCTGCCAGACTACTGCAGGGAAACAAAAGAAGTCATCCATGCCACTGCAGCCGGTTAACATTGAGCAACCGTTCAGTCAATGGGGCCTGGACATAATAGGTGAGATCGTTCGTCACTCTTCTAAACAACATAGGTATATCCTCACGGCAACTGATTATTTTACCAAATGTGTAGAAGCAGTTCCTCTCAAGACAGCTAATTCTGAAAACATTATTGAATTCATAGATCAGTTTATCATCTCTAGGTTTGGATTGCCAACGGCCTTAATGTTTGATAATGCATCATATTTTTCTGGAAATGCAATGACTGAGTTTGCGCTCAAAAGAGGGTTCAAACTGAAGTATTCTACCAATTACTATCCGCAAGGTAACAGGTTGGCCGAATCAACAAACAAGAACCTAATCAAGATTATTAAAAAGACAGTCGACCAAAACCAAAAGAATTGGCACAAAGCGCTGGTAAATGCCTTATGGGCAGATAGAATTACAAAGAAAGCTTCTATCGGCACTTCTCCCTTTAATTTAGTTTATGGGAGAGAAGCGGTTCTTCCTACTCACCTAGTCATTCCCTCTTTGTCTTTAGTGCAATACATTGATGAAGTACCTACTTCCTCCTTACAATTAAGAAAAATGGAAATAACCAAACTAGAAGAACGACGAGAACAAGCTAAGAAAACCCATGCTCACCACCAAGCGCTAATAAAATCCTCTTTTGACTCAAACATAATGACCAGAAAAAATTTTCAGATGGGAGATTTAGTTTTAAAATGGGATAAGGCTCATGAAGAAAAGGGCAAACATACGAAATTCCAGAAGCTATGGCTTGGTCCTTTTCAGATTGTAGAGGTCATAGGCCCATCGACTTTTGTGTTGCAGGATTTAATAGGCATGAGAGATTCTCTGCCTGTGAATGGACAAATTCTCAAAATGTATTTTCCATAGAAGAGAATTCTTCTAATTTTTGTAGGATAGATTTAATTTTTAGTTTTTATTTTGTTTTGTTTTTCTCTTTTTATGAATAAAACCGGTTGTAAATGATCATTTAAAAGGATTCATGAAAGAGCACGCCAATTCTCTATCAGATTTTGATTTCGCTTGTACAAATAGCAAAATTTTTGAAAATCTGAATTTTATTATTGACAAATAGAGTTAACTTCACCTTGATTACGATGTTAGTTTCAACCTCTAAAAACTTTGACAAAAGAAACCTTTGGTAAAGAATTGTTTTGTATCAGCACAATGAAAAGTATCATCAATAATAAAATAAGTATTCTCTGCAAAACTGTTGTTTTCAAAAAACTCTATTATTGTCGTCCAGAGCTTTCTTAAGGAAAAACAATGACTTCCTCCCTGCTAAAAGGAAATCGCAGCATTCAGAGAAACAATCCAAGGAAAACACTATATCTCAAAGAATAAGAGGTCTCATCACGAGCCGGCTTATCATGATCACAGATATTATAACTTGCTGACTTTGCCAATACTGTCTATCAAAACAGGGCAACGACTTAAGATTGTTGCAATCAAAAGACAGGAGGTCTCATCACGAGCCGTCTTGTTCATCAAAAGTGTAAATCAAGTGAATGACTGTGTCATAATTTGGCCACCAAACCAAGACATTGTTCTTTAGAGAATTAAAAAAGGAAAAAGTGTCAAAAAGGATTTTTCTCTGGAATGTTGCGAGTAACCTCAAGCAGGAAAAAGGATCATTGCTGGATAACATGGTAACCCTGTCGAGGCTATGGACGCTTGCGGGCAGCAGAGGCTCTACCTACGACAAATGAGCATACTTTTAAGCCAGTATGCAGAGAAGACCTTATTTTATCTTTAATCAAGACCAAGTAATGTCTGGTGCGAATGCAAGAAAAAGCCTGAGGAAGCAAGCAATTGGGATAAAAAAAGGGTTGAGACAAAGTATCGTTGACAAGGTGAGGGGTAATCTACTCTATCTGTCCATAACAAAATTTAGACATATCAAAATTTTTTTGTTTCGGAAGTGAACGATCAATAGAAAAGCAGAGATAACTGGTTCTTCACAGTGAATCGCCATTGTTGTGGTCACCAACAACCCCCCTCTTTGTTTGATAATAGTAATAACATCAAGAAAAGGGGGACCCTTAACCAAAAATCCAAAAAATATTTTGTTTAAAAACTCTTTTGTATTAACTCCCTGAGAGCTATATCACGTCGCAAAGGTAGAGAGAAGCGTTTTCCCAAAGCGCATAAATACACTAAAAAAGAGCGACGCGAGAACCCATCGCATCGCGTGCATTAAAAGCGCTCAAAAAAGGGAAAACCTAAGGAATCGCCGACGGCCGATATGCGACGTTGCACGTCGCAATGTCGCATAAGCAGCATAGAGTGATAAAGCGAAAATCTTGCGATCTTGCGATCTGCGATATTGGCAATTTGCGATGACACTTAATGACGTCGCAATCCTTGATACTACGATTCCAATCGCAGAAAGGACTCATTGCAAGAATTCTCCGACATAAACGGTAAACCCAAAATTGAGCGCGCACCTTAAGGAAAATTAATGATCGCATGCTTCAGTATCCAAGAATGATTGTATCGCGTTTTTCGGAGAGTCAAATCATGATGAGTGTCAGAATTACACATTCATTAGAACTTAATGCTTTCATGTCAATCTTTTCGTCATTTCTCTTCTTCTTTGCGTAAACTGCAAGACATGTAACTGATATAAATCTATATGCAGGAAACATCTAAGGAAAAGAGGAAAGCACCAATGGGGTAACAGAGAGAAGATGCCTCTGCAAATGGATGCCGCATGCAGCAGGACCGCGGATTCCAGAGTATCACCCAACAGGCACTGATGAAAATAGACTATCTAAGATTCAGAGTCAAAGGCACACAAAAGCAGCGTGTTTGCAAAAGATCTTGAAGCTTAGATTGGGTAAAGCAAAAAGAGAAATGCAAAAGAAGGACGACGCTCCAGAAAAGCCTGGAACAAAGAACGGAAGCAATTCTCGATACAGGGGATTGTCCATACAACGCGACTCCTAACTCATTGAGTCATTCGCACGACCGGAAACCGAAATAGCAACAGCAAAATCAGTTCGAAAGGAACCTGGGTTGTACTAAGTGTACGCACAGCGCATACACCCAGCTAGAGAAAGGTTTTCGAAAATATCTTCTAGTCTGACAGAAAGAGGTGCCAGCTCTTGTCATTTCTAATTTTCAAGCTCGAACAAAACGAAAGGACAACCAGCCGACACTTTCATGGCGAACAGCGCATTTCTTACAGCACTAAGGAGCAGATACAGAAATGGTTAGAAATTAGATTTGATTTTTAGAAATAAATTTGCTTTTAGTAAAAGGGCGGTCATTTGAAGCCGTTCCCTAAATTTGTGTAATTAAGATTAATTAGTTAGTAGTATTTAACCCTTCTCATGGCATTTGGAGAAGGGTCCGGAAATCTGTCAAAAAACTTGTCCTCAGAACATGCACTTTTGCACCCTCGTGATGAATGGATGGATCGAGATTTATTTATGTTTGCATTTTAATGTCTGTTACTGATGTTGCACTTCTGTACTCTTAGCAGATATTAGAACAAGTAGAAATAAATCGTTGTTGCTTGAAGTTTATTAGTGAAATCAGTCATAAATGGTACTTTTATCTCTTGACTAATTTCTGCTTATATTCCTAAAGTGATATGCAGCTGAGTTCTTTATATGTTAATGTATGAATGTGTGTATTACCATTTGGCACTTCTGTACGGTGGAGTCATTTATTTGTGCTTGACATATGAATAACTAATTATGTGATATGCTGTTCACAACTGTTTTGCCTAACTTTTTATGCAGAATGGTTTATCTTAATGGATTTCTATTCTTATGATAGCTGAATGATCTTTATTACCAGCTATTGTTCGAAATCTTTTTAGATCGCATAATAGAAGAGAAATACCCCGGGTTAGCGTATATTAGATGTGTTGTTTTTCATTAGATTACAATAGCATAGAGTTAGTTTAGAAGTTAGAATTAAATTAGCTTAAAATACCCCTAGATCAATACCTTCAAACTCTACACACACACACACCCCTCACATTGGGAAACTAGTCCCATTACCCCCAGTCGGACCCGCTACACCAAACGGGCACGGAACCGCCAACCAGGTTCCTGACCGTGTGGGTATCCCCCTTGTTGTTGACCCGATTTCGGGGCCCTCAACACCATCTAGGTTATTCAGAGTTTTTTTGCTTCCCTTAACAAAACTTTTAACTTGTGCTTCTATCTCCTTGCAATCAACTGCTTAATAGGCCATCTAGTTGTCTTCTTCATTATCCATTCATGTTTCTAATTTTGTAGCAGCTCCATCAATACGTCAAATTGTGCCTTCAACTCAACAATCTCTTTCTAAAATTCTTCATCATTTATGCCAACTATTATGGCATCGTTGTGTCTTTTCTCTAAATTTTGCAAATAACTATCCGTAGTCATCATCATCTCCCTTTCATTGCAACAACACCTTAAATTGTCTTTACAATTAATTGACCAGACTTTGGGTGTCAAGATCTACCAATATTCCACCCATCACATTCAATGAATCAAACTTAAATGCACCTTTGACTTGATTCATGAGTCTTTAGCTCTAGTCTTCTAATTTGACATCAACTCTTTAATGGACCTTGGGTGTCGAGTACAACTAAAAATGCACCATTTTTACAAAACTTTCTTAAACTCTCAACTCATCCACATATCACTCCAAAAACCATTAACAAAACAAATTTCTTAGAACAAAAATCAACTTTATCGCTCTGAATATTATTTATTCCTTATCACTCCAACATACCTTATATCTCCACAAACTTTATCACTCTAAATATTAGAAATTTTAAGAGTAATTTTTATAATCAACCTTATCTCCCACGAGCTTTATTTTATGATAATCTTTTGAAATGATCTTATATACATCCCATAACTTTACGTAGTCACTTGGAAGTGAATTACCCTTTTAAATAATGTAAATTTTCCACTACACCCATTATCACTCCTAGATTGGAATAATCTCTCCTCCCACTCATGAGTTCTCAAAAATTCATTTCAATATTTTCATGCATTATAAATGTCTTAAGCTAAGTAGGCCACCATTTGAAACTATGGATCTTCATATTTTATTTCGATTTAAAAGATTTTCCTTCATAGAGAGTATTGAAAACCATGCTTTCTGGCCAATAAATCTCTTGGAATATGCTCTTTTCTTCTTCTCTATTTCTGATTGTGCTACCTTGGCTCATTTAGCAGCTAAAGGCATTCCTTTCTTGCACTCCTTGTGGCAATTTCTGAGTCCTCCAACGTTTTTTCTTCACATTTGTACGAGCAACACACATTGTTCTATATTCTTGTCCACCTTTCAGAAGAGCCAACCTCTCCTCTTTGTCTTTTTGTATGTGTATCACCTCAAGCTTAACAGGATTCACACATCATTCAATTATATGCTCGGGATGAGGTATTTTAATAAACATTGCTTTAACACTTTAACCAGCTTTTACCAGTGCATCTTCAGACAATTCTACTTTTACGCATTCTTTGCCTGACATTCCATGATGTGTTTAAAATACACATTTGAAAATTCGATCATGAGAAAACACCCATTAAAACAAGCATATAATTTTATTAAATTAATTTCTCTTATGATAGTTTTATTCTCGCCTTTAAGCACAAGAGGTCCAACTTACATCTATGAAAAATTTCTTTCTTGAATGTCCCGCGGTTTGATCACTGTAGATCATAATTTTTTTAACACTCCACACTTACGAGACTACAAGAAACCTTTGGCCGTGATCTCCTCTATTGCATATGACTAAGGATATTTTGAACATTTCAAATCCTAGTGTTTTCTCAACAAATTTGAACTCTCTCTTCCTCCCACGCAAACAGGGTTTTTCTATCAAATATGAGTACTCCCTTCATACAATGGAACAAAAAAAAACTCAATTCATTCCAAAAATACATCCAACCTAGTTCTCTTTTTTCTAACAGGTGATCATCAAACTTCTTCTCTACTCCAATTTTTTCTCTATCTCAACTTTTTTTGGGGGTATTTTACTCATTTTAGGTTAGATTTTCTCCTCACAGGACTCCTTGAGTGATGACCCCCATGCAGTGACCTTTGACAAACAGTTTTGCATCGAAATGGACCATTGTTGAAGGCCCAATCAATATATATGGTTTGATTCAACAATTCTGCTCCGTTAAAATTCATTATTATAGCCCGAGCCCCCTTAAATGTTTCATAATAAATTAAGGCATAGCCCTTGACTAAACCATTTCTGCGATCTAAATTTAGGTGCAGATTTTTGATTTCTCTTAACTCACAAAAAGGTTCATGGAGATCATCTTCTTATGCCTCCTCATGTACTCCGGTTACCAAAATGATCCATACCTCAATAGTTCTCTAAGAACCAGAACCGACATCTGAGTCAAGAGATTGAAACTCTCATGCTACAAAGCACCTATTGCATTCATCATCGGTTTCTTCTATGAAACCCCTTCCTTTGGTATTCTTATGATGATGTCTTTGCAATATTCCTTCAACACCTACTCCATTGGATGTGGACAAACTACTCACAGTTGATTGAGATGGTCCAAGGTTTTCTACTCGCTTCACATCTCATGATTTTACCACATATCCCACAAATCCACAGTTTAAAAGGCCCACAGCTTATAGTCATAGCATAGTCCAAAAGTAGCAAAATGAATTTGTAAAAAACTATGGATGACTCAAAACCTTAAATAGAGGAAAAATATACAGTTGAATATTCTTCAACAAAGTATTACATTCCATCAAGAAAGAAAATTGTAGAGCTTCAATACTAAGAAATGGTAGAAAAAATATTTCCTTCACACAACAGTTGCACAACTACACCTCAACATTACGCAGCACTTAAATTTTTCAAGGCATTTGGTCTGCAAATCCAACCATATTTCACCTTCAATTCTAAGATCTTCCACTCCAATGCCAAAATGATGTCTCAAACCAGAGGGCCTGCAACTTAAAAATTAACACACAACATAAAAATGAAATCCACACCATACATATGAACATAAAAACTTAGAAATAATTCATTAATAAAATAAGATATTTACAAGAGAACTATTGGCCTAATAATTGGCCTCTCATTCCTCACCCTCACACACTTACATGCCTCATGGGATCTCCTAGATTTATACAAGTGGAGGTGAACCCAAAGTAGGTTCTAGATCCTAAAAAAAATCCCGAAATATCTCTCATGATCCATAAAAACTCTCATATAATCCGTTATCTCTAGTTAAGATCTAACTAGCCCACAAATTTCTCAACTCTTCCAAAATACTCTTGAACTAATTAGGCACTCATTATTTATCTCAACAATCAAAGCTCTCAGAATGGCTCGAAACCTAAAAGACCACATATGTCTAGGACAAACGATCCTAATGCAACTCGTTCCACTAAAAACCGAGTTCGTACGAGAAAGTTATTGTGTTCTGATTGCTTTGCTAAATAGGCAAAATTTGCCAAAAAAATTCCTAGTCACTGCACAGTCAGCAGTCCGTACTACTAACGTGGCAAGTGACTAGGCAACGTCAAAGGTTGTCAACATTGAATTAAATAGTTCACCAACTTTCAGCTTGTTATTGGGTTACACAAGTGGTGATGTGGCACAGTGTGATTGGTTTTTTTGGGCCAATGAAAGAATGCCATTTGGCAAGCTCGCAGGCTTCCACATGGCACCTCCTAATGGCCTAGACAGTCTCAATAGTGGAGCAAAATTTTTGGGTGGAGCTTGGAGTCGAACCCACGACCTCCCCTATACGTTCCACAAGACTTAACCACCTCGCTATTAGATTATGGTTACCCCATAAGTTCTCGACATGTATTTAAAGTTTGACGTTATGGGAATGGGCAGTTAGGAGGGCTAGCATGCAGGGCAGCTCTTCGCATGTGATCATAACAACCCATAATGCGGCTGCAATTTATGTTACCCCTACTGACAGTTCAACACACCAACACTGTAATGGTTTCTTCCATGTGAACAGGATTTTTGTAACACGAAACGGTTAGCCCCTTCTGATAGACCATCACCCCGACGGTTAATGTGATATTAACACCACATGTTAACATGACACTCTCACCGTCAAGTTTATGGTTAACAAAAATGAGAGGTTAACACTAATCGTGAGTTTCTAGTTAATTAATCCAGGGATTAATTTAATTAACTCTGAGTTTAAAATGGCAGAAGTTTTGGCAGTGCCACTAATTTCGGGTTCACCTCCACATTTAGTGGCTCTAACTAGATTTATTCCAAAATTAGACAAGTTTTTCTAGGAAAATACTAACTGAGTCATAGAGAAGGCAATTTTCGACCTATTTGAGTGTAGCAAGAGGTGTTATTTGCTGATTTGGACATTCTAAACAAATTGGTGTAGGTATCAGGAGCCATAGAGCTTTGTAAAACAACATTTTTCCATATTGAAGTAATATAGAGGCCCAAGCCATGGATGCTGGACCAAGGAGATGTAGCCCAGGAGGGGTGAACTCCTTCATCAAAAAACTATGTTAAAGTGTCTCTTTGATGGTTTGTTGTACTTTGAATGTCTTTTGTTCAATACTTGTTTTTGAAGCTATTTTTCTCATGAATGTCATATTAAACTTAAGGAAATTTACCTATTTACATTCACACACATCTAATGAAACCTCAGTACAAGAAGCAATAAGCAAGCACATTTTTATAAATTTGTAATTGATATTAACACAGAAAAATATAACAACAAAAAATAGATCAAGTTGGTATCAGAGTAAGGTTGAATTTCTTGATTGCTTAAGTTTGTGAAATTAAGTTTTTAATGGTGGCAAAATTGTGATGCTTACAAGGTTAAAGTTTTCGTAACAGAGAAGGGAATATATTGGTAGCAACTCCTGAGATAATTCCTAGAAGAAGGAGAGACACAAGGACATAATCTCCACCACCCAAAGTTCAAATTCCGGTTTCACTTGAAACTCCTCAAGTTTTTCCTTCAACTGAGATTGAAGAGGTACAAGCAGTACCAATTTCTGAGCCTAAATCCATAGTCATTATGTATGGAGAAAGAGGGCCTAAAGGTCCTTCTTCAAGAGTGGAAGACTTCAAGAAATATTTCTATACTTTGAATGATATGGTTAAAGTTCTCTATGAAGAGAGGAACACTAGAATGGTTGGAGAGAGTTCTAAACCTCCACATGGAAAAGGAAGCTAAGAGGATAAAAAAGATGAGAAGAAGGATGGTGGAAATCCACCTCCATCTCCACCATCCTCATCATAGTCCTCATCATCTTCATCATCTCACACAACATCATCTTCCACTACCACCACTGAAACTTCCCACTCTCATTCAAAAACCCCAAAAGGGAAGACTCCCTTACTTAAATTGGACATTAAGTTTGAAATTCCCATGTACAATGGAGAGGTGAATGCAGAAAATTTGGACAATTGGATTCAAAAGTTGGAGGTTTAATGTAGAATTCAAAACCTTCAAGAAGATGACATAAAGATCTAGTTGCCTTCACTGAGGCTAGAAGGAGTTGCATTAGTCTGGTGGGAAGCAAAGAATCAAGAGGAAATGTGAATCCATGGTAAGATATCCATTACTTTGGTTGAATTTGTTTCTGCAATTAAAATATGGTTTTATCCTTTAGCCTATATGCAAAAATCCATTATGAGTTGGCAAAATTTTAGGTGGCTTCATGGCCAAAATAGTCTAAGATTATACATAGGATTTTAGGAAAAGGGCTTTGCTGTTAGGAGTAAATTTGAATTCCCTAGATACACTGTTGAAATATATTGGGGGTTTACATTCCTATTTGAAACATAGTATTCTTATGTTCAATCTAAACAATTTAGATGAGGTATGTATACAAGCCACACACCTTGAATCTAGAGGAAATAACATTCAGGAAGAGGGTAGTAAGAGGAAGCCATTCAAGGGCAAGGAGAAAGAGAATGGTGGAAAGTGGAAGGGAAATAAGAATGCAAGTGTGAATAAAGAAGGGGAGAAAATCACATGCAAACACTATTCTAAAGACTCGCATGATGAAGCCCACTTCTGTAAATTGCATCCCAAATTAAGGCCTAAGAAACAAAACAGTAAGGGAAAACAAAATACAACCGCTACCACAAAACGTCACCTTGGTTCAGATTCTAGTGATGAGATGAAGATTTAAGCCACGGTTACAAAAGGGAAAGAAACTTTTGCAAACACTAGTTCCTCACATAGTCAAAACAAAACTCTAAATGAAGAGTAAAGAATAGAGTTGTTTCATATAAGAGTGATTTCAAATCATACAAACATTGATACATTATTTGATAGTGGGTCACAATCAAACTTGATTTCATAAGACTTGGTAAAAAAACTAAACCTTGAAACTGCACCTCATCATAAGTCATATCCATTGGGTTGGATAGTTAACAATGTGAACTTACACGTTACAAGGAAGTGTTTATTCAAGTTCACCATTACTGGAAAGTTCATTGATGAAGTTGAGTTGGATGTAATTCCACTTGACATCTCATGAATCATTTTGGGTAGTCCTTATTTGTATGATAGGAAAGTAGTATTTTATCGCCACGACAAAAAATAGATATTGCTCAATAATGGGGTCAATTACGTTGTGAGATCTCATCGCAAAAAGATGAACATTTGTTTGGTTAATGCAGGGCAGATGAAGAGATTAGTAAATGCAAGTAAAAGTTTTGTGCTTCTCATGATCAAGAAAAATAATGATATTGATTATGAATTTTTTTAAAGGTTGTGATGATAAATTGAAATCTCATTTGTTTATTGTGGTAAGAAAACATGGCGAGATGTTTCAGGAACCAAAGGGGTTACCTCTGAAAAGAGGAATTCAACATGTGATTCAGTTTCAATAGGATGTTCCACTTGCAAACATTGGAATGTATCGTATGTTGATTATGGAGAGAATGGAAATCAAAAAGAAAATTCAAGAATTTCTGAGCAAAGGTATCATATTCCCATCCACTTCGCCATGTGGTTTTCCCATTGCCTTCATGCCAAAGAAGGATGGAACTTGGTACATGTGTGTGGACTTTCATGTACTAAAAAAAATCACGGTAAAGAATCATTATCCTCTCCCAAGAATTGATGATTTTCTTGATCAGTTGAGGTATGCAAAGTATTTCACTAAGTTAGGCTTATGAAGTGGTTATCATCAAGTTAGGATAGATGAAGAAGACATTTGGAAAACCATATTTAAAACTAGATAAGGATTGTTTGAGTGGCTTGTTATGCCTTTCGGCCTTACAAATGCTCCAACTACTTTCATGAGGGTAATGAATGATGTATTAAAACCATTCCCAGATGAATTTTTCATTGTCTACTTAGATGATATTCTCATATTCAACAAATCAAGAGATGAACATGTCATGCATGTAAACAAAGTATTAGATGTCTTGAGAACAAAAAAATTGTTTTTAAATATGTCGAAATGTGAATTTGGCAAGACTTATTCAGTGTATTTGGGACACATTGTTGGAGAAGGTGAATTGAAGATTTACCCCTCTAAGGTTGAGGTCATTCTGAATTGGCCCAAGCCCAAAATAGTTACAGAGGTAAGAATCTTTTTAGGGGCAGCACAATATTGGAGAAAGTTTATTGCTACTTTTTCTTCCATTGTAGCTCCATTACATGCATCGACAAGTGTCAAGAAAGTCTTCCATTGGGGAGATGTACAGCAGAAAGCATTTGATGCTTTGAAGCAAAAGACAAGTTCAACATTGGTATTGGATCTTTTGGATCTTAGACAACCATTAAAAATTCAAATGGATGCAAGATATCATGCCATCAGTGCCGTTCTATTGCAACATTATAAGCCCATTTCATTTCATTCTGAAATCTTTAATGGAGTTGTAACTAACTATCCCACCTATGAAAGATAAATTTACGCATTGGTACAAAGTGTTAAAAAATGGAAGCACCATTTGATAGGGAAGGAGACCATCATCCATACTGAACATCAACCATTGCAATATTTACAGTCACAATTTAAGTTGCAACAGTCACGACATTTCAGATGGATGGATTTTCTACAAAAATTTCATTTGGTTATCAGGTATAAAAAGGGAATCTACAATAATTTAGCTTATATGATTTCAAGGCCTATCGTAAATTCCTCTATTATACTCAAGCATAATTATGTTATTCATGAAAGTTACATAGAAAAATATGCCAATGATAGTGACTTTCAAGAAGTATATGCAAGCTTGAGTCAAGGCAATCAATTTGAAGAGTTGGATTATCATGTACATAACAATTTGTTGTATCACTTGGGCAAGTTGTGTATTCCAGAGGGAGAAAGAAACAATATCATAAGGAAGGCACACACTTCATTAATTGTTGGACACTTTGGTGTAGGCATGACAGTAGTGAATCTTCAAAGGTATTGTTATTGGCTAGCATGTTGGATAATGTTTCTCGTTTCATAAGAGGGTGTTCTTTATATGCTACAATTAATCCAAGCAATAGGAAACTTGGTTTATACACTCCACTTCTAGTACCTTCACGTCCATGGGACAATGTCTCAATGGATTTTCTAGGAGGTATTCCATTGTCAAGGAAAGGTCATGATTACTTGTATGTATTTGTAGACAGCTTCGACAAGATGTGCATACTAATGCCATGTAAAAAATCAAATTACAGCTAGAAAAACTGCTCGTCTCTTCTTCGAAAACATTTGGGTTCATTTTGGCCTTTCTACTTCTATTGTAAGTGATTGAGATTCTCAATTTGTTGGAAATATTTGGTAAAATTTGTGGGACATGATGGACACAAAGTTGAAGAAGAGTACAACCTTTCATCCACAAATAGATGGAGAAACCGAGGTGGCGAACATAATAGTTATTCATCTTCTAAGAGGATATTTCAACAAACATCCCAAGTTGTGGGATGAACAATTGCATTACTTACAACATGCATACAACAGGGCAAGGAATTCTTCCACAAACACATCGTCATTTGAGGCATGCTATGGGTACTTGCCAAGATCACCATTGGACTTCATCTTTCAGAAAGATGTCACCATCTATGGTCACATTGACATCGATAAGGAATGGAAGTTGATAGAGCAAATTCAGTTGATACATCATACAGTGCAGGGAAAACTTGAGAAAAGTCAGGGCTGCTACAAGGCAAGGCACGACGAACATTAGATTGATCATAAATTTCAAGTCGGAGATGAAGTTTGGTTATATATTAGCAAAGAGTGACTTCAATGGGAAGGTAAAATGATTAAACCAATTTATTATGGTCCTTTCAAAATTCTAGAAAATATTGGTAATAATTCTTTTAAGCTTGATTTTCCTCCTTATATCCAAATATACTCTGTTGTTAATGTTGAGAATTTGAGATTATTTGAGCCTCCTTTGATTGATGATCAAGGAGATCATGTTCAACTGCCATCAATAGATGATTTTTTGCCAGAATATCTAAATGAGCTTTAGGAAGATATCACACTTGATAGAAGAATCAGGAGTTCGAAGAGAGGGGATGTTGAATACCTTAGAGTGGGACTCAAGGGACAAAAGCCTTCTCAAGCCAAGTGGTTGCAGAACAAGAAGGTGAGGGATCTGTACCCTCACCTGTTGAATAATTGAAAGTATCTTTTGGGGTCAAAAAGGCTTCTAGTGGGGAGGAATGATTAGGCACTCAATATTTAGCTTAAAATTTAAAGTTCTTAGAATGGCTTGAAACCTACATGACCGCGTCCATATTGGAAAAATGATCCTAACGCAACTAATTTCATCACAAATAAAGTTCGTATGATAAAATTATTGTGTTCTAATTGCTTTGCTAAATAGGAAAAATTTGTAATAAAAATGCGAACTCACTACATAGTTACCAGTTCATATTGCTGACGTGGAAATTGACTAGGTAGGGTCAAAGGTGGTCAACATTGAATTACAGTTTGCCAAGTGTTTGATTGTTATTGAGTTACAAAGGTGGTGATGTGTCACCGTGTGATTGGTTTGTTTTTGGGCCATCGAAAGAATTCCACATGGCAAGCCCACAGGCTGCCATGTGGCACCTCCCAATGTCCTAGACAGTCTCGATAGTGGAGCAAATTTTTTTGGGTTGAGGTCGAGGTCGAACCGCAACCTCCGCTATACATTCCACAAGCCCTAACTGCCTCCGCTACCACGTGATTCTTACCCTATAAGTTCTCGGCATGTATCTAAAGTCTAACATTATGGGAACGGGCAGTTAGGATGGTCAGCCTACAGACTAGCCCTCAGCATGTGATCGCAATAGCCCATAACGTGGTTACAATTTATGTTACCTCGCTGGATAGTCTAACACACCAACACCGTAACAGTTTCTGCCATGTGAACATGATCATTGTAACACAAAATGGTTAGCCACTTCCGATGGACCATCACCCTAATGGTTAATGCGATATTAAAACCACATGTGAACACTACACGGTGACCGTTGGGTTTATGGCTAACAAAACCGTAGGGTTAACAGTAATCATGGGTTTATAGTTAATTAATCTGGGGATTAATTTAATTAACTCTCAGTTTAAAATGGCAGAAGGTTTGGCAGTGCCACTAATTTCGGGCCCACCTCAAAATTTAGCAGCTCTAATTGGAGTTATTCTAGAAATAGAGGAGTTTTTATAGGAAAAGGTTGTCTGAGTCATAGAGAAGGCAATTTTCAACAAATTTGAGTGTAGGAAGAGGTGTTCTTTGCTCATTTGGACAATTTGAACACATTGGTGTAGGTATTAGAAGCCATAGAGCTTTGTAAAATATCATTTTTCCATATTTAGCTAATACAGAGGCCCAAGCCATGGAAGTTGGACCAAGGAGATGTAGCCTAGGAGGGGTGAACTCATTCATCAAAACAATGTGTTAAAGTGTCTCTTTGATGGTTTGTTGTACTTTAAATTTCTATTGTTCAGTACATTCTTTTGAAACTATTTTTCTCATGAATGTCATATTAAACTTAAGGATATTTACTTGTTTACATACACAAACAACTAACGAAACCTCAGTACAAGAAACAATAAGAAAGAACATGTTTATAAATCTGTAATTGATATTAGCCCAACAAAAAATAACAATAAAAAATAGATCATGAACCTCCTCCTATTTACAATAATTCTCATTCTCTTTTAAAACTATAGGAAAAATACATTAAATAATTAAATCGTAACTAAAGGAACTAACTCCTTTAGTAAACATGATACCCTAGGTTAGATGCTGCTGCATTAGATAGCTTATCTCTGAGAATTGTCGTGGAAGATACATGCCACTAAATTCTATTATAATGAGGCTTAAATGCCTTTTATTATTGAGAAATAATGGAAAACCCTAAGCATCCAAAACCCTAACCATAGAGGATGAAATGCCAAACATTTGTGGGCCCTGTAGGGGTTAGTTGGTACATCAACTTCTTGGGGTCATAACTTTGGCAAATGATCTTTGTTTGACATGTACGATACTTCCTTACAGATATCTATCTGAAGACTACAACTTTCGACTGTATACCCCTACTTTTTGGTAATGGGTATGCCTTTTTTCTAAAGAGAAAAACGTCCTTCATGGTCTCAAAAAGGCTCCAAAAATTTATGACCCAAAAAACATCCAAAAATAGTAAATTTTGCTACAATTAAGGAAATTGAAATAAATAGTGGTGGGGGTCCAAGTGGAATAAACAGGTGGTCACTAATATTCACTAGGATAAAAAATAGACACAACATAATTGCAAATATTACCTTCATTCAATCACTGTATGTTGATATTCTGCCTGACAGACCTCTAGTGCAACATTAATCTTGGGTAGACTTCTTTCCACTTATTCTACAAAAGATGCCTCTTCAATGTTTCTTTCTTGTGTTTTTCTTCCATGATAAGGGCAATTTTTAATATAATGTGGTTCTCCACCACCCCAACACTAAATGGTGGTATTTGTGGTTGATTAGATTGAGGTTTGCTTGAATATTCTATTGGTTTGGATTCATTCCATAGTTAAGGTTTTTGTTAACTTTTCCCTACAAATTTACTTTGTTAGTTTTTGTGCAAATTTTTAGTATTTGCAGTTTTTGCATTCTTATTATTCTCAGAATATTTTTTCCCTTTTTTCGTGACCATGTTTTTTTTTATTATCTCCTTTATTTTTTATTTGTTGATAACATATCAATGCTTTAAAAACAACTTCATCCATGGCATTATGGTTATTAAACTCTAGTTATTCCTTGATAGATGTAGGTAGACTACTTATAAATTGTTGCACTTTAGCTTTTTATTCTCGTATATAAGGGACATATCTCAATAAAGAAGTAAATTTTTCCATGTATGCATCCATAGGCAGTTGACCCAATCCGAGGTCATGGAATTTTTTGGCTTTGTCATCATGAAATATTTAAGTTAAATACTTATTTTTAAAAATATTGCTATAATTTCTCCCACATTATTCCTTGTTCATCAACTCCTTGGACCACCTTAACATCCTCTCGCCATAGGGTTTCTTTTGCCTTAAGTTGGTAACATTGTGACAGGAGCTTTCAAGTTGTTTTCGTATTCATAAATATAGAAGTACTTATTAATATTTACTAACCATGTTTCAGTAGCTTCCTCAGATTCACCGTCGAAAGTTGGGAGCTTAATTTTTCTAAATTACCCTTGTATATTTGTTTTCTATCTTTTTACTCCTTTTTGCATTCTTCCACAAGAAGAATTTCCATATTCCTCCTCATTTGTTTCCTTTCCACCCTTTGAGTCTTATGTAAGGCTTTTCTTGAGTACATTTTCCTCTATTTTCCTATGTGATTCAGCTCTATTTCCATTATCAAGGGTTGGGGTTGAGTTTCTTTGATTTTGTCTATCACTTAAGATTTTAATTATTCTTTCTTGGACTAGCATCAATCACTTGTTATCAGCCCTTAAGCTGGCCATTTTTTCCTCAACTGTTGTAGTGCTTCTAACATCATTGTGGTTGTGGACCAAGGTTCTTCACCTAACTCGACCCTCATTTATGAATTGAGTGCTAGAAATGGTATTGAACTAGGCCCTGTAGGTGATCTTATAGGCGGTCTGGTCATCATACCACTACATGTTCTCATTTCTCTCTCTCTGGAATAGAAAATACAATTTATTTTTATTGTACTTTGAATATGCCACGTTTTGGTAACCATGGCTTTGATACCACTTGGTACATCTCCTTACACTTGTACACCCCATAAAAAAAAATATATTCATTTTTACTCATTATGCGTGGCATTTTTCCTAATTAAAAATTCAAAATAACATTTATCATCAACTAATTTTACTTAGTTGTTCAACGCAAAGATATTCTCATGGTTATATATTATGTGTGGGGTTTCACATAGGGCCTTTCCCTCTTCATGAAACTTTTTAAATCATAATATGTCTTAAACGATGTTGGATACATTACTCCTACCATCGTGGACACTTGGAATAATAATATTATCTTTTATTGAAATACATATTCCTCCTACTGTTCTATAATTGAATATTACTTGTTATGATATATTAAGTGTTTGTAAGATTTGCAATGCTCAAAATCAAAACTTTCGATACTCATATAGCTACCTTGCAATACTACCCTTAGGGGTTCACTCCATTTTTGGGGTTGATGCTAGGTTTAGATCGATGATGTAGATTATAGGGCATAGGAATCTAGAGTGAGGATGAAACTTTGTGGATATGGAGGTAACTACCCTGTCTCACCCCACAATGGTCCATCTTAGTTGACTGTTTCATCCAATGAGGGCTACCTCTGCAATAGGAATGATCGTCTTGGTTCACATAGTTAATGATTATCAACCGCTGCAAGGTAATTTCCAAAACTACGATCCCAATTTTCTTTCAAACTTTAGAGATACATTGAAAAATATTGTTTTGGTTCCTCCTTGTCTCAGTGTAATGAGGGTATGTTGGAGGTTAGTGCACTTAATTGGTTTTACGGCACGACTTCTCGACTCTTATTTCTTGAAAATCATTGCAAGTGGAAGAAACTACGATCCCAATTTTCTTTCCAACCTTAGAATTACATTGAAAATTATTGTTTCGTTTCCTCCTTGTCTCAGTGTAATGAGGGTATGTTGCGGGTTAGTGCACTTAATTGGTTTTACGGCACGACTGCTCGACTCTTATTTCTTGAAAATCATTGCAAGGGGAAGAATCCCTTTCCTTTTTCTCAGGGGAATGGATTTCCCAAGCTCGAAACATAACTAGTAATATATCTTTTTAAGTTCTAGTTGAAGGGCTTATCTATTGAATTGATACTCTTAGTTTCCTCAGCAATTATTCTATGCTTTATCCATCTGTGCAGGCTACAAAAGCTATGATTACCTCTCATAATTACTTATAGGTCAATAATTGTAACCCTAACTCTATCATTGTTTCCTAAAAGGATTATTGGTTACATCCAAAGCTCTGGTAACTGACTTCTTTCTTTCAAATTCACAGGAACAAATTCCATCTATCCATGTGTACAATATGGGTTGTTGTAACTTGAAATTCGCTAAGGCTGCTAGGTTTTAAACACTCCCTTTGTGTAGGGTTTATATGTTGACATTTATGACGTTCTTTGTGTATGAGTTATGTTGTGTAGCTTATATTATATATAATGTGTGTTAGTCATGCAACATTAAACCCACGTTTGGGGTGAAGGGCATGTCGTCATGTTAAAATTTTAATTTTCTATTGTGTTAAATGCATAATCCTAATATCATTACTCTATTCCACCAATTCCCCATTGGTTAAACAATTAATACTCATGGCCTTCATCCTTTTGTTAATTTCCAATAAATGGATTTTTTCTCAATTTTTTTTTACAATCTCATGTGATTGTATATTTTTTATTAACAATCTCATGTGTTTGTATAATGGATAAATCTATATATTCTGTGTTACCTTATATACAGTCATAAATACCATGGATTTTTTCATTGGATCCACGTATAGTTGCATTATTTTTGTCTCGTTTATTTTTACTCAACCTAAGAGCTTAGGGTTTATAGTTTCTTCAATTCTGAACTATAAGTTCTTGGATGGTTTTGAATTTGTACTCTTGTTCTATAGTATGAATAAATTTCTCTTATTGTTCAGACCACTTATATGTAATTCATTACCTTTGCCATGCTTTACATAAATAGTATTGTTATGATTATTAACCTGGTAAACTGGTGGAACATATTTCTGGGATCTACCATTCATCTACTAAACTAGATAAATAAGAATTAAGGAATGTTCCTTCTTGATGGACAATTGTCTGTTATGGTTTGGAGCTAATTTGATTCATCAATAATATATGACTAATTTATCATATTAGAATAAAATTTTAAACATCTGTATCACAGAACATAAATGAACATACTCAGGAAAAACATTTCAATAATACATTTAACTTATTTGTTTCTAGCAACCAGTCTACCATGGAAATCACAAGGGAAAGAATGCTCCACCCAACCAATGAGAACCAATATGCTCTGGTAAAACTCCCCTCGAGCTAGCTTCACATCTAGGACAATTTTCATGACATGACCATACCAAGTCCAATCCTGAACAAACTCTAACCCCATCAGGTCCAATCTAGTGTCTTAACTAAGTGCACAGGTTTTAGTTTGGAATTCCACTAGCCAACCAACTCAAGAATTCCCTACTTGGTAGCATCCAACCTACCTGAATGGTGTCCTATCTAAGGGTATCCAACTTACAACTTCCTTCTCCTCTCTTGGGCCCCTTCCAACCAGGCTCCAAGATAACAAGGTTGCCTATACCGAGAGGAGTTTGGGTAGAGAACCACATCTACCCATAACTGTCTTCTGAGTAATTGGAATGTGAAACTCTCGTTCAACATTACTTTCCACTGTGATTTCCATGGGTCACTATATGAAATATTTATTAATGAAAATTAAACAAAACAATTACGTTCATCATTTATTCATATGAGACCTCTAACATGGCTAGGGGTACTACAATTGTACTCTAAATTTTTCATTTGTTCAATGAAACCAAAATAATAAAATAATTGAACTTTTAAGAATTAGACTCTAAATTTTGCATGTATTCAAAAAAATCAACCCGTTCATTCATCCATCCACCCATTTTATTATTCTTATCATGTCCTAATTGAAATTTTTTACTTTCAATTACTTTTATATATATATAAATATTAATTGTTATTGATATTAGATAATTTCTTTAAACAAAAAATATTATTTTATATTAATATAAATTAATTGTTATTCATGTTAAATAAGTTATTTAAACTTTATAAAATTTTATTTTATTTTAAATATAAGAATGATACATTTTTAACGGTCAAAATAGAAGATATAATATTTCTATTTCTAATTTTAATTATTCTATTTTTATAAAATTATATTGTTTCATATAAATATGATACTATTTTATTTATGGCTGGTGCAATAAATGATAATATCAGTGTTACGTTTCTAAGCAATTGCGTTCTAAATTTTGCATGTATTCAAAGAAATCATTTTTTCCCTAGATTATTTTACATGCATATATTTAAAGAAATCAAACCTTTTTAATGTGATGTTTTGGTGTGTTTTTCAATGTAAATGTAAGAGTTATTCACTATAATCATACCAGAGACATTTTACAGTCGAATGTGTCGAACAAGTTATAATGATGCAGGTGTAAAACATTAATTATATATATATCATAATAATTATTATTATAATTATTATTATTATTATTATAAGTTATTTTTATTTAATTTATTATATAATAATTTTATTATATTAATAAAATTTATATATATTTATATCTATATATATAATGATATGATATGATGAGATGATTTATATTAATAATTATGTTATATCATAATTTTATTATTAAATTTAATTAATTTATATATAATTAGAAATAAGAATATTTTTTTAATGTAAAAATGAGAAATATATATAAATGTACTTAAGATTTATGATATAAATTTATAGAATTGAAAATTTTCAAAATAGTATATGCAAATTTACTTTTGAATGTAAATTTTGTAGAAAATTTTATATTTTTAAACATTTGTTTTTCTCCATAATTAATAAATATATAATTAAAATAAATCTATATTTATTGGTTCAATTCCTTGGTGATATATTAAAATTAAAATGAAGATGTATTTTAAACATGTCGAAGGGTTTTGGATACACGGTGATTGGGTGATTTGCCTCGGGTGATTGTTAATGCACACCTTCATTTGAAGTCAGCGGGGGTTGATTCGTAGATGGTGATCGAGTGATTTGTTAAAGCACTCCATGATGTGAAGTCATGGGTTCAATTCCCAAAACTCCTTGTCAGTTAAGGCACTCCTTGATTTGAAGTCAGTGGGGGTTGATTCGTAGATAGTGATCGAGTGATTTGTTAAATCCCTCCTTGATGTGAAGTCATGGGTTCAATTCCTCGAACTTCTTGTGAGTTAAGGCACTCCTTGATTTCAAGTCACTAGTGGTTGATTTGTAGATGGTGATTTGTTAAAGCACTCCTTGATGTGAAGTCATGGGTTCAACTCCTTGAACTCACTCGGGGTTGATTCGTAGATGGTGATCGAGTGATTTGTTAAAACACTCCTGGATGTGAAGTCATGGGTTCAATTCCCCGAAGTCCTTGACATGAAGTCACAGGTTCAATTCTCCCCCCACTCCTTGATGTGGAGACACATGATTTGTAGATGGTGATTTTTTAAAGCACTCCTTGATGTGAAGTCATGGGTTCAATTCCCCAAACTCCTTGTGACTTAAGGCACTCCTCGATTTCAAGTCATTGGTGGTTGATTTGTAGATGGTGATTTGTTAAAGCTCTCCTTGGTGTGAAGTCATGGGTTCAACTCCCCGAACTCCTTGTGAGTTAAGGCACTCTTTGATTTGAAGTCACTTGGGGTTGATTCGTAGATGGTGATCGAGTGATTTGTTAAAACACTCCTTGATGTGAAGTCATGGGTTCAATTCCTCGAAGTCCTTTATGTGAAGTCACGGGTTCAATTCTCCCCCCACTCCCTGATGTGGAGACACATGATTTGTAGATGGTGATTTATTAAAGCACTCCTTGATTTGAAGTCACTGGGGGTTGATTTGTAGATGTTGATCGAGTGATTTGTTAAAGCACTCCTTGATGTGAAGTCATGGGTTCAATTCCCCAAATTCCTTGATGTGAAGTCACAGGTTCAATTCTCTCCCAAATCCTTGGTGTGGAGACACATGTTCAATTCTCCCCCTGGTTAGGGGTGATATATTGGACATGATGATGAAGATGTAGTCCCACTAAGCTTACAAAAGAACAAATGTATTTTAAACCTATTTAAAAAAAAAGCACACAATATATCAACATTAGGAGGCACTAAACTAGCTTTAGGAAAGCCATAACCGCTAATGAACCATGAGAACATACAAGCACTGGCGTAAAGTATTCTCCCCCCACTCCTTGATGTGGAGACACATGTTCAATTCTCGGCCTGTTAGGGGTGATATATTGGACATGATGATGAAGATGTAGTCCCACTAAGCTTACAAAAGAAACAATGTGTTTTAAACCTATTTATAAATAAAACATAATATATCAATAGTAGGAGGCAGTAAACTAACTTGCCAGTTAGGAAACCCATAACCACTAATGAACTATGAGAACATAGAAGCACTGATGTAAAATATTTATTCTGACAGATACAATTCTCCCCCAATTAAAAGTGATATATTGAATATGATGATAAAAATATAATCCAACTAAACTTTAAAAAGGAAAAAAAAAAAAAAAAATTACTTTAAATAGGTTTAAAGTAAAACACATAATATATCAATATCAATAGTAGGAGCATGTAAACTAGCTTGCCAATTAGTAAACCCATACCGAGTAATGAACCATGAGAACATAGAACTGGTGTAAAGTACCACTCTGACACGCTATATCTCCAAGCATTGAACTACAAATCTCAATGCTACGACCATAACGGAGACATTGTTCTCTGGCAATATCAACATACGTCGTTCTATCTGATTTGCTCTGCATACTGGATTTGACTTGACTCACCTGCACTCTCAGCCTCCATGGAAAGTTGAAGTGCCTTCCTCTCATCAGTTTAAGCGTGTTGACAAACCCATTTTTCCTCGGAGGTGTTGATCTCTGCGTACATCCTAACATCTCAATAAAATCTGATGTGACACCCATTGTTTGAGCAGGTGAGCACCCTGAGAGCCCTTCAACTAAAAGAGCAACCACAACTGAAAGAGCAACCACGCCTCTTGCGAGACCAGAATCAGAATCTGCTTCGTAGTACAGCTTCTTGTCATCCATGAAGGCCCTCACCCACACCCGGGACGCAGACCCTTCAACTTTGTTCTCCTTGATTTTAAATTCATTAACCAGGGCCTTCATATTTTTTCCATACTACAAGACTTGCCTAAATTTTGAACGAGTTTCAGGTATTTCCTGGAACAGTTTTACAATATTCTGGAGGTTCTGTGGAAGCTCTTCAACAGCTTGTACGCACACGGTTCTGTGGCCAGGAGATACTGCTGGTGTTGAATGTTTTCTGAACATTTGTTTTCTCAGGGCCACAGAAAAAGAATTAGGTCGTTCACAGGTCCAACTGACATTGGGACTGTGGGCAACACAGCAACGAAATGATAAACCGCCATTGGTTTCAAATCGTTCTACAAACAAACTCACATGAACATGGAACATTTCACAAATTATGTACAGGTGAAGGACCCTTCTTCAATCACAGAAATCTCTCGATGTAATACATTCTATTTATAAAATAATAAAGTCCGTATACTCTGATATTAAATCCCCTTACAAGTTACTTAAATTATAATTAACTTCTTTCCTTCTCTTGACTTTCGTATAATCTCCCGACTTTGAAACAGACCCTGGCAGAGCTATAATATTATTTTCATTTCTACTCACTTTGGTGTAGATTGATAGATCGGAAAATTATACTATCATTTTCATTTTGACCGGCTTAGTGCACATTTATTGGAAAATTATAATTATAATTTTATTTAAAATTATTGAAATTATGTAAATTTTGATGTTTGGTAAGTAATATGAGTTTTGAGATTGGGAAGTTTAATTTGAGTTCAGATTCAGTTTCATCTAAATAATCAAAATCACTTAGCGGTGAAAATCAATCTGGCGTAGCCTTTATCATAACTAGATTGGATTTTTAATCAGCGTTTTGAAACAGTAACTTTTTTACCAAAAAAATATCTTAGCAAAACACCCTGTAAGTATCTAATTATAAACACCATCTAACAATAAACCTAAAATCCACTTCTTATATTATTTTCAATTAAGTAGTAAACAGTAACCTCTCTATCAAAAAAATATTTTAACAAGACAATCTGTCACTGTCACTGTCAATTTTCAAAAACAATAGTTTCCTTTCCACCAATTTCCCCATTGGTTGAACAGTCGATACTTACAGCCCCAGTCTTCGTCCTTTTGTTAATTTCCACTAAATGGATTTTCTCTCATTTTTTTTTACAATCTCATGTGATTGTACAATTTTTTTTTAACAACCTCATGTGTTTGTATAATTTTTATTAACAATCTACTGTGCTTGTATAATTGCTAAATTTATCTACTATGGGTTGCCTTATTTACAGTCATAAATACCCTGGATTTGTTCATTGCCTCCACGTACAGTTGCATTGTTTTTGTCTTGTTTGTTTTTTCTCACCCTAAGCTCTTAGGGTTTATAGTTTCTTCGACTGTGAAGTATCAGTTCTTGGATGGTTTTAAATTTGTATAGAACATTCTCACCCTAAGCTCTTAGGGTTTATAGTTTCTTCGACTGTGAAGTATCAGTTCTTGGATGGTTTTAAATTTGTACTCTTGTTCTATAGCATGAATTAAATTCTCTTATTGTTCAGACCACTTATATCTAATGCATGACCTCTACTAAGCTTTACAGAAATAGTATTGCTATGACTATGAACATGGTAAACGAGGAATCTATTTATGAGATCTGACATTCATCTACCAAATTAGATAAATAAGAATTAATGAATATTCCTTAAATTTGTACTCTTGTTCTAGAGAATGAATTAAATTCTCTTATTGTTCAGACCACTTATATGTAATGCATGACCTCCACTACGCTTTCCGGAAATAGTATTGCTGTGACTATTAACTTGTTAAACGTTGGAATTTATTTATGGGATGTGACATTCATCTACCAAATTAGATAAATAATAATTAATGAATGTTACTTTTTGATGAACAATTGTATATTATGGTTGGGAGCTAATTTGATTCATTAATAATATATAACTAATTTATCATATCAAAATAATTTTTTAAACATATGTATCACAAAACATAAATGAATGTATTGAGGAAAAACATTCCAATAACAAATTTCACTTATTTGTTTCTAACAACCAATAAATTACAGGGGAAAGAATGTTCCACCTAATCAATGAGAATGAGTATGCTCTACTGAAAGTTTTCATGACATGACCATACTAGGTCAAATCCTCAACAAACACTAACACTAACTACATTTAGGAAAGTTTTCATGACATGACCATAGGAGGTCCAATCCTAAACAAGTTTTCATGACATGACCATAGGAGGTCCAATCCTGAACAAACTCTAATAAGAAGAAGTCTAGGGTTTTAATTAAGCACACATGTTTTAGTTTGGAATTTCATTGGCCAATTAACTCAAAAATTCCCTAACCAACTTACATCTTTCTTCTCCTCTCTTAGGCCTTTCTAACCAAGCTCTAAGATACCAATGTTACCTCTAAAGAGAGGAGTCTGGGTGGAGAACCACATGTGCCCATAACTATCTTCTAAGTATTTGAAATGTGAAACTCCCTTTCAACATTACTTTTCATTGTGATTTCCATAGTTAACTATATAAAATATTTATTAATAAAAATTAAACAAAACAATTATGTTCATCATTTGTTCATGAGGCCTCTAACTTGGCTACGGGATTGGTATTACAATAGTACTCTAAATTTTGCATGTATTCCAAGAAACCAAAATCATGAAATAATTGAACTTTTAACAATTATACTATGAATTTTGCATGTATTAAAAAAAAATCAAATTATTCATTCATCTATTTTATTAATTTTATTATTCTTATCCTATTGTAATTAAATTTTATTACTTTCAATTATTTACTTTTTATTTTAAATTTATTAGGATCATTATACTATTTATAATTATAATAATATTATTAAATATTTTATTATGATGAATATATATAAATAAAATTATAATAATAGTATTAATATAAATTAATTTTTATTGATATAAAATAGTTTATTTAAATTTTTTTATGGAGTTATTATTTTGATATTTATATAAACTAATTGTTATTAATATTAAATAATTTATTTAAATTTTATATGAAAATATATTTTTTTAAAGTAATATATATCTATATATATATATATATATATATATATATATATATATATAACAATTTTATTTTTATTTGTAATTATTTTATTTCTTATAAAATTATATTGCTTTATATAAATATGGTAATATTATATTTATAGCTGTGCAATAAGTGATATTATCAGCTTTAATTTTCTAAACAATTGTGCTATAAATTTTCCATGCTTTCAAAGAATCAAATTTTCTCCTAGATTATTTTACATGCATATATTCAAAAAAATCAAATCTTTTTAATGTAATGTTTTCATGTTTTTCCCACTGCAAATTTAAGAGTTATTCACTATACTGTGTCAAGAAGTGTTTTTTAGTGCAATGTGTGTAATCTCTTATAGTGATATAGGTATAAAATATATATTAATTAATTAATTATATATATATATATAAATAATAATAATAATAATAATAAGTTGTTTCAATTTAATTTATTATATTGTAATTTTTTTTTATATGTTTTGGGTATGATGATTTATATTAATAATTATATTATTTCATATTTTTATTATTAAATTTAATTCATTTATATATAATTAGAAATAAAAATATTTTTGTGTGTAAAAATGAGAAATATATATAAATGCAATTAAAATTTATTTTACTATATAAATTTATAGATTCTTGTTACCTTTAAATGGAAAAAAATTTCAAAATATTATGTGTAAATTTATTTGTGAATATAAATTTTGTGAAAAAGTTTATATCTTTAAACATTTACCTTTCTCAATAATTAACAAATATATATTTTTGTCAAGAATTAATAAATATACAATTAAAATAAATATATATTTATTGGCTCAATTGCCCTTTTGATCATGGTGATATATTAGAATTAAAATTAAGATGTATTTTAATCTGATTTGTAAATCATGATAAGTTGATTTGTAGACATGATAATCTGGTGATCTGTAGAAAATTGGTTGATTTGTAGATAGTGATAGGATAATTTGTTAAGACATTCTTTGATTGATATAAAATCATTGATTCAATTCCCAATTCCCAGAAAAAATAATATATTAAACATAATGATAAAAATATAATTTCGCCAAACTTAAAAAGAACAAATTATAAACCTATTTAAAAAAAAATACACACAATATATATCATATATCAACTAGCTTGCCGATTAATGAACCATGAGAACATAGAAGCACTGGTGTAAAATACCTACTCTAACACGCTATATCTCCCATCATCGAACTACAAATCTCAATGCTACGACCATAACGGAGTCATTGTTCTCTGCCATCACTATCAACATACTTCCTTCTATCGGATCTGCTCTGCATACTGGATTTGACTTGAATCACCTGCACTCTCAGCCTCCAAGTAAAGTTGAAGTGCCTTCCTCTGCATCAGTTTAAGCGTGTTGACAAACCCATTATTCCTGGAAGGTGTTGATCTCTGCGTACATCCCAACATCTCAATAAAATCCGGTGTGACACCCATTATCTGAGCAGGTGAGCACCCTGAGAGCCCTTCAACCAAAAGAGCAGCCACGCCTCTTGCCAGCCCAGAATCAGAATCTGCTTCATAATACACCTTCTTGTCATCCATGAATGCCCTTACCCACACTCGGGACGCACACCCTTCAACTTTGTTCTCCTTGATTTTAAATTCATTAACCAGGCCGTTCATATTTTTCCCATACTGCAAGACTTGCCTAAACTTTGAACGAGTTTCGGGTTCTTCCTGGAACAGTTTTACAATATTCTGGAGCTTCGGTGGAAGCTCTTCAACAGCCTGTACGCACACGATTCTGTGGCCAGGAGATACGGCTGGTATTGATTGTTTTCTGAACATGGGTTTTCTCAGGGCCACAGAAAAAGAATTTTGTTGTTCACAGCTTAAGAGGCCAACTGACATTGGGACTGTGGAAAACACAGCAACAAAATGAGAAACCGCCATTGATTTCAAATCCTTCTACAAACAAACTGATATAAATATGCAACACTTCAGAAATTATGTACAGGTGAAGGCCCCTTCTTCAATCACAGAAATCTCTCGTTGTTATACATTCTATTTATAAAATCATAAAGTCGGTATACTCTGATATTAAATCCCTTACGTGTTACTTAATTTATAATTATCTTCTTTCCTTCTCTTGACTTTCGTATAATTTCCCGACTTTGAAAGAGACCCTGGCAGAGCTATAATATTATTTTCATTTCTACCCACTTTGGTGAAGATTGATAGATCGAAAAATTATACTTTCGTTTTCATTTTGAGCGGCTTAGTGCACATTTATAACTAGAAAATTATAATTTATATTTGATTTAAAATCATTTAAATTTTGATGTTGGGTAGGTAATATGATTGTTCAGTTTAATAGTTTAAATTCAGGGTTATTTAAGTAGTCAAAATTATTTAGTTATAAAAATCAACCAAGTATTACTTAATATCGTTGTCATTATAATTGGATTAGATTAGATATTTGAAATTTTTTATAAGTATTTTGAAATAATAATATTTCTATAGAAAAACACTTTAACAAAACACCCTATCACTATCCAACTATAAACACTATCTAACCGTAAACCTAAAACAACTTAGTACGTTGTTTTCAATTTTAAAAAATAAGAATTTGATAACCAACGAACGAAGAATATTTTACCATCTACTAAAAATATAGAACTTGACGATAAGCGCTGGACGATAAGTGCATGCGATATTATATACGTAACGAAAATAGAAATTTAAAAGATTAAAATAAAGAATTCGAGGAAAACATTATAATAAGAAATTTGAGGATCATGCAATATTTGATAAAGGCATTAAAATAGAGAAATTGAGGATCACACCATATTTGACAAAGGCAATAAAATAGAGAATTTGAGGAACATGCCCAAAATATTCCTTCTAATCATCTTAAATGTCCTTAATATAAGACTGTTTAAGAAATAAGCGCCATAAATCTCAGACAATTTGAGGATGATGCAATTTTGGACATAGTGATTAAAATAGAGAATCTGAGCATCATATCCAAAATATTCGTTGTAATAATCTGAACATGTCTTTAATGTAAGACTGTTTGACAACAAATAAACGTCATAAATTTTAAAATATTTGACTAGTAACAAGCAACGATTATATATATTCCAATGGTTAGACTGTTTCTGAGCTCGCGGAGAGTATATGCTAGTATATATCTGAATGATGATTTCATTTTATCTTTATAATTTTTGATAAATATATTATATATTTTATGGTTAATATTTTTTCTTTTATAATTTTATTAATTTAAAAATATTTATATCAAAAATATGAATTTTAATTCGCGCCATTCATATCGTACATGCAGATGATCCTTGCATAATCTTATATGAGAACGATTCCACATGACACATGTTTGCACGACAAACAAATTCAAAATGGTTTAATGAAAATATACGAAATAATTTGATAAATGAAAATATAATTTTATATGTTAATATATTTTATTATAAATTAATAAAAATAAAAATAAAATATTTTTTATATAACGTGGATTTATATTTAATTTTAATTTTAATAAATATATTTCGAATGGAGTGGCTAAAGTGGAGGAGGGGAAGTTGGCACCATCACTCTTATTTGGCAAATACGTTCAATGACGATTGTGCAAGAGTTAATGACATTAATGGCAGGGCGAAGAAGGCAGGTTGCACATGGAATAAACCATCAGTGGTTTTGTGCAATGGCAGAATGAGAAATAATGGCAATCAATTTGATAAATTTCTAACATGCGAATGTTGGTGATTAGTATGCAAGAAGTAGGCAAGTTATGGTGAAGGCTACCTCCACCCTACAAGTGGTTAGAGTGAGCTTATGGGCAAGAAGCTTGGAGTAGGCCTATAAGGTAGTGCCACCTCTCACCCAATTACTTTGTCCTCTACATGATTTTGGTATTTTGATGCCATTGTTGTGGTCTTGCGGGTCACTTACCCAATCGAGTTTCTTGCATAAGGGAGCAGCCATTTCTCCCAATTGCCACGAAAACAAGTAGTTGGAGGGTAAATTTTGTTTGTATCTAGTTCTTGGTTTCAGCGTTCTTATATTTCCCCGTCGCAAGTTTGCTAGTGACCGAAGAGTACAAGGAAGGTGATGGGCCTTATTATGTAGAGATTTCACCATTGCAGACAAAGGTGAATTCCCTAGATCTAGTGGTATGATCTAGAACAACATAAAACAAAAATATTCCTACCTAGAATATGTAGAAAGCTTTCATTTCCTCCTCACTTGTATGCTCCAATTCTAGCTCCAAATGTTATAATTAGAACTTGCACACACAACTAAAACAAGAAGATGGTCCAGAACATCCACATAACATAGGCTCAAATATCTATTCAATGAATCAACATGGCATTGAATACATAAGTACAAACATAACACAACAAATATAGGAAAAGAAAATAATTTTTGTATTGACAAATATAGGAGAGTTTACAACCATAGATAGGAGTTTGACTTTGTAGATGTTTCCCAAAGTTGATTTTTCCTTCCTTGTCACAAAGCACACCTCAACACCATCCCTAATGAATGAAAGTGATGAATCTTTAGGCTCAAACAAGCAGTATGAGGGCAAAATCCAATTTGTAGGAGGGGCTTCCTCCGAAGGAGAAAATGTAGCGTGCTGTGAAATTTCTATATCTTTTATGATGAATACAGGAACTCTTACATGAACCCGTACACGAACCTTTGGATCTTCATGCAACAATGCTCTTTAACGACTTCCTGCCAACATGAGAAAAACATCACTCAATCCTCGGCGAACCTCACATGAACCTCTCCTCTCACAGAATATTAGGAATAACATAACAAAACTAAAAATCAATTAGAACAATTTGAAATACTTCTTTCTTTTTATTGATTTCAAAAGATGGATTACAATGTTGGAAGACTTTGAGAACTTTAAATGACAGATAGGATGCTTAGGCATTTCCTAGATGCTACACCTTAAAATAAGATGCAATCCAGAGGCTATGTGGCCCTTTGCACACTCTTCCTTTGAATTCTCTAAAACAATACATATTCAAACCTAATGAGTTCAACCACCTTAGGATCTTATGAGGGTTGTGAGGCCCTGATATGTAGGATTTTCAAACTCGACTCTAAAAGAGACTTTCTTCGTGATGCAAGAAGATTGAACACAAACGTTCATAGATGCAGAGCAGGAAGACTATCTACAACTCAAAACCAAAAGAATCTAGCCTATGAATCTCAACTTTGAATTTCCCAAATGAGCCTTACTTCTCTCTTTTATAGAATGAGAATGGGACAAACACTCGGCAATCAGACAAACATAATTTTTTGTACAAAGATTCTGAGATGTGGATCAAATCACACCAGAAGTTGGAGAAGTGCTCTGAGTCTCGGAAATTGGTGTATAGTAAAAGTAAAAGCTTTTACACAGTGGAGATTTTATAGGGAATCCCATGGAAAATTGTCACTATCAAATTCAAGTGATAAGACAACACTTATACATTGTGGAGGATTTTGTTTGGGAGCCCACGGAAACCCTTTATTCTGTTCCTAATGGATTTGTACTAGGAAATCTGTCATTTGCATGATGATAGATATCATTGGTATCCCAAGCTTTAGTATATATTCTTCTCACGATCATTGGTTTACCAAGAATGATTTGGTGTTTTATCTTTGTGAGAACAAGCCATTGATGATGCCCTCTCATGAAGCAATCAAGTATATGGTCATCAGAAAAGTTTTTCATATCTGCTATGGTTTTGCATGGTTGATGAAAACATTGTGCACACTCTTGAAAATTCCACTGAAAGTGTCCTTCAAAATACTTAGGATCCATGGCAATTTTGTTAACTCCAAACCAAGCCCACCAAATTTTTAACTAGTCTCGTTTCATCTAGAGCTGAGTAATGAAAACTGGACCAAACTTTAATAAAGTATAATGAATTTTTGATCATTGGTCTATGTATAGAAGATCCCACCAAATATTTTTATAGCTATTGAAATCATAAATTGTATCTGGAAAAACCAGACTAGGATCTCTTTGAGGCCACATAAGTCATGTAGGATGCTTTGGATATCTCGTTTTGCTAATGGCGTAATATTTATGGAATACTTTAGTTCAGTTTCTTCCTTCATTTCATATTAGGTTCATATCCTGAAAACTTTCACTGAGTGCTTTTTCCACAAGATGTGAAGCCATTGCTCATCTCTGGTAAATAATGTCGTGTATCCATTTTCTTGATTTAGGATACACTCTTCTTTCTGGTATCCATTTGTGTTTCTTAGCTGCCATGAAGGTTTACTTTTTTCAACATAAACTAGCCAAGGAATGTCTTCTAGAATATTTCTCAATTCTTCTTGCCGATTGTTAGGATTCCACTCAGTGATAATTACCATTAGAATGTCTTCTTTCTTAAAATATTCTCTACTGAGGAAGTTTGGTAGACAATTTTTTATTCCTTTGATGTGTTCTACATCAAAATCAAAATTTGCAAACAATGCTTGCTACCTAGCAAACTTGGATTCACTAGGATTTTTAATGTCTTTTGTCATAACTTTTTTGAGTGAAGAGGCATGAGATTTGAGTAAAAATTTCTTGTGTATAAGGTGGATATTGAACTTGTCAATACAGTTCTAGGCAGCTTTGACTTCCTTTTCAATTGTTGAATAATTATGTTCGGTCGAATTCCATGTTCCCGAGGAAAATTGTATAACTTGTTCTTGTTCGTCTTTTATTTTCTTTAAAATTCCTCCCCATCAAATATTGTTGGCATCACTTTCTACAATTTTGGAATATTTTCATCTGCAACATAGAAAATGGGTAAAGTTTTTACCTTGGCTTTTATTTTCCTGACTATATCAGTATGTTCTTGAGTCGATGGTACTCGTTCTTTTTTCAACCTCTGGTTCAGTAGGCTTCGGTGTGAAGCACATCCTTTATAGAAATTACTAACATAATTTATGCATCCTAAGAACCTCTGCAACTGCGTCTTGTCTGTAATTTTATTAGGAAATTTGTCAAAGAAATCTAAGGCATGATTTTGTAGTATGATCTACCCATCTTCAATACTATGGCCCAAGAATTTTATGGTTGTTTGAAACAACTCCATTTTCTTATTTCTTAGTATTAGACCATTATTCTTTGTTATCTGTAAAAAAAATTGGACATGTTTGAAATGTTCTTCAACAGATTTTGAAAAAATGCACACATAATCTATATACGCAATAAGCTAATCAAGATATGACTTAAAAATCTGATCCATTATCTTCCAAAATTTGGATGGTGCATGCTTTAGACCAAAAGGCATAACATTCCACTCATAGTGTCTAGCAAGAATACTAAAGGAAGTTTGAAATCTATCTTCTTATTGAATGGAAACTTGCCAAAAACCATATTTCATGTCAAATTTGGAGAAGATTTTGGCGGCTGCTATCTTACTTATCAGAATGCTTTTGTGGGAGATGGGATATGTGTCATCACCTAGAACAGTATTCAAAGGTTTATAATTTATAACCAATCTGGGGACTCCTCTAATCTGCTCTGAGTGTTTATTGACATAAAATCCATAGCAGTTCTAGGGGCTACTAGATTCTCTGATTAACCCCTTATTTAAGAGATCTACAATCTCTTATTGACAAAATACTTGATATTCTATATTCATAGGGATTGCCCAACTTTTGCAAGGCTTCTGTGCATAATCTTCCTTGAAGGGAAATTTGACTTTGTGTTGTTTCCTATGTCAAAAAGCATTTAGATATTCTAAACAACACTCTTTCTAAAGATATTCCTTTAGATCTGAAATCTCATGTTTTAATTTGTGGGATTGGAGTTGTTGCTTTATTCTTAAGGATTTTTTGAAATCTTTGATTTCTTCTATCTTTTGTGTTGTCAGACTTACTTCTTACATGGTTTGGACCATTGTAAAGATCCTTGGCATTGAGATAAATGGCAGAGTAATAACCTACAAGAATCCTTTATTGTTAGAGATGGATATCAAATAACCAGCCTTACTATATCGTAATATGGTTGACCCATGTGGCTTAATGACAACTAGGAAAAAATTTCCTAAGATACAATCTATGGGAATATTTTTGACTACAAATTTTACATTGATACAGTAATTTGAGAAATAGATTATGGCTTTAGGAACTTCATATTTGAATTCCTGTGTTCCTACTCCAGTAACTTACAAGTGTGCAGCTCTCCAAAATTTTGCAGGGATTAGTTTTTTATTCAAAACATTAATATCTTCTCTTGAGTCTATTAATATTTTTAGTGTGAAGATTTCCATTTGGATATCTGTGTTTAACAAGACATGATGTTGTTGATACTGTATGGTCATTATCTTCATATTCCCAAATCCCAAATTTTCATATTGTTTCCTTCATAAATATCTACATTGGGATTTATCAGATAGTCTCCTTGCTCTATTTCATTTTCTTTTTCCATTTTTTGAAATTCTTGTTTTGAGATAAACAATTTCTTTCTTTCAATGATGAATTTCATGGTTAATTTCCCCTAGGGTCAAAGATTTGGGTTTTACATGTTGTTGGTTTCTTTGAAAATACTTTGTATTGTTTTCGTAATATGCATATACAAACAAATCTTTAGAGATGGTACCTTTTGAAGAGCTACCAATGCCTTTGTGTATGGTTTGTAGGAATGTTTCTAGGAGTTTTTCTTTCATTTCTCGTTCTGCAAGCATTTTGATGCTAGACAATACTTTAGATTCATCATCGTCTATGGTACGTGCCATACACACCTTTTCTTTTTGTGTGTCTTTTTCAACTTGTGTTTCTCAATCAAAATCTGATTTAGTTTTAGAGAGGCTGCAATGACATTCATTATTGTTTGTGCAATCAAATTGTTGTATATGCATGTTTATGTGTTCACCACTATAATCTGAGTCTGATTTGCTGGACTTAATTAATGCTAATGAACTACAACAATCTTGTTTCATGAAATGTATTTCCCCTTTCAATTGAACTGGCCTTCTTACCTGTCTCTGATTTCTTGTAAGGAATTGTTCTGGTGACATTGTGCCTCTGTTTGTTCTGGATTTTGTCCCCTTAGGACACTTATTTTTTGTATGCCTGCTTGCCCACATAGCCAATAGGTGAACATTTGCAGCCTTTGTGATTTGAGGTGAATATCTTTTGGCACAAAATAATGTGTATTGGGCATGGTCTTGTAATACCCTTTTTTGAGATTTTTTTTTGTTTTCTCAGGATGATTACTCGATTGTTGTTTTTTCCTTTTATTCAAATTTTTTCTGATCGTTATTTTCTATACAATATGATCATTAATTGACAATCCATACTTGCTGCAAATAGAATTACTATTAGGCAGTCTAGATAATTTCTGTAGAGACTTATTTAATTTCATGTTGGTGCATAAACCTACCAATGCTTTTGTTATATTACAATATATTTCTCCCCATGTATATGCCTCGAAAGATGTCTGAAAAACTTCCTGCCTTTGGATATATTCTACAAATTTAGATGGAAGTGCTACTAGGTAGACTTGTTTCCATCAAGAATTTTGACTTTCTTTGACTTCATATATTCTTTGACTCTAGTCTCTATGAAAATCCTTATATTGTGACATTTTTCTGCATTTTAGATTCATTAGAATCATTTCATGTTTATTGACAATTTCAGCAGTTTCTCCACACAAATGTTCAAGGATGAATGAGCTTAAAGATCATTTCATGTTATTTTGGGGAGTTCCATCCTCCTTAAAGAGTACATCTCCTCCTTCATCTTTGACTAATTTTGCTTCCATTTTATCAGTTAGAGCAAGAGAAGACTCTACTTCCCACCATCTCTATAAGGTGCCTATGAAGCATTGTATGAGGGTTTTACATGATTCAACTTTAGATTTTCACCTCATACACATCAGTTTATACTTAAAATACATTTGGTAAATCATTTGCCTGATTTGACCAGCACTTAATCCATCTATATTCCATTCTCTATAGGAGCAATATTGAAAAGTATGTGTCTTGGGAAGTTTGCCTTTTCTACTAAGATGAGGAGGCATATATCTGGTGTATTGGCTAGATAATGGTTCAAAGATGGGTAAAAGATTGTGGCTCAAGGAGTAAAGTTGTTCTTCTTTGGATATGTCTTCTAGGAATGAAGAAATAGACCTTTTAGGAGACTCAACTTGTTCTTTAGGAGTTTCTTTAGGGAAGAGAAGTGGGAATTTCTCTATAGATTTCTTTGCATGTTGGATGGTCACATGATGGTTGAACAACAAAGAAGTGGGAATGTTTTTGTCTTTGGTAGCTATAGTGAGTTTGTCAAAATGTTTAGAAAGTTCTCCTATGAGATCTTGAGTGGATTTGAGTCCCGAATCCATTCTTATATCCATTTCTTTTATCTATACTGAAGATTCTTTAACAAACACTTTCAAACCCAAAACTAAAAAATTCATATCATTTAAATTCTTATTTACACTATCTACATCAACTTGTATAGTATTGAAGCATTCCTTTTGCTCAGTGGTTTTAGCCATATTAATTTCAAGCCCTTTAATTGCAGAGTTTGTTGACTTGATTTTCTCATTAGCTCCCTATATCCTTCCATCGATTCCTAGGGTTGAGTCATCTTTTGGCACTAAAGGAATGGCTTTGGTAGTGTTTGATGCTTCTCCTAGCATGATTTTGTTTAATGGACGGAAAGTACTACTGGTTTCTATCTTTCTTCCATCACAAGTTGTCCAAGAATGTTTCTATGTAGATGAAGATTCTACATCTTCCATTTGTACTTATGTTTGGCCTCCTAATTTCCTCCAAGTAGAAAAGGAGATCCATGAGTTGGTGTTGTCCATGAAATTTTTCCATTGCAGGGAAAGTATATATTTCTCTTGAGTAGTTGTAATAAGAACAAATTCCCGAGAATCGGGATGAGTATATGGATCACAATTTAGCATATTCTTCATTCATTTCGTATGTAGTATATTCTTTGGGCATCCATCCATAAGAGAGAAAAAATTATACATGTCTAGTTTTGATGGCTTTTTGCAGCCTAAAGGAACAAAGTTTTGGAATCTTGACAAAGGAATTATACTGTCCAGTTGTTCAAGATATCCTAAAGCACATCGTCGAGTTCCAGGAGGACACATATTACTAAACATTTTAGTAAGACATGGATCTTCATTTTCAAGAGAAGATAACTCATGTATCATCATGATAGTATCATGAGAAAATGGTATATCTGCACATTTAGGATTTGGGCAGGAATTTGCAGAAGTGGTAGGAGGAGCTTCACCAGTCCTAGGATTATGGTTTTGATGCATTACTAGATCAGCAAGGGACTGTAGATGGACTAGTGATTTGCAGGCAGGACACTTGACTTCTAAACAGGGAAACTGTAACATTTGGGCAAGCTCAAATAAATCAACATGCAAACAATTTACAGATAGTTGTGGAGTATTTACAGATGAAGGTGGATGGTCAACATGGTATTTTGAAGTTGTACAAGCTTCTTTAATTCTTCTTTTGTTAATAGTAGACATTATAGGAAAAGATAGTGTAGTTGTGGAGGGTCCTTACTAGATCTGAGCAGTCATGATGTTTTGAATCTTCTGAGATTGTGGTAGGTCAACTACCCTTTCTTTTGGAAAAATCATATCTTCCCATTTGATAGTCTGATGCTCAATTTTTTGGTTATGAGCTTCGTTTATAACAAGGGTACTTGATTTAGACTCTTGGTTGGGTGTATGTAGGATGGCATGACAGAGAGTATTTGTATGTCTAAAACGTCCCCTACTATGTACTACAATGTTTGTTCTTTTTCTTTTCATATCAAACCCATTACTTTTGATCTATGATTGTAGGATGTCTTTGATATGTTCATCAAAGACATATACTAAAAAGTTAGGATGATAGTCAAACCACACTGGACCATTTGATAGGGGAGACAAAATACCTATGATTAGGGAGTATGTATATTTGTTGTAAGTTAAATCCCTGATTGTTTCTAAGACACAAATGTTAAATCCTCTATGACTTAAAGCATTGATTCCCACACTTATACATCCAAGATGTAAATATGAAGTACCATGTCTCCAACCTTCTTCCTGTAGCTTCTTTGGATTCAAAAGAGAGATAGTCTAGATAGATTCAGCATTCTCTTGTATCTGGCTAACACATTCTTTAACTATGACTCGTGTGATTGCTCTTAAATGAAAGATAGACAGGTCAGAATAGACTTCTAATGGACTTATTGAAGGTAAAGCCCAACGGGCTAAAGGCTGACTTTCTACTATCTCTAGGTCTGCAGAGTTTACTTCTGATGATGATGCAAAGTGAAATAAATTTTCCATATCAAATTTATTATCTTGTTTTTCTTCCTCTTGAAGTTCTTAGAAAGAATCAGATCTTCTTCTAGATCCCATTTAGAGAGATTTATAGGAAAATACCTGTACGAATGAAACATTATTGTCTCTGGTACCAATTTTGAAGCAGGAGCTTCCTCCAAAGGAGAAAGTGAAGCTTGACATGAAATTTCTATATATTCTGCGATAAATACATGACATCTTACATGAGCCTTTGGATCTTGATGCAACAACAGTCTTTAATGACCTCTTGCCAAGATGAGAAAAATGTCCCTCGATCCTTGGTGAACCTCTAACGAACCTTAGATGAACCTATCCTATCACAGAATATTTAGAATAACATAACAGAACAAAAAATCATGTGGAATAATTTGAAATACTTCTCTCTTTTATTAATTTCAAAAGATGAATTCCAATGCTAGAAGACTTTGATAACTTTCAATCAGAGATAGACTGCTTGGGCATTTACCATATGCTACACCTTAAAATAATATGCAATCCAGATGTAGAATCTACCTTTTAATTCTCTGAAACAATACAGATTCAAACCTAATGAGTTCAGCCACTTTAGGTTCTTACAAGGGTTATTAGGCCCTAATACGAAGGCTTTTCAAACTCGACACTAAAATATTGTTTCTTCGTGATGCAAGTAGATCAGACATAGAGGTTCATGGATGTAGAGTAGGAAGACTACCTCCGACTCAAAACCAAATGACTCTAACCCTCAAACTCTCAACTCCAAATTTCCCAAATGAGCATTGCTTCACTCTTTTGTATGTTGTTGTACGATGAGAAGGGGACAAACACTAGAAAGTCAGATATACATACTTTTTTGTACAAAAATTCTCAAATGTGGATCAAATTACACCAGAAGTTAGAGAACTGCTCCAATTCTTGTAAAGTGTTGTATAGTAAAATTAAAAGATTTTACATAGTGGAGATTTTATAGGGAATGCCATGGAAAGCTATCACTATCAAAGATAAGTGACAATACAACAGTTATAAATTATGGATGGTTTTCTCTAGGAGCCCACAGAAACCCTTTATTTTATTCCTAATTTATTTGTACCAGGAAATATTTCATTTGCATGATGATAAATAGTTCTGGTATCCCAAGCTTTAGTATATATTATTATCACGATCATTGATTTACCAAGAATGATTTGGTTTTTTATGTTTTTGAGAACAAGCCATTGATGATGCCCTCTCATCAATGGTCATCAGAAGTTTTTTTCATGTCTGCTATGGTTTTTCATGGTTGATGAAAACATTATGTACACTCTTGAGAATTCCGTTGCAAGTCTCTTTCAAAATACTTAGGATCCATGGTAGTTTTGTTAACTCTGAACCAACCCCGCCAAATTTTTAACCAATTTGGTTTCATCAAGAGCTGAGTAATGAAAACTAGACCAAACTTTAATAAAGTATAATGAATTTATGATCTTTTGTCTCTATATAGGAGATCCCACCAAAGATTTTTATAGCTATTGAAATGATGAAATCATAAATTGTATCTGGAAAAACTAGACTAGAATCTCTCTCAGGCCACATAGGTCCTGTAGGATGCTCTGGATATTTGGCTCTGTTAATGGTGTAATATTTATGGAATACTTTAGTTTGGTTTCTTCCTTCCTTCAATATTATGTTGATATCCCGAAAAATTCCACTATGTGATTCTTCTACAAGATGTGCATCTATTACTGATCTCTGGTAAATCATATCGTGTATCGATTTTCTTGATTTAGGACACACTCTTATTTTTGCTACAAGATATTGTAAGTCCATGTGTGTTAGTAGATTTGCATCTAGGGATTTTTTGTTTCTTTGTTGCCATGAAGGTTGTTTGGTCTAAAATGCAGATGCAAATTAGAGTTTCATTTACTATCAATCCGGGTAAGTAATCTTCGAGGATCATCCAATATATATGGACTTAGAGACAAACTAAACTAAGCTAGGTGAAGAAATGCCAAAGCTCCCTTACAGGAGGTCTTTCATTGGGATATTTAACACTTATTTAGTCATTTAACAAAATGAAATCTAAAGACATTGTGACAAGTGTAAGAAATATTAAAGTTCCCTTACAGGGTATTGTTCATTAATATTTATAATCATCTTAATCAACAAACTATTTAAACTAATGAAATTAAAGCGCTTAAACCTAATTCTGATTGTTTGCATGAAATATTGAAGCTGTCTTACGAGAGACTATTCATTTATATATCAAGCATATGAATCAGAAACTTAAACTAATGAAATCAAACATTAAATAACAAATCAGATTAATTGAAAGAAACATTAATACTTTCTTACGAAATCTCATTCGCTAATATTTCAAACATATGAACCTAATGAAATTTACAAGAAAACATGAAATGAAAGCTTACCAAAACAAAAGTGTACTGGCTAGACAATGGGGGCCCTTCCAACGATTCACAAGCACATCAAAAGAGAAGTCAAATGTAAAAGATAAAAGAAGCTCAATTTTATTTATCTTCAATCGCAATTGCAATTACAAGCTCTACATTCCAAGAGGTTCTAAAATATCCATTACAATGATTCCAAATTCTAACTTCTCATTACAAACTTATAAGATCCTAAGGTACTAAATTATAACCTCTCAATTCTAAATTCTAAATTCCAAAGTTACAAATTAAGGAGATAACACTCTTATTTATACAAAAGTTATGATAAAAAACGCATAATGATGATCCACTATTCCCTCTTCAGATCCACATATCTCTCAACCAATGGTGACACATAACCCTATTCTCCATCATCTTCTCCATGAGGTCCATGATATTATCCATGAGGTTCATCATCTTCCCAAATTCGAATTTGAGCTTAGAGTGCCACATAAGGGTGCCTTAGAAGCTTCCTTTGTACCACACATGTCAACAAATTCATTCCAATTGTTAGGTATAAGTATAAGCATACTATTTTCTAAAGTTTAACCACAAATTCACTTAAAAATACTAAGAATTAATAATATTTTGGAAAACACAAAGGTAACCCATATAATGATGAAAGTGAAGCAAATGTGATGACATGGTGGTGGAATAGAGGTGAGAAAATGTGTGAATGGAGTGAAAGTGGATGCATTTTAAGGATAATTCTTCAGCCCAACATACCACCAAACTGAAGGTATTGCATGTCCGCATGCAATCTATTACATTACTTTTTGATACTTGAGCTTTGGCTTAAACTCTGCATGATATCATTTACTTAACTTTTGCAAAGTGTTTTTGATGAATTGCAGCTTGGTTGGTTCTTGTGTTTCAACCATATTTTGTTTGTTACATTCAATTTTAATGTATGATCTTTGCATATTGATAATGTGATTTTTATTGTGAAGTATTTTTGTTGGAATTCATCATGGTTGGTTCTTGTGTAACAACCATGATTGTGTTGGCATCCAATTAACTTTTAAATACTTTTTACAAAGCCATTTTTATGCTCATGTAATAGTGAATATATTTTGGAGGTATGTGGGTTTTAGAATGTGATATATGAATGTGAAAAATTATGTAAATGTATCCCTCCCCCAAATTGATGGTTTTGGCAATTTTATGAAATGAGGAAAGGAAGTTTTTTCCAAAAATTATTATTCAGCATTCAAGGAATTAAATGGTTAAAATTTAGAAAATATCATACCTCAACTTACCCTTTCAAAAATGGATGAGACTTGTGCATGCATGGCTGCAAAATTCTTTTCATAGTCTTCTTCACATGGCAGTGAAAATGGTGGATGAAGTCGAAAAAGTGAATCTTTTATTGTTGTTGCATCTGCTGCTAAATCTGCTGCTAGATCTTCTGGTGAATGTTCGGAATCTGCTGCTAAATGTGGCTGAAAATGTATAAAGCTTGGAAGGTATAAAAAATTTAGAATTTACACTTCCTCCCCGGCCTTATTGATTGACTTTAACTCAAGTCATTTATATCAAAAATTGAAAAGTAATGAAAGTAAATCTGCTTCCTCTACTACAAAACGATTGGTCTTCAAGTCTTCAATGCTTGTTGGCACAATTCTTGTCATGTGATTAAATGTTTCGGTGTCGAACATAACAAGAAATTGTTAACTTAATGGCCATTGATGGATGCCACTAGTCAACATGAGAGCTCCAATCTTTGAAGTGGACGAGAGTCAAGATGCCCCGAACACATCTTTCTAAGTATGATTAAATTTGTTGTTGTCGAATACTCAGAAGATCTGACGAACAAGTGACATTGATGTATTCCCTTGTTTATCCACATGATAGCTTGCCCTTAAGGCATGCAAGCTTCAAAGTGTTTCTAGAAAAATATTTAGACTCAAGGACTATGGACTCAATTGTGTATGGAAGCAAGGTTTTATTTGCAAGTGTAGGAAAAAGGAAACTAACAATGAATATGTAAAGTGGAACAAAAAGCTTGTAGATGAGCTTCATTGGTTTCATTGTTGGGTCAGGATTGAAGAAAATGTAACGAAGTGTAAGTGGTAATGGGAAATGGATAATGACTCTTGCTGGCTCTTGCTAGGAAAAGTGAATTATGGCATGCAAAATCTCAAAAATAGCAAACACGCTCATTAATTTTGGAATTTCTGCTAAAATAGTTGAATTTGACCAGCGTTGAGCAAGCACCTGTAGAGGTCGAATTCAATTGTGGATAAGTATTTCACCATCCTTTTACATTTAGGAACAAACCCCAGTTCTTCGAATCTGCTAATCTGTCATGCAACATGTCAAGCCATTAAGCTATTACAGGAAGTTGCAAGAACTTGTAATTTTCTGGAAATTTCATTTATGTTCATGGACTTGTTCTTTAGAATTTTTCATGAAATTAGTCTTTTGAAGACCAATTTTGCACACAATTAGTTTCCTTAATGATCAGTTGATCATCCAAAATCTGCAAAAAAAAAAATTGACATAAAAAACATTAGTGTGTTCAAAAAGGAATGGCCAATTCCTTGATGATTCTTACGCAAAAATTAATGCCAAATGAAATGGATTAAGGAAAATCAAAAGTGTAATTTTAGTCCATTTCATGATGTTGATAATAGTCCATTTTTAATAAATATCCATGAAAAATAACTTAACTATTGTTTTGATTTATTTATATTTTTTTTAATTGTTTTTTAAACATAAAATCTATTAATATATATTAAAATAAATCTATTATATAACGTTCATTTGATGCATTATTTGTATAATGTATTTAAGTAAATCACAATCTATAACATCAAACAACAACCCAAAAAAAAACAACAAAACAAACGGTTTGCATGTCTTTTTCAACACTAGTCATATCAATACAGGTGTGAAAAGTCATCCTCATATCTAGAGACTCGAATGAAGAATATGGCATCACCAATCCTCACATATAAATTCAGATGTCTAACAGCCCACTCACCTCCACAAAACAAGGCACCATAATGAAGCAAATTAATGAAGAAGCAGAAGCACGGCAGGACGCGACACCAAAAATAAAACTGTCCACGAAACTGGAACAAATGGTTTCACCGAGCCGTTTTGTGCCCAAGCCATATTTACCTCAGCAATGGGCTCTATTGAAATAGTGAAGCATACATCCTTTAAGAATCTGTATTGACCAACTGGCTTATATTTATTTGTACCACAGTTTTTACTCGAGTCATGGGAAAATTTCTAAAATGGGAGTCGAGACCACTAAAATTGACTTCTGTTGGGAAAAAAAATGATGAAGGTTTTCTTTTCATTTAGAACAATTTCAGAGCTCAGAAACAACAAAATAAAGATGTCAGATATGCGTTGAAAATTGAGAGTCATAGTCTGTCGTTCCTGAAGTTAAATGATTGGCACGTGTTTAAAGAAATAATGCTCCTGTGTTTCTACGAATGATTAATGCAGAGGTTAAGGCGCGATCAAAGATCCAATGCCAAGATCGATATCTTTTCTAATTAACAGCTTCACAAAATCTACGTGCAATCATCAAATCCATCAAATCATTCCACAAAATCTATATGCAATCATTAAATCGCTAAAAATGCTCAAATTGTTGCTCAAATTTGTACCAGAAATGCTAAAGAGAACCACGAGTTGCTGGAAGAAGGTCAAAACTCATCATTAAGAGGAATTCAAACTATGCTAAAGTGGGCTATATTTCCAGAGCCATGGTGAGCTACTTCTCATTCTCTATCTGTGAAAATTGACCAGAAAGTGAAATATATTTATGCTCGAGAAGAGCGCAGTTCTATTATGCCTCTATCTTCCTTAAAGACTGACATTGAACCAGCTTATTGCAGATCTATATACAGATTTGGCTTATTTGAAAGATGTGTTCAGTCTAGAAAAAAATCGTTTTTTCTTCACGCAGTCACCAAAATAGGGTCCCGAAGAACTACAACCTTCTCTCAAACTATTAGGAATCCAAGGAAACAATTTCTGGGTTATGCAACTTATTCTATTCCGGAGAAAACCAATGCCTTTGTTTTTCTATATTTGTTTTGGTTTGATCACAGAACATGTTTCAAAACAACGTCTCAAAACTATTTCATCTTTTGGCAATGTTGTAACAAAATCAAATGAGTTAGGCCACGATTCGATCCATATCGCATCGATCAACAATCACTCTTGGATTCAATTTGGTATTGATTATTGGTCATCTTCATTTTGGTTTTATGTTGATAGTCCATGAGTCACGTTCAAGTCCTAGTTCTTTTGTTCACTTCATATATATACAAAATACTATGAAAGAACCAGAGGAGAGAACTAAAGAGGAAGAACGTCCACCTGAACCAGAATATGAGGTTGCCTTCTTATGCCGAGCTGAAGGCTGTGGGATGATTTTTACAAAGGCTACAACTATGAGGAGGCATGCCCAAACACATACTGTGAGCAGTTCTAGCTAGTCATCAACTTCCTCTACAGTAATGAAAGATGTGGAATAGTGGACTTATTATGTAAAAAAAAACTCACTGGAGCATGACATCTTCATCAAGACAACGTTTACAGATTTCATGCCTATCACTCTAGGATCTGACACAGATCTTTTTATTCCAACACATTTGACCCCTTGAAAACATTTTAGAATTCTTTATATTAATACATTTGATGGCTTATAGAAATGTCCAGATGCAACTAAGTTGAAAAGGAATTTGTCTTTTTCATAATGCAACTAAGTTCACAAAAAAACATAAAATAACACTCATTTGGGAATTTTTTTTTATTTTTATAATCAATGTGTACTTGTGGCTGCATTGCTGAGATTGATTGAAATTAATGTGTTTTATTGAAAGTTGAAGGCAGGCGATTCAAGAAGTGGAACAAGCCATAAATTACTATTACCAATACCCTCCATCAATATCAATATATAACATTGGCTCTTTTATCCCCATGCAATATTGTTTATTATTTTCATTCTCGGCTCAAGACCACACCTTCAACGTATTTTCCTTACAGCTAATTTAACTCATAGTTTCCAAAATAGAGTATAGCTTGGTGCTTTAAGCTAGTACACGATAATGTTTAGCACAATATTCCCTCAAGATCAGCATTCAGATTTTTATTTATTTTTTGTTCATCATTTAATTTGATTTCACTTAAAAGAGATGAAATGTGCAGCAGCTTACCTCCTAGCAAGAGATTTTTATTTAATTTTGAAAATAAATCAATATATTTTCTGATCTTCCTGATCACTCGAAGTGCAGGAAGAGAGCATACTAAACTATTGATTTGTTTTTATTTTTATTTTTGCAGGTTAGCATGGATGAAGTGGCTCTTAAACCTAAATTTATTCATGAGAAATGTGGATGGTTTTTTTCAAAGAAAAACAAGATTAAAAACTCTTGCGAGATCTTGTTTTATTTCCTAGGTAAAAGCATGCTTGCACTGAAGCCACCTACGGAGTAAGAATTTGAAAATCCTCACATCAAGATTTAAAATTTTTACCTTATGCTTTGCAAACATGTGAGTAACTTGTTTTTTTCTTGGAGTTGGCACAAGGTTCTTTTGAAACCAATCTTTGATATTGTCCTTGCTCTCCAAGATGTACCTATTCAACATCTTCAATTTTCTCATCCATAGATGGATTAGTAAGAAATGGGGGGTTTAAAAACTAAATTTGAAACTAAGTATGAAAATAAAAAATGTTCAAACTTGAACTCTATTATGAAGGTCTTGCTGTCAATAGGATTCACAAGTTAGTCCATAAAAATAAATTGCAATAAAACTAACTTCTTAAGTCTATCTCCGAATCATCCTCCCCGACAATGGTGCCAAAATGTTTGGTATAAAATGTGGATGCAAATTAGAGTTTCATTTACTATCAATCCGGGTAAGTAATCTTCAAGGATCATCCAATATATATGGACTTAGAGACAAACTAAACTAAGCTAGGTGAAGAAATGCCAAAGCTCCCTTACAGGAGGTCTTTCATTGGGATCTTCAACACTTATTTAGTCATTTAACAAAATGAAATCTAAAGACATTGTGACAAGTGTAAGAAATATTAAAGTTTTCTTACAAGAGACTGTTCATAAATATTTCTAATCATCTTAATCAGCAAACTATTTAAACTAATGAAATTAAAGCGCTTAAACCTAATTCTGATTGATTGCATGAAATATTAAAGCTCTCTTACAACAGACTATTCATTTGTATCTCAAGCATATGAATCAGAAACTTAAACTAATGAAATCAAACATTAAATAACAAATCAGATTCATTGAAAGAAACATTAATACTTTCTTATGAAAGCTCATTCGTTAATATTTCAAACATATGAAACTAATGAAATTTACAAGCAAACATGAAATGAAAGCTTACCAACACAAAAGTGTACTTGCTAGACAATGGGGGCCCTTCCAAGGTTTCACAAGCACATCAAAAGAGAAGTCAAATGTAGAAGATAAAAGAAGCTCCATTTTATTTATCTTCAATCGCAATTTGCAATTACAAGTTCTACATTCCAAGAGGTTCTGAAATCTCCATTACAATGATTCCAAATGCTAACTTCTCATTACAAACTTGTAAAATTGTAAGGTACTAAATTCTAACTTCTCAATTCTAAATTCTAAATTCCAAAGTTACAAATGAAGGAGATAACACTCCTATTTATACAAAATTTATGATAAAAAAACTCATAATGATGATCCACTATTCCCTCTTAAAATCCACATATCTCTCAACCAATGGTGACACATAACCCTATCCTCCATCATCTTCTCCATGAGGTCCATGATATTATCCATGAGGTTCATCATCTTCCAAAATTCGAATTTGAACATAGAGTGCCACATAAGGGTGCCTTAGAAGCTTCCTTTGTACCTACACATGTCAGCAAACTCATTCCAATTGTTAGCTATAAGTATAAGCATATTATTTTGTAAAGTTTAACCACAAATTCACTTAAAAATACTAAGAATTAATAATGTTTTTGAAAACACAAAGGTAACCCATATAATGATGAAAGTGAAGCGGATGTGATGACATGGTGGTGGAATAGAGGTGAGAAAATGTTGGAGTGGAGTGAAACTGGATGTATTTTAAGTATAATTCTTCAGCCCAACAAAGATTTCCATTTTTCAACATAAATTGGCCAAGGAATGTCTTCTGGAATATTTCTCATTTATTCTTGTTGATTGTTAGGATTCCACTCAATGATAATTACCATTAGAATGTATTTTTTCTTGAGATATTTTCTATTGAGGAAGTCTAGCAGTCAATGTTTTATTCCTTTGATGTGTTCTAGATCAAAAACAAAATTTACAAACAATGCTTGCCACCTAGCAAACTTGGATTCACTGGGTTTTTTAATGTCTTTTGTCATAACTTTTTTGAGTACAGAGGCGTCAGTTATGAGTAAAAATTTCTTGTGTATAAGGTGGAGATCGAACTTTTTAATACAGTTCCATGCTACTTTGACTTCCTTTTCCTTTGTTGAATAATTATGTTCAGTCGAATTCCATGTTCCCGAGGAAAATTGTATAACTTGTTCTTCTTCGTCTTTTATTTGCTTTAAAATTCCTCCCCTTCCAATATTACTAGCATCACTTTCTACAATTTTGGGAAGATTTCATCTGCAACATAGAGAATGGGTAAACTTTTTACCTTGGCTTTAATTTTCCTGACTACAACAGTATGTTCTTTAGTCGATGGTACTAGTTCTTTTGTCAACCTCTGGTTCAGTAGGCTTTAGTCTAAAGGACATTCTTTATGGAAATTACTGACATGATTTAGGCATCCTAAAAATCTCTGCAACTATGTTGTGTCTGTAATTTTATCAAGAAATTTGTCAGCAAAATCTAAGGCATGTTTTTCTAATGTGATCTCCCCATATCCAATACTATGCCCCTGGAATTTTATGGTTGTTTGAAACAACTCAATTTTCTTCTTTCTTAGTACTATACCATTATTCTTTGTTATCTATGAAAATTTCTGGACATGTTTGAAATGTTCTTCAACATATTTTGTAAAAATGAGCACATCATCTATATACACAATAAGCCAACCAAAATATGGCTTAAAAATCCAATCCATTATATTCTGAAATTTGGATGGTGCATTCTTTAATCCAAAAGGCATAACATTCCACTCATAGTGTCCAGAAGGAATACAAAAAGAAGTTTTGAATATATCTTCTTCTTCTATGGCAACCTACCAAAAACAATATTTCATGTCAAATTTGGAGAACATTTTGGTGCCTGCTATATTTCTTATCAGACTTCTTTTGTGGGGCATGGGATATGTGTCATCATCTAAGATAATATTCATACGTTTATGATTTATAACCAATCTCGGGACTCCTCTAATCTTCTCTGAGTGTTTATTGACATAAAATCCATAGAAGTTTTAGGGAGTGGTAGATTCTCTGATTAACCCTCGTTTTAAGAGATCTGCAATCTCTTATTGACACAATACTTGATATTCTCTACTCATAGGGATTACCCGACTTTTCCAAGGATTTCCTGCATAGTCTTCCTTGAAGGGAAATTTGACTTTGTGTTGCTTGCCGTACCAAAAAGAATTTGGATTTTCTGAACATAATTCTTTTTGAAGATATTCCTTTAGATCTGAAATCCTGTGTTCTAATTTGTGGGATTGGAATTATTCATTTATTCTTAAGGATTTTTTGAAATCTTTCATTTCTTCTATCTTTTGTGCTGTCGGACTTACTTCTTGCATGGTTTGGACCATTGTAGAGATCCTTGGTGTTGACATAAATGGCAGAGTAATAGTCTACAAGAATCCTTTATTGTTGGGGACGGATATGAAATAACCAGCCTTACCATATGGTAATTTGGCTGACCCATGTGGCTCAACAACAACTAGGAAAATGTTTACTAAGATACAATCTATGGGAATATTTTCGACTGCCAATTTTACATTCATATAGTAATTTGAGAAACATATTGTGGCTTTAGGAGCTTCATATTTGAATTCTTGTGTTCCTACTCCAGTAACTTGCTGGTGTGTAGTTGTCCAAAATTTTGGAGGCATTAGTTTATTATTCAAAACATTAATATCTACTCCTGAGTCTATTAATGTTTTTAGTGTGAATATTTCCCCTTGGATATATATTTTTAACAACACATGATGTTGTTGATAATTTATGGACATTATCTTCATATTCCCAAATCCTAAATTTTCATGTTGTTTCCCTTCGTAAATCTCTACATTGGGATTTCTCAGATAGTCTCCTTGCTCCCTTTCTTTTTATTTTTCCTTTTTCGAAATTCTTATTTTGAGCTCAATCCTTTCTTTCTTTAGATGATGAATTTGAAGGTTGACTTACCCTAGGGTCAAAGATTTTGGTTTTGTATGTTGTTGGTTTCAAAAAATACTTTGTATTCTTTTCGTAAGAGGCATCTAAAAACAAATCTTTAGAGATGGTACCTTTCAAATAGCTGCCAGTGCTTTTGTGCATGGTTTGTAGGAATTTTTCTAGGAGTTTTTCTTTCATATATCCTTCTGCAAGCATTTTTATGCTGGAAAATACTTTAGATTTATCATCATCTATGGTATGTTCCATACACACCTTTTCTTTTTGTGTGTCTTTTTAAACTTGTTCTTCTGAATGAAAACCCAATTTAGTTTTAGACTCAATTGATTCTGATTTGCTAGACTCAATTGATTCTGATGAACTACAATAGTCTTGTTTCATCAAATGTATTTCCTCTTTGAATTGAACTTGTCTTCTTACCTATCCTTGATTTCTTCTAAGGAATTGTTCTTGTGACTTTCTGCCTCTGTTTGTTCTCGACTCTCTCCCCTTAGTTCACTTATTTGTTGTATTCCCTCTTTTTCTAGATAGCCAATAGGTGAACATTTGTTTCCTATGTTATTTGAGGTGAATATCCTTTGGTGAAAAATATTGTGTATTGGGTGTGGTCTTGTAATACCCTTTCTTGAGATGTTTTTGTGTTTTCTCAGGATGATTACACGTTGGTTTTTTTTGTCTTTTCTTAAAAAAAAATTGATATTTTTTTTCTGTTCAATAGGATCATCAATTAACAATCCATACTTGTTGCAAATAGAGTTATCGTCAGGCAGTATAGAGAATTTCTAAAGAGACTTATTTACTTTCATGCTGGTGCATAAACCAACCAATGCTTTTGTTATGTTGCAATATATTTCTCCCCATGCATACGTCTCAAAAGATGTTTGAAAAACTTCCTTGCTTTGGATATATTATACAAATTTAGATGGAAGTGCTACTAGGTAGACTTGTTTCCATAAGGAATTTTGACTTTTTTTGACTCCATAGATTCTTCGAGTCTAGTCTTTATGAAAATCGTCATAGTGTGACATTTTTCTGCATTTTAGATTCATTAGAATCATTTCATGTTTATTGGTTATTTTAACAATTGCTCCACACCAATGTTCTTGGATGAATGAGGTTATAGCTCCTATCATGTTATTTTGGGGTGTTCCATCCTCCTTAAGGAGTACATCTCCTGTAGAAATTCTTACTGCAGATTAACCTAATAATGCAATATACTAAAGAAAAATACTTAATCTACTTCTACAATCAAACTTGTGAAAGCTTAATCGATTTGAGCAAGATCAAGCAGAACACATATAACAGAGAAGAAGAATCAATACACATGAAACACAGAAGAATACTCTAGGGAAAGCCTCAGCTAAAAACCCCACTATCTGTATTATCATACAAGTGGAAATATCTCAGGATTACAAACAAACTTTAGCTCTCACAACTATCTAGCTCTTAGTAGAATGTCAGGCCCCTATACTATTAGTGTAACCCCTTATTGTTATTATTACAACCCCCTTATTATATTGTTCTACCCATGTAGTCCCCATATTGTTATTATTGTGCCCCATAGAAGCCCACTATTGTTATTGTTGTGCCCTTACATTATTATTGTTATGGCAGCTCTGATTATGTTATGACCCCTTAGACTCCTTTCTATAGAGAAAGGAGTTCTTGTCACTTGTACCATCCAAGAATTATTCATTTGTGTAATGTAAAGGAGGTTTCCTCCTCAAAGAGGCTAAATTATAAGGCGTTAAACTATCTTTTCTATCCTTTTGTGAACTGGTTTCATAACATTTGGTATCAGAGCTTTGGATTCTAGGGCTTCGCTACTTCAAACAGGTCATTGTGGAATTTTCACTATAAATTTTTGTATGCAGCATTTCAGAAGCGAAAGAAACTCATTTGAGACCAAATCCTGCTAAACCTCAAGTCTGAATTTCATATCTTGTCTCACTATATTTTTGGGGATATGATCTGAGGAAGTTAGGGTTTTTGCAAGATCTAGAATTTCATCTAAAACAGGTCATCATGGAATGTTCACTATAATGCTTTCTTTACAAAGTTTCAGAAGCTAAAAAAATAAACCATTTGAGAAGAAATCGATCGGAACCTCAGCTTCGAATTTCAGATCCTGTATCACTATATTTTTGGATATATAATTTGAGGAAGTTAGGGTTTTTACAGACCCCCAAATTACATTCCAAATAGGTCAACTAGGAAAAATCATCATAATTGTCGCTCTGAGCATCAGATTGAAATTTCGTAAGAAGTTACAGAAAGAGGACAAACTACAGTTTGCTGGGTATATTTTCAAATCTGAAGGTAAAAATAGTGATACATGGCACCTCTTACAAGTTTTCTCTTCTGAAAATGTATATAATCAGGTCATCTTGGGAGATTGTGCATAACACTTTCTTCGAGAATCCAATTTTGATAAGATTGGTGGAATTGGAAAGAGGACACAGAGGGCTACTACTGGTTGTAATTTTAGAACTGGAATATCCGAAATGACAGATTTACAATCTTTTAAAGATCGAGCTCCTAAAATAAAGAAAAAGCGAGATGAGGAAGTTTGATGGCAAGAATCTAGTAAATTGGATACTACAGATGGAGAAATATTTTGATCTACATTATGTACCATTGTTACAAAGGTACATATTACATCTAATTATTTAGAACTGAATTGTATAAAGGGATTTTTTCTCAGAAACCACTTGTCACATGGTCAATTTTAATGGAGAAAATCATAGCACATTATGAGGATACAAAGACAAACACCTTCTTTAGCCAATTGATAAATCTCAAACAAAAGGGTTCAATGGAAAGGCACTGTTAGAGCCTCGATTTGCCTCAGGCTAAAAAGATAAGGTTCTAGGTCCACATCAAACCATGCTCATCCTCATAGCTAGCCCTACGAGGACAGGAGAGGGCTCTCTCTGGGTCACACTCAATTAAAATAAACAATAGGATCTGAGATGACTCAAAATGAATACTAATTTTAGGCTAGTAAATAGATATGAAAGAGGTAATTTATTGAATGACTGAATTTTCTGGGCTGTATGGGACAAATGATAGCCTGAGATGAGAAATTAAATCAAAGACACAGAGTATTTCGTGAGGCAAGATAGGCAGGAGTTTTAGCAATCAAACTAAAATAATATGGAGTGGAAAGACTGTTGAGAAGCTAAAAAGGGCATATATAATGAATCCTTTTCAGAAAGAAGAAGACACATAGAGGATGAATGCTTTCCAAGGCGAAGCAATAAACTAGATTCTACCCTTCTTACTTAAAAACATTCAACTGGAAATGATTATGAATGAACTGTAAAACATAACAAGATACATATGAAACAGAAAGAAGAAACATATGCTAAACGCATAACACAGGAATCTCATGAATCAGAGCTACCATCATCTTATTAATTTCCTGGCCAAACTGTACAGTGAAGCGCTGAGTTTTTCTTCCACACCTTTCCTAGAACTCAGACCCCTTACAAATGATTTTCAATACAATAAATAAACTCCACTATGAGAAAATAGATCGACCAAAAATGAGGGATTATTTAATCATCATTAACAAACAAAAGATGAAGAGCCAGCCATCTGTTCTGAAAAGGAGCAGTGTTACATGTGAAATCTATTTGATGACCAATGAGTAGGCAGAAACTGTATTGTAGACCCTTTGAATCATAACTGAAGTCAAAATAGGTAATCGAATCCTATTTCTTTGCTAAATTTTGAGCCTAGAATCGTGTAGTTGCTGATTTTAGGCCTAAAAACTGTACTTCTTGAATGCCACTTTGCACATTCCTACACAGCTGCCCTCAAATTTCTGGAGATGTGTTTGCCACTTTACAGAAATTGGGAAAAGGTCTCCAATATTTTAATGCTAAAATATGGGTCAAATCTTCCACATATGTTCTTTAAATCTGAAGATGAATCGAATGCCCAAGTATTGCAATGATTGCCACCTAGGACATTTTTCAAGCCTTGTTGGAGGTCAAATACTTTTGATAGGTTATGACTAGACACTTATGCAACGAACTTTTCCAAACAGGGCACTGTAATTACTAAATTATGCTAATTCTGACAAAGAACTCCTTGTATGTTTGGAAAATATTATGAAATCGCAAAAGGATATCATTTGCTTGACTTTCAGTTATTCAACGAAACCACGATGTTGGCCTGCTCCAAAATTTCTACCAATGCCTTAGATGCAACTTTCAGATGTTCCTGATTGCTTAGCACAAAGCGCAGAGTTGAGATCTTCAAGACACAAGATATGATATCATCATAGACTTTGAAGGCTTGGCATGGATAGCTAGATGAAATCCATACAACATTTATTAGATAAAACTTTATAGGAATGCAGGACCTTCTAGCTTCAGTGTCTGTGACAGAATGTAAATTAGTGCTACCCACTGGAGACTAAAGTATCCATAATTCTGCTGAAAGCTTCAACGAATTAGTGGCTAGAGATATCAGGGTTAAAATAATGTTTGATATGTTCACTTTGCTAGCCATAACCTCCTTGCCAACCTCTAGTTGTAGCAAGGATACAACGCCTTTCCATGATATGTCCAGAATTGTAAATAAATTCCCTCCACCTGTAGTTGCTAATATTCCCAGCTCATATAAATTTTCTATTGTACAGGATGCTATATTAACAATATGAGGCATAACTTCCTTTCTGCCATCATTTACAGAAATGCCATCTTTCTGATAAGTTTCCATCATGTCAAAATTGGAATTGATGCTCCTGCAATAAATGGATGAGAGTCTTATTGCTACACCAAGGAGCTCTTGACATGGTTTAAGAATTTCTGAATGAAAATAGTCATGTCGCTTTCCTCATTTGAATCTTTTGTTGTAGAAAATGAGTGGAAATGAGTTCTACACCATTTTCTTGCCTTTGTGGAAAGAATGACATATTGAGAAAAAATGTCACAAGCATCAGCATATTGCAAGTATTGTTGTGCCACATGTAAGATAGAGGCGTTACATTTGCAGTGAGAGACCCCAGAACATGAATTTTCTTCCCAAACAGCTACAAGGTCTTCAACAATCTGACGCGAGTTAGAGACGATTGTTGGAGTTGAGGTCCCTAATTGATTAATAAGCTCAATGTGATCCTCAAACATTTGTCACAAGGCGAATTCACGTGTTTTTGGGTGATTGGAGTGAGTTTGGGAAATTCTCGAGCTTCCTGGCTGTGTGGGCCACGCAGCATGCCCAATGTGCTGCACAGGCTGTGTGTGCCACGCTGGAGTAAATTCACATTGTGCAGAGGCGCCCAATGCGCCACGCTCCTCCAGTGCGCCGCACAAGTTGCCCAGTGCGCCGCGCACTGATCTTCAACACAATTTCAGCTTCTAAACTCTGTTTTCACTTCCTTGATTTGTCTTGGCTTTTGCTGATGTCTTTGGTGTGCATATGGATCATCGAATGTGAAAATAACTCATGACAAACCCATTTCTGCAATATTTTGAACTTTGACACTTTACACCTTTAATACATACTCTGTTCTTTGTTTCCACTGATTTTTGAGCTGATGATAAATCTTGTCAACTTTTGCAGGTGTGGTGGCATGGGATTTCGGAAAAAAATGACCAAAGGCTTTATTTGAACATTTTCAACCGAAAAACATTGAAAATATACATGGCAATTATTTCAAAAGACGAAAAGACGATGTTTTCTTCAAAACAGGGTTTTGAAGAAAAGTCATGATCAATCAGTATGACAATGAAATTTTCAAAATGAAAACATATTTTGAACCTCCCTCTGGCCTGCTGGAATTATTTGAAATTTTGAAGACCAAACCCTAAACCTAGAAACTGAAAGACTCTTTTTTGACCAAAACACCATCTATGACTGTAAATGACTGAAATCAACTTTGATGATCTTTGAGAAATTTTGATCAACCCAGCAGGTACAACCATGAGGGAAATAGGTGAAGAGACCCTTCCATAAGACATTGGTATGACCCTAATGGAATGCAAATGGAAGAGCTGAATGAGACACCTAAAATGGAATGCAATAAGAGAAATGATCTCTGACAGAGGGCAGACCATACCGACTCTAACATTGGCTCCAATGGGGATGGTAGCTCCTGGGAGGTGTGAAGAAAGGCGGATCTTTGGGAGAGTAGATAGTGCCTTCATCCATTAGGCAATGGAGTCAAAACTCAAGCTAAAATGCATGACTGAAAACCGACACAAACTAACTTAACAACAAGATTGAAAACTGACTCACAAATGACTCATGACTGACTTAACTAAAACAAGAACTTACAAAGCTTATTGAAGGGCAACAGTCCATCAAGATTTCAAATCATGATGACAACCATCATACTAATGAAATATGTACAATCATGTGTAATGAGCTTTCCAATGTAACCAATCCAGCAGATGGCTACATACCAAATTTCTGCTCTCACTTTTCTCGAGCAGGCAGAACAATGAACTTGTAGGAAACTCACAATAACCACTGAAACCAAGGCTTATGATAACGAACCAGCCAACATTCATATTATCAGGTGCTTGCAAAAGAATGCCGAAAGGATCTTGAAAATTCTGAAGCACTAGCTTGTCTTGAGATCCAGCAACAAAAATACAAGTACTCCCTTCATTCTGATATGAAAGAACCACTGGTTGCTAAGTGATGGGAAGGCACAAAGAGGTATAAGCTTCTGCCATCTGAGTGTTAGCTGTGAATTCCTTGACCGTGAGAAATTCTAGCATATTGTCTCTCTCAAGTTCATATTCCTCAACTTCATGGTCTAGGTCATTCTTAAACAAAAAACAATCTTCAATATTATCAAACATGACAACCTTATCATCTTTGTGAAAGAAAATATTATCTGTGTGCTGATCTATAAAATTGATTACAAGACCGTCATCATTTTCAAAAGAGGAATAAGTTTCACCAACACTTTCTTGACCATGTGTGCACTGCAAATTTGCTTTAGCTTGGGCTATAACATGATCTTGCAAGAGTTGATCTATCTCATCTTCAGACAGAGGAGATAATAATTCTATTTTGTTTTGCTCAAGCGATTACTATCTTCTTGAAATAACATTTCAAAACATGACAAACCTGAATGATAGTCCTGATCTTCTGAAATTTGGAAACATTGTTGATCATCTTCATATGACATGGCAATCAAATTATCCTTTATCACTGAGTTATCGAAAGAATATTTTTCACTTACTTGAACAAAGATCTCATCTTGTTTTTCATGAAATGGTTGGATTACCTCCTCATGAAGGCTTTGGTCAATAACTTTGACTTCTTCATTCCAGATGATCTCAACAGCAGAGCTCTCCTTCATGGGATTCAACACAAGGTAGTCTACATCATCACAATCTGAATCTAGATCCGAAATAGCTGACTTGACTTTATCACATTCTGAAATTGAAACTTGATTTCCCTGCATGCTGTCTTCTTCTATGGACAGATCTGAAATAGAACCCTCTCTTTCATCAGTTCCCATTGTGCTAAGATCTTGATCCGGCTGCAAAGTTTCCTGAGCATCTTGATGAGTATCTTCTAAGCTCTTTTTATGCTGCTGAAACGGATTTTCATACAGGGCCTCCATGATCTCATCATCCATGAAGTCATCATCTTCATAAACCTTTTCAAGATTTTCAATAAAACTATGAACATGGCTACAACAATTCTGGACTAAATTTAATGATGGATAAAATTCTTTATACCTTTCAAAGAACATGGTATGAAAATCCTTCAAACAGTAAATACAAGCAGGCAGAAAAATTTCATACCAAGATCAGGCTTCACCTTCCAGAGTGGCCATGAATATCTTCATCAAGCAATCTTCAGGAAAATCAACCTTCAACTTGTGAATATGTATGTGAAATCTAACCAGATGTAAAGCAGCATCATTCCTATTATCATCTTTAAACATAGGCAAATTCCTTTGCCAATCTACCTTTGGAATTTTATTTGGAAAACCTAGAATGTGATCTCGGCTCATGGGAGCATATCTTCTTGTAACCTATTCCATCTTGAAAATCTTAAAGCTACTGATCTTCCTGCAGTGGAGTCACCGGGTGAATGATTGATTTCTAGATTTTTTAGTGAATGGAGTCGCCAAGTGAATAATTTCATCCTTGCGGTCTCTGATCGTTGTCCACCATCAACCATCAGATCTAACTTGATACATGTACTGGGGCAATTTACAAATTAGATATTCCATTTATAAGACTAGACCGGAGATTGACTGAAGTAGCTTTTATCTACTTGCACTAATGCAAAGCAAGAGCATTTCGAAGGCTACCTAGCTAATCTTTAGGCTCCATCTGTAGTTTATAAAACGAAGAATACCAGCAAACAAATGTTTAGTTCCCCAGTATGGTCACCACTATGTTAGAGCCTAGATTTGCCTCAGGCTGAAATGACAAGGTTCTAGGTCCACATCAAACCACGCTTAGCCTCGTAGCTAGCCCTACAAGGACAAGAGAGGGCTCTCTCCGGGTCACACTCAGTTAAAATAAACAATAGGATATGAGATGACTCAAAATGAATATTGATTTTAGGCTATTAAATAGATATTAAAGAGGTAATTTATTGAATGACTGAATTTTCTGGGCTGTATGGGACAAAGGATAGCCTGAGCTGAGAAATTAAATCAAAGACATAGAGTATTTCGTGAGGCAAGATAGGTAGGAGGTTTAGTAATCAAACTGAAATAATATGGAGTGGAAAGATTGTTGAGAAGCTGAAAAGGGCATATATAATGAATCATTTTCAGATAGAAGAAGACACACAGAGGATGAATGCTTTCCAAGGCAGAGCAATAAACTGGATTCTACCTTTCTTACTTAAAAACATTCAACTAGAAATGATTATGAATGAACTGTAAAACATAACAAGATACATATGAAACAGAAAGAAGAAACATATGCTAAACTCATACCACAGGGATCTCACGAATCAGAGCTGCCATCATTTTATTAATTTCCTGGCCAGACTATACAGTGAAGCGCTGAGTTTTTCTTCCACACCTTTCCCAAAACTCAGACCCCTTACAAATGATTTTCAATACAATAAATAAACTCCACTATGAGAAAACAGATCGACCAAAAATGAGGGATTATTTAATCGTCATTAACAAACAAAAGATGAAGAGCCAGCCATCCGTTCTGAAAAGTAGCAGCTTTACATGTGAAATCTGTTTGATGACCAATGAGTAGGCAAAAACTGTAGCGTAGACCCTTTGAATCATAACTAAAGTCAAAATAGGTAATCGAATCCTATTTCTTTGCTAAATTTTGAGCCTAGAATCGTGTAATTGCTGATTTTAGTCCTAAAAACTCTACTTCTTGAATGCCACTTTGCACATTCCTACACAACTGCCCTCAAATTTCTAGAGATGCATTTGCCACTTTACATAAATTGGGAAAAGGTATCCAATATTTTAATGCTAAAATATAGGTCAAATCTGCCACATATGTTCTTTAAATATGAAGATGAATCGAATGCCTAAGTATTGCAATGACTACCACCTAGGACATTTTTCAAGCCTTGCTGGAGGTCAAATATTTTTGATGGGTTATGAATAGACACTTATGCAACGAACTTTTCCAAACAGGGCACTGTAATTACTAAATTATGTTAATTCTGACAAAGAACTCCTTGTATGTTTGGCAAATATTATGAAATTGCAAATGGATATCATTTGCTTGACTGTCAGTTATTCAACAAAACCACGATGTTGGCCTGCTCCAAAATTTCTGCCAATGCCTCAGATGCAGCTTTCAGATGTTCCTGATTGCTTAGCACAAAGCGCAGAGTTGAGATCTTCAAGACACAAGATATGAAATCATCATAGACTTTGAAGGCTTGGCATGGATAGCTGGATGAAATTCGTACAACATTTATCAGATAAAACTTTATAGGAATGCAGGACCTTCTAGCTTCAGTATCTGTGACAGAATGTAAATCAGTGCTACCCACTGGAGACTGCAGTATCCATAATTCTGCCGAAAGCTTCAATGAATCAATGGCTAGAGATATCAGGGTTAAAATAATGTTTGATATGTTCACTTTGCTAGCCATAACCTCCTTGCCAACCTCTAGTTGTATCAAGGATACAACGCCTTTCCATGATATGTCCAGAATTGTAACTAAATTCCCTCCACTTTAACTGCTAATATTCCCAGCTCATATAAATTTTCTATTGTACACTATGCTATATTAATAATATGAGGCATAACTTCCTTTCTGCCATCATTTACAGAAATGCCATCTTTCTGATAAGTTTGCATTAGGTCAGAATTGGAATTGATGCTCTTGCAATAAATGGATGAGAGTCTTATTGCTGCACCAAGGAGCTCTTGCCATGCTTTAAGAATTTCTGAATGAAAATAGTCATGTGGCTTTCCTCATTTGAATCTTCTATTGTAGAAAACGAGTGGAAATGAATTCTACACCATTTGCTTGCCTTTGTGGAAAGAATGACATATTGAGAAAAAATGTCACAAGCATCAGCATATTGCAAGTATTGTTGTGCCACATGTAAGATAGAGGCGTTACATTTGCAGTGAGAGACCCCAGAACATGAATTTTCTTCCCAAACAGCTACAAGGCCTTCAACAATCTGACGCAAGTTAGAGGCGATTGTTGGAGTTGAGTAGTTGATTAATAAGCTCAATGTGATCCTCAAACAATTGTCACAAGGCGAATTCATGCGTTTTTGGGCGATTGGAGTGAGTTTGGGCAATTCTCGGGCTTCCTGGCTCTGTGCACCACGCAACACGCCCAATGCGTCGCGCAGGCTGTGTGCGCCGCGCTGGAGTAAATTCACACTGTGCAGAGGTGCCCAATGCGCCACGCTCCTCCAGTGCACCGCGCATTGATCTTCAACATAATTTCGGCTTCTAAACTCTGTTTTCATTTCCTTGATTTGTCTTGACTTTTGCTGATGTCTTTGGCATGCATATGTATCATCGAATGTGAAAATAACTCATGATAAACCCATTTCTGCAATATTTTGAACTTTGACACTTTACACCTTTAATACATACTCTGTTCTTTGTTTCCACTGATTTTTGAGCTGATGATGAATCTTGTCAACTTTTGCAGGCGTGGTGGCATCAGATTTCGGCAAAAAATGACCAGAGGCTGCATTTGAACATTTTCAACTGAAAAACCTTGAAAATATACATGGAAATTATTTCAAAAGACGAAAAGACGACTTTTTCTTCAAAACAGGGTTTTGAAGAAAAGTCATGATCAATCAGTATGACAATGAAATTTTCGAAATGAAAACATATTTTGAACCTCCCTCTGGCCTGCTGGCATTATTTGACATTCTGAAGACCAAACCCTAGACCTAGAAACTGAAAGACTCTTTTTTGACCAAAACACCATCTATGACTGTAAATGACTGAAATCAACTTTGATGATCTTTGAGAAATTTTGACCAACCCAGCAGGTACAACCATGAGGGAAACAGGTGAAGAGACCCTTCCGTCAGACATTGGTATGACCCTAATGGAATGCAAATGGAAGAGTTGAATGAGACACCTAAAATGAAATACAATAAGAGAAATGATCTCTGACGGAGGGATGACCAGACCAACTCTAACAGGAACAACCTACAAGATTTACACCACAACAATTGGAAGAAAAAAGAGAAAAAGGGATTTGTTAAAATTTTGATAGAAAATACACTAAAGGGCATAAGTGTGCTGAGAAGAAATTATTTTACATATATTATGAAGGGGAGGAAGAAAAGGATCGAGAAACATCAAAAGAAGAGGATATACACCAGGAACCCACCCCAGAGAAAGAAGAAATGAATCCAACCATATCTTATAAAGCATTGGCAAGAATTACCACTCCTCAAACTCTCAATATATAAGGACATATCAACAAGAAAAAGGTTCAAGAAGTGAAAGATCACATCGAGAAAGAAGAAATGAATCCAACCATATCTTGTAATGCATTGGCTGGAATTACCACTCCTAAAACTAACAATATAGAAGGACATATCAAGAAGAAAAATGTTCAAGAAGTGAAATATCACATCGAGCATCAAGAAATGAATTTGACCATATCTTGTAAAGCATTGGAAGAAATTATGACTCCTCAAACTCTCAAGATAGAAGGACATATAAAGATGAAAAAGGTTCAAGCAATGAAAGATCACATCGAGCATCAACAAAAAGTTCTCCAACTTTTAAAGGATAACGCCACTTTGGTGCAGAATGGAATGAAACAATAGGTAAATCAACATCGCAGTGAAAAAAGTTTTGATGTAAGTGATTGCATATTTTTATGGCTAGATCTCAAGCAAGCTATTTGTGAGAAGGAAATGCTAGAAATACTACATGCACTTAAGAAATGGCAACGTTACCCAATGGGAAGACACTTCAAGGTAAAAATGGATCATGATAGTCTTAAATACTTTTTAGAAAAAATATTATCTTTAGAAGAATATAAAAAATGGGTCACAAATATGTTGGGTTAGGACTTTGACATCATCTACAGAAAAGGGAAGCAAAATTTTGTTGCAGATGTAGTCTCAAGAAAGGATGAGGATGTGGAAGCATTGTTTTGTGCTATTTCTATTATCCAACTAGATTGGATAAACAAAGGAAGGGATGAATGGAAGAAGGACGAAGAAGTGTGTCCACTCATTCAAAAGTTGCAGAAGATCCCAATTCAAACAATATTGCCAGAACTTGAAGAGGAAGGAAAAATCATATTGCAACCTAGAGCAGTCATAGAAACAAGAACCCGACAGCTATGAAATCGATCAATTTTAGAGTATCTCATCAAGTGGAAGAACTTACCTGCTGAATATTCCACATGGGGGGACAAGAATTTTATACAGAATAATCAAGAACTACTCAAGCATTGAGGACAACACTTTTTGAAGGAGACAAGCATGTTAGGCCCCTATACTACTAGTGTAACCCCTTTTTGTTATTAGTACAACCTCATTATTATATTGTTGTACCCATGTAGTCCCCATATTGTTATTATTGTGCCCTTACATTATTGTTGTTATGTCAGCTCTGATTATTATGACCCCTTAGACTCCTATATATAGAAAGCAGGTCTTGTCATTTGTATCATCTAAGAATTGTTCATTTTTGTAATGTAAAGGAGGTTACCCCCTCGAAGAGGCTGAACTATAAGGCGTTGATTTATCTTTTCTATATTTTTGTGAGTTGGTTTCGTAACATACAATCCCTCACTGCTGCTCATAGATGGATTAGACAACTCATATGCATTTTCCTTTGCCCTCCAAGCATCCTATTTCCTTGCGCATTTTTCCCTTGATGTTCCTGTTGTAACCTTGTATGACACTAATCTCATACACTGCTCCAACACACTGTAAAACTGCACAAATCTCAACGAATGAATTCCTTCTACATGCAAGGGATTTTCTTATAGGAAAATTCTTGCAACTGATAGTACACTATCCCTGTCTTCAATCTCAGCTGGGCCTTTGTATGAACTGACATGCATAAGTTATTTATGAGAGAATCTTCAGTTATCTAGAGTACACTTGTTTCATTCATGCATGTGTTAACTGACTGAACTCACAATTAGTTCCTCAAACTGTTTGGAACTAATTTAACTCGACTTAACTCAATTAACTGAGCTAACTAATTTCAAATCAAATACAACTCATCCTTATTTCCTTAATTAAGGGATAATATCCTCAATCAAAGGGATAACTGTTGCATGACTTCATAAAGACTTCTAGCATTAATTTCTCCAACTAATTAACTCAATATGAATTAATTAATTATTTTCCAAGTAGCTAGTGAGACTAAACTCGAATTTTAATTCCCAATTTTATTTCAAGGACAAATTAAAATTGTAGTATTTTTGTTGCTACATTTCAACACTCCCTCTCAATAAGAAATGGATTATCTGCCACCCCGATCTTGTCTCTATGGAACTCGAATTACACTTTGACAATGCCTTACTCAAAATGTCAGGATCTTGCTCCTTGGTCAAAATATACTGCAACAACATGATCCTCCTAGCCACATAGTCTCTGAGATGATGATACTGAATGTCAATTTCCTTGGACTAGTCATGAAATACTGGATTCTCAGGGAGTTTGATACAACTCTAATTATCACAATAGATCACAGTTAGATCCATCCTCTGATCAAACAAACCAACTAGAATTTTCGGCATCCAGATGGCCTCACATGCTACCTGACTTGCAGCCATGTATTCAACCTCTGCCGAGATGAGTGCAACCGACCTCTGTTTCATGTTGTACTAAGAAATTGCAGCTGACCGAAGGTTGAAAATTCCTCCTGATGTGCTCTTTCGATCTAATGGACTCCCTGCCCAATCTACATCAGTGAAGCCCTATAACTTCACTCCCTCTATCCATCTGTACCATAATCCATACTGAGATGTGCCTCTGAGGTATCTCAAAACATGATTTTCTACCTTCCAAAACAGCTTGGTAGGCTAAACCATAGCTTGACTCAGGTCGTTCACCACACAACACAAATCTGGTCGTGTGTTCACTAAGTACATTAGTGAACCGACAAGCTACTTGTACACAGTAGCTTCTACTACTTCTCCTGAAGTAAAATCTTCCTTTCTCCAGTTACCTACTAGAGGAGTCTGCATGGGCTTGCACTTATCGATGTGGAATCTCCTGAGTATCTCATTAGCATACTTGCCCTGAGAAAAATCCAACTCCCCATCCTTCTGCCACACATCCATGCTAAGGAAGTAGTGCATGAGACCCATGCCTTTCATCTCGAATTCTATTGATCATCACCTGTCAATATGATATCATCAACATAAAGAACAATGATCAACTGCTTACCTTTCACCATGACGTGGTACAGGTTTGCATCCAGTTCACTCTTTGTGAAGCCTAACCCGGTGAAGTAGTTATCGATCTTGTTGTACCAAGCACGAGGTGCTTGCTTTAGCCCGTACAAAGCTCTCTTGATTTGGTACACATGCGACTCATGATTGAAGGTCTCAAAACCTTTCGACTGCTCTATGTACACCTCTTCCTCAATCCTTCCATTGAGGAATGCGGTCTTCACATCCATCTAATGGATCTTCCAACCCATCTGTGCTGATAGTGCCAACATTGATTTGATAGATGAGTTCCTTGTGGCATGAGCAAAGTCTCATCATAGTCGATCTCGTCAACCTGTGAGAAACCACGAGCAACAAATTTTGCCTTATTTTTCTCCACACTACCATCAATAGCTTGCTTTACCTTGTAAAGCCAACGGGAACTCATAACTGACTTGTTCTCTAGTCTTGGAACCACATCCCAAACACTGTTCCAAACTATGGAGTCATACTCCTCCACCATAGCATCAACCCAAATCGTCTACTACACTGCTTCCTCTTGATTTTGTGAAGCTTATCCTTGATCACTAGTTTCCTCTGGTCGCTGCTGTTTTGATTGAGGTCCTTAAATGTCTTCCACATTGAGAATAGAGTATCCTTCCCATGGAGACTCGCAACAATATGGTCTCAAACTCCCTCCAGAAGAATTTTTCCTGCCTTTTCCACACACTTCTTCCATTCAGCCAATTCTTGTACATTAGCTATAGCTCGCTTGGGGATTTCTTGATCAATGAAATACTTCAAACCATTATCTTCTAATACCGCTTCCATGTGATCCTTCCATGCTATGTAATTCAAGCTGCCATCTAGAGCATACTTGAGTCTCAAGCCATTGAACACCATTGGTGAACTTATAAGTATGAAAGAATTCGATTTTACTCCTCCAACCAAGAAATTCAAACTTCGAATTTCCCTTCTTAGTATACTATTCACAGCTTCGATCACCTTTGCTTTGATACCACGTAGAAATTCTGACCATAGATTAACTTGATAATGCAATATACTAAAGAAAAATACTTAATCGACTTCTACATTCAAACCTGTAGAAGCTTAATCGATTTGAGCAAGATCAAACAAAACACATATAATAGAGAAGAAGAATCAATACACATGAAACATAGAAGAATACTCTGGGGAAAGCCTCAGCTAAAAACCCTGCTCTCTATATTATCATACAAGTGGAAATATCTCAGGATTACACATAACTTTAGCTCTCACAACTATCCATCTCTCATTACAATCGCTTACTGCTGGTCATAGACAGAATAGAAAGCTCATATGCCTTCTCATCTTCCCTCCAAGCCTCCTATTTCGTTGCGCAGTTTTCCCTGGGTGTTCCTGTTGTATCCTTGTGTGACACTGATCTCACACACTTCTCCAACACACTGTAAAATTACAGAAATCTCAAGGAATGAATTCCTTCTGCATGCAAGAAATTTTCTTATAGGAAAATTCTTGCAACTGACAGTACCCTGTCCCTGTCTTTAATCTCAACTGGGTATTTTTCTAAAATGACATGCATGAGTTATTTATGAGATAATCTTTAGTTATATAGAGTACACTAGTTTCATGCATGCATGCATTAACTGACTGAACTCAGAATTAGTTCCTCAAACTGTTTGGAACTAATTTAAATCGACTTAACTCAATTAACTGAGCTAGCTAATTACAACTGAAATACAACTCATCCTTATCTCCTAAATTAAGGGACAATCTCGTCAATCAAAGGGATAACTATTGCGTGACTTCACAAAGATTTCTAGCTTGAATTTCTCTAACTAATTAACTCAATATGAATTAATTAATTATTTTCCAAGCTGGTGAAACTAAATTCGAATTTTAATTCTCAATTTTAATTCAAGGACAAATTAAAATTGGAATATTCTTGTTGCCACATTTCAACATCTCCTCCTTCATCTTTGGCTACTTCTTCTTCCATTTTATCAATTAGAGAAGACGAAGACTCTACCTCCCACCATCTCTGTAAGGTGTCTGTGAAACATTGTATGAGGGTTTTACATGATTCAACTTTAGATTTTCCGTTCATACACATCGATTTGTACTCAATATACATTTGGTAAATCATTTCCCTAATTTGATTAGTACTTAGTCCATCTACATTCCATTCTTTATAGGAGCTAGAATGAAAAGTATGTGTCTCATGAAGTTTTCCTTTTCCACTGAAATCAAGACCTGAATATCTAGTGTATTAGCTAGACAATGGTTCATATGTGGGAAAAATATGGTGGCTCGAGGATTTAAGTTGTTCTTCTTTGGATATGTCTTCTAGGAATGAAAAAATAGACTTTTTAGGAGACTCAACTTGTTTTTCAGGAGTTTCATTACGGAAGAGAATACGAAATTTCTCCATAGATTTCTTTAAATGATGGATGGGAATATGATGGTTGAAAAAAAATGGAAGTGGGGATGTTTTTGCCTTTGGGAGCTATAGTTAGTTTTTCAAAATGTTCATAAAGTTCTCCTATGAGATATTGAGTGAATTTGAGTCTTGAATCCTTGCTTTTATCCATTTCTTTTATCTATGCTAAAGATTCTTTCATAAACCCTTTCAAAACTAAAACTGGACGATTCATATCATTTAAATTCGTATTTACACTATTTACAACAACTTATATAGCAACAAACCATTCTTTTTTCTCAGCGGTTTTATCCATATTCAATTCAAGCCCTTTAATTGCAGAGTTTGTCAAGTTTATTAGCTCACTAAATTTATGTATACTTCCATCTATTCCTAGGAAAAGTAATATTTTCACACTAATGGAATGGATTTGGGAGTGTTTGTTGCTTCTCCTTCCATGATTCCCTTGAATGGAGGGAAAGTACTACTGGTTTCTAGCTTGCTTCCATTAAAAGCTGTCCAATAATGTTTCTGTGTAGATGATGATTCTGCATCTGCCATTTGTACTTTTATTTGGTGTTCTAATTTCCTCTAGGTATAAAAGGTGATCCATGAGGTGGTGTTGTCCATGAAGTTTTTCCATTGCAGAGAAAGTTTATGTCTCTCTTATATAGTTTTACTAAGACTAAATTCTTGGGCCTCGGGGTAGGTATATAGATCCCAATTTAGCATATTCTTCATCCTTTTGGTATGCATTCTACTCTTTTGGCAACCATCCATAAGAGAGAAAAATTTATACATATCTGGTTTTGATGGATTTTTGCAGTCTGAAGGAACAAATTTCTAGAATCTTAGCGAAGGAATTGTACTATCCAGTTGTTCAAGATATGCTAAACCATGTCACTGAGTTCTGGGAGGATGCATCTTACTAAACATTTGAGTAAGATGTGGATCTTCATTTTCAAGAGAAGGTAACTCATGTATCATCATGATAGTATCACGAGGAAATGGTATATCTACACATTTGGGATTTGGGCTGGAATTTGCAGGAGTGGTAGTAGGAGCTTCACCAATCCTAGGATTATGGTTTTGTTGCATTACTAGATCAGAAAGAGACTGTAGATGGACTAATGATTTGCAAGCAAGAAATTTGACTTCTAAAAAGGGAAACTGTAATATTTTGGTGATCTCAAATAAATCAACATTCAAACAATTTACAAATATTTGTGGATTATTTATAGATGAAGATGGATGGTCAACATGGTATTTTGAAGTTGTACAAGCTTCTTGAATTCTTCTTTTGTCAATAGCAGACATTCTAGGAAAGGATAGTGTAGTTGTGGAGGGTCCTTACTAGATCTGAGCAGTCGTGATGTTTTGAATCTTCTAAGATTGTGGTAGGTCAACTACCCAATTTTCTGGAAAAATCAAATCTTCCCAATTGATAGTTTGATGCTCAATTTTCTAGTTATGAGCATCGGTTATAACAAGGGTACTTGACTTAGACTCTTGGTTGGGTGTATGCAGGATGGCAGGATAGAGAGTATTTGTATGTCTAAAACATCCTCTGGTATGTACTACAATATTTATTCTTTTTATTTTCATACCAAACACACTAGTTTTGATCTGTAATTGCAGGATGTCTTTTATATTCTCATCGAGGACATATACTGAAAAGTTAGGATGATAGTCAAACCAAACTGGACCGTTTGATAGGGGAGCAACAATACCTCTGATTAGGGAGTCTGTATATTTTTTGTGAGTTAAATCCTTGATTGTTGCTAAGACATAAGTGTTCAATCCTCTATGAGTTAAGGCATTGATTCCCACCCTTATACAACCAAGATGTAAATATGAAGTACCATGTCTCTGGGATTCTTCTTATAGTTTATTTGGATTCAGAAGAGAGATAGTCTAGATAGATTCAACATTATCTTGTATCTAGCTAACACATTATTTAACTGTGACTCATGTTAGTGATCTTAAATGAAAGATGGATAGGTCATAATAGACTTCTGATGGACTTATTGAAGGTAAAGCCCAATAGGCTGAAAGTTGAATTTGTACTATCTCTAGGTCTGCATAGTTTACTTCTGAGGACAATGCAAAGGGAAATAAATTTTTCATATCAAATTCATTATCTTTTTTTTCTTTTAGTTGAAAGCCAACCCTAAGGATATGGAATACATTAAGTATATATCATAATATGGGTGGTTTAGGATTTACCACCTTAGGCTTGACATCCACATATGATGGGAGGATGATGTCAAGGGATAAGAGATAGGTCCATCAGAGTAGGATCAGATATAAATTCAAGATCTCTATCAGAGGTAAATAGTTAAAACCACCTTGGAAGCTCCTGGAAGAAGAAGCTTCAGAGATACTTTTATTTTTCCAAAATTTCTAGAATTAGCACACCTGCAGAAAGGAGCAACATGCATCGACAAACACTGGTGCCCTGGTATGCAATATGCGTTGAGCATAGGTGGTCAAGAATGCAGGATTTGATGGGGCTAAAAATAGTGTTTTTGAGCTAATTGTCTAATAATCTTAGAATTTTTAAAGAAGTGATGCTTAGGGCCTTGTGAAGCGATTGTGACAAAATGTTGAAGGATGTTGATTGATCTGGTTTGAAAGTCTATTGAATAGATGTGACAAAATGGAATGTAATAGATTTCCCCCTAAACTACAAAGTCAAAATTAGTGGTTGATGATTCAAGGGCTTTACCTTGTGACACGTCCAGATCTAGAATAATTTGGTCGAGATCATCATCTATTAGAATGAATTTTTTATCATCATTTTATCATTGTTGAGGGAGGCATACCCGTGCTCAACATATAAGTCAATACTACATGTATGTTGATCAAAAGTCTCATCCATTGATGCTAAATTGTGGTGCCATTCTTGTATGACTATATGTATGATCATAGCCATCATAATTTGTAATCTTTTATGACTCCTGAAATCACAACCCAGATGGATGGAACTAGATCTGGGGTCTTCTATCTCTTTCACTAGATCATTTGATAGTACGAGTCTAACCATGTGAATAAATGAGATGATGTTGAACATGGTAGACACCATATGATTACCATCCAACGATGTAAGTGGTTAATGAATGTGAGAGAAACCACTGATGATGTTAATGACTCTCAAGTTAAAGCATACAATCCATATGGTGTGAATAAAGGAGTCGAAGTCGAACACCACACAAAATCTTCCGGTCAAAGGCCAATGATGAGGACATGTAAGTGAGAGCGCATTAGGGGAATTTTGAGGTCTAAAATGGGCCTCCTAAGAAAAATGTACAACCAAAATAAATTTTATAAGAACCAATAGGACTTAGGATGATGATGTCAACCATGGGGGATGATTCACCATTTTTGTAGTAAAAAGGTAAAAATATTCTTCTTCATTACAATACCATGGTCCGTGAACCATGGGCGGGTCTTAAAACAACCTGAATTTAACAAAATAATGGGATTTGACCTTCCTAAAGCCCCTTCGACTCCTATCAACATATGCTACTTGCGCACCTCTCCTCAAAATGCGAAGACTTTATAATATTTCACAAAACAAAATTTGATCCAGGGGAGCCTGTCCTAACAGTCATACTTAGAGTTTTGGAGCAAGAAGGCAAAGCAAGAGTAGGAAAGTGCAAGAGGACACTGGGATCCACAACTACAAGTAGTTTTTCTTGAAGGTACCAAGTTGCATGCATGATTTCCTTGCTAGTTTTGGAATGCATGTCACATTCATGTGGTTTCTTGGTTACAATTTGTCATTGTCATGGAGGATTGCCTCGATTGACAGTGGTTTTTCCTAGCCTTTCCATATCCTGGATAGACATGGTGTTATGGGTTTCTTTCCTTTTGTTTTCAAGTTGATTGTCATATTCCTTTGGTTGTGGGTTGAGCTAGTTATTAGTTCCCAAAGCCCTGGTTGGACAAACACTCTAGAGCCTTGTGACAACTTAGGTTGAGTTACTAGTCCTGGAGGCTTAGTTGGAAAAAGAATCTGGAGCCCTTGATGGGTTGATTTACTAGTCATGGAGCCATGGTTTGACAAACACTATGGAGCCTGGTAGTAGTTATGGGTTGAGCTAGTAGTCATGGATGCTTCGGTTGGAAAAAATGCTCTAGAGCCCTAGAAAACTTTGGTAGAGACCAATCTAGCGATGGTTAGTGATGTCTAAGTGTGAGCTGGAATCACTGGTTGAGGGTTGAGGTGGTTTGGCCTCTGAAAGCCCTGGTTAGGTTTTATTAGATGTGTTCCATGAGATCCCACATTCATGCTTGGAATATGGCACGGGGATGACACAATGAAAAAGAGATTTATTTCATCTTAGTCTATGGTCACGTGCTTCATGGAAGTCCCAGACCTAGTTTCAATTTTCATATGTTAACAAGAGATTATTTCCTCTTGTATTGGATGGGTAAATATACTTGTTTATATGTGGTTTTATGGATATTATATCCTTTTTATTTATGTTCGTTATATGCTAGTTATGAACATGTTTTATGATAGTGATGATGCATGGCTCTCATCATGTTTTTCTTTCTAAATGAATGAACAATGAATATATGACCGAATCAATGATAATGAAGCTAATGTGATAAGGCATCAATGTTTCTTAGCGATTTTCAGATAAGTATGAGGCCCCTATGATCATATCTATTGTTATGACCTGTAGAATGCATATTTGTGACATGTTTGACGAAATTCCTGTCATGGTTAGTAGGGTTCAAATCAAGTATTTTTTCAATTATTTCTGTTATTATCATTCTTTGGATGTTACTTTTCATTTCTGGATTTTTCATGAAGTTTTGGAAAATGGCCCGAGTCATGGCCCTGAAAATGTGGCACATAATCCGAGGGTGTTGGCTCTGAACTAGCTGAAAAAGACCCCAACCGCTTGCATGCCCTTGTTATGAGAGTGACAGGAGGGTCCCAATCACATGCATTCCCATGTCATGGGAGTGAATGAGGCTCTAGAGCAGTGAAATTTCAATTTCTTTCTGGGGTTGATCACTTGGAAATGTTGGTTGACTCTTAGAGGTTTTGCAACATGTGTAGAGGGTTAGATTGGTTGTATTGTGTCAGTTCCACTTCCTTAAATATACATTGGGAGTTGAATAAGATCATACTAGCCCCTCCTCACATGTTTACTCCAGTGGACGGCTTAATGTGGGTAAATGTGGGAGGGGGTTTCTATAGAGTGATATCATAGCATGGTTCACCCCTTCGACTAGATGGGCGATGTGTTGGTCATGCATTCATGGTGGTTGCATATATGTGTTCGTTTTGCTTATGTCCTATATATTTGTTGCATTTGCATGGCATTGGTCATAATTACAGTGGTGTCGTCATGTGAAAATTTGATGGTATTGTCATTGTATGTGATCATCATGTGTGTATATCAGTTATGCATTGGTCATGCATGTCAGTGCTTATATATTATTATTCATACATTGATATCGGTGTAGTTGTCACGCATGAGTTCATGGTATGTAGTTGGTATGGTCATGCATTGATGACTAGATAATGATTGAAACAATGATTAAATGTTGACATCATATATTTATTTATATATGTATTGTTCTAATCTGGTTGATCTTGCACACGAGATACCCTCCCCTGAACTAAACTAAAGTACATTGGTTTGTTTATGATTTGGTTTAGCTCACATGATATACCTTATAGGAAGAAAACATTAAGGGTGACTAACAAGATGGTATACTACAGTTCACAAGATTCTTCCTATCAGTCAAATGAGCAACATGGTGTTGGGCACTACATTGACTTAGTAGACACATTGAGAATGTTGAAGGAAGAAATAAGGAGTTGAAAGGAAGATAATGATAGAATCATTCAGGCATAAGAGAAACAAGCAGAAGTTAATGCAGTAATTCTTCAGAGTTTGTCAAAATTGCAAAGATGAGGACAATTTTAGATCATCCATGGATAGGAGGATATGACGAATGGGGCATATGGTAGTATATCTCATAGTGGGCATAGGTCAGATAGAGATGACTCAATTAGAGATGGAACGTTCTCAGACATTCTGGATAAGATAGGTGATGAACGTATGTACTATTCTAGTTCTGGTTCTGATAGGTATCATGATCATCATCATTACCATCCTTAATGGAGGAGTGATAGGGGATATTTTCCCAATGAGTTCAACAAATAAAACCAACCAACATTTGGTGGGGAAATGGAGAAATCATAGGATGCAGATTCATGGTTACTTGGTGTGAACAAGCTCTTTAGCTTGCATGATTACTCAAAAAACATGAAGGCCGTAATAACAACATTCAGTCTTAAAGGTAAAGAATATATTTGGTGGGAAGATCTAAAGAACATCAGAGGCATCCTCGAAGAGGAATTGACTTGGAATTAGTTCGATAGACTTTTTAGGAAGAAGTATTTATCAGAGAGATACTATGATGATAGAGCAAAGGAATTCTATGAGATGAAATTAGGATCTATGACCGATGAGGATTACACTAGTAGATTCCTGGAGTTATTTAGGTATGTGCCTTATTTGAAGGGGGAGAAAGTGAAGATCCAAACGTTCGTCAGTGGGTTGTCGAGAGAATTCAAGAACAAGATTGAGTTTTATTAGCCTAGATCATTAGAGGAGGCCATTCAGAAGCTAAAGCATTGTTTTGAGAAATCAAAGTGTAGATCTCAGACTAATCAGGACTAGAAGGGTAATGATAAGAATAATGGAAAATGGGACAAGAACTAAATGATACCTCAAAAAATGGGTATAAAAGAGAATGCAATGCCACCTAAGAAGTTAAATACATATGATAGATGATAGGTATTTCAGTCTCAACAGAACAAGGGTAATGCTAGGGAACCCATATAGTGTTGGACTTATGGAGGAGAGCATCGTAGGAATGTTTCTCCACAACATTAGGGTGGTAGAATATAGATCTACATTGCACAAGAGGAACCAACAGTGGGAGATGTTTGACATATTGTTCCACAAATCTATGCACCATTGGAAAATAGGCAGGTAGATCACAAGGTGTCTATTATTGAGATGGATGGAAAGGTTTGTAATCAAGTTCTTTATATTTTGATTGACCCTGGATCTAATTATAGTTATGTTAACCCTGACCTAGTGGATAAGTGTTGTTTGAATAAAGAAGTGCATGTAGAATCTTGGTTAACATAGTTGCCTACAGGTACAAAGAATAGAGTTCATCATTACATAAGATCTTGGGAATTTGAGTTGAATGGTATGCCTACATTAGCACATTTGAATGTATTCTCGGTGGGGTCATACAATATGTTGTTGGCTATGGACTGGCTATATCTTCATTGGACTAAAGTGGATTTTTATGATAAATCCATTGACTGATTGGATGGCGATGAAGAACAGAAAGTCTTACAGGGTAAGAAGAAGGTAACATCAGTCCGAATGGTTATATCTATGTAGGTGAAGCGTAGTCGTAGGAAAGGGTGTGTGTTATTTGTAGTGCATATTTCCAACGACAAAGGTAAGGAAGTTGAGGATCCAGATTTCTTGAGCAAGTACCTAGTTCTATAGTAGTTTCGAGATGTATTTCTAGAGGATATTTCAGAGTTTTTGCCTCACAAGGAAGTAGAATTTTCTATTGAGTTGGTACCATGGGTAGCACCAGCATCAAAGGCACCTTATAGGATGAGCATGCCAAAGTTGGTGGAGTTGAATTTGTAGTTGAAGGAAATGCTTGACAAGGGATACATTAGGCCAAGTGTATCACCTTGGGGTGCACTGTATTATTTGTTAAGAAGAAGGATGGTACTCTTAGGTTATGAATTGACTACAAAAGGTTGAACAAAGTGACAATCAAGAACATATATCCATCGCCAAGGATTGATGAGTTGTTTTATTAGTTTAAGCGATAAACAATGTTCTAAAAGATTGATTTGAGATCTGAATATCATCAGGTATGCATTAAAGAAGAGGAAATCTACAAGACTGATTTCCAAAATAGGTATCAGAATTATGAGTTTGTTGTAGTTCCATTTGGTTTGGAAAATTCTCCAAGTACTTTTATGTGCTTGATGAATATTGTGTTGTGTCCTTATCTGGATAAGTTTGTTATCGTATTCATTGATGATGTATTGATATATTCTAAAAATGAGTAAGAACATGTCAAACAATTAGTAACAGTTTTAATATTTCTAAGAGAGAATCAGTTGTACGCCAAGCTTAGCAAAGGTATTTTCTTTCAGACAGAGGTACCTTAGTTAGGGTATTTGGTTTCTGAGGAAGGAATAGTAGTGGGTGTAAAAAATATAAGGTTTGTCATGGAATGGGTAGCTCCTAGAAATGTGGATGAGAAAAGATCATTGATGGGGTTATCATGTTATTATAGGCGGTTCATAAAGAACTTCTCTCACATTTCTTATTTGATTACATCGTAGCAAAGGAAAGCTAAGAAAATTGAATGGATAGAGGAACATGCAACAAGTTTTTAGTATTTAAAGTAGTTCTTGATGAATGCTCCAGTGTTAAAGATTTTAGATCTGGACAAAAATTTGTTGTATGTTCAAATTATTGCAAGAGATGACTTGTGGAGTTCTTATGTAGGTGTTGTGCTCTACAACAACCCCCCATTTCATATCATTTTTATTTATAAAGGTTAACATATGGAATGGGTCCCTTTGAAAGTTTAATTGGTATCAATATTTTTGTTGTTCAAAAAAGGTTCGATGATCAAATGAGCTCATTTATTTAAACCTTGAGAACAACCATTTCTCAACAAATAAAACAATCTTTTATTATTGCGATAAAGCGATCGCAAGATCGCATATCGCAATGACATGGAAAACACATTTAAGTGGCACAATGGTCTCCGTCGATGCGATTTCGCTATCGGCGATCGGAAATACTCCATACACATCTTAAAAAATGCACATAACATAAGCTCTGACGCGATGCGCAATCGGCGATCGGCTATCGGCGATACTTCGTATGCGGTCAAACCATCTTAAGACATTTACTCCGATCCGATGCAATTTCGCAATCGGCAGTCGGCAACATCCCATGCACATTAATAAGGTGCCCAGGTTTAACCACCGATGCGATGCGATATCGGCGATCGGAGAATCGGCACTTCACTCTAAATGCACCTTGTTATATTTCTCCACACTATCCGATGCGATGTCGCATATCGGCATTCGGGAGGATCCTATGCTTATGGTTATATAATACCTATTCTCCTAAAGCGATGCGATATCGCTATTGGCGATCGGCGTTTCAAAAGCCATAACTTGAAGATCTAAAGTATTATTGATATCCGATTGATAGAGCGCGGATTTCTAAAAAGCCGTTAAATGGAGGGATAAGGTGATGCATTCGTATTTAAAGTTTTGCCCCTTCGATTAACAATTACCTGCGCTCAACCGCCAAAATGTCCATTGCATGCTTAAGGGGGTCATTCAGTCGGATAACGGTGTAATAAGCATTTAAAGAGTAGCAGGCCTTAAACTGCCATTTAATGTATCTGTAAGATCTTCCCAGTGATTGGATCCGTAGCCATTTTTGAGAGTTAATCTCTCGGCACGCTTAGATTGATATATCTCTCCCACTATAGATTTTCGTTGTTATGTTTCTATGTTACAGTTTTTCTTGCCTTTGTGTAGCATTCATCCTTCGAGAGAAGCCTGGGCAAGATGGGAAAGAAGTCTAAGAAGACCGCGGGTTCCTCTGCTACATCAGTTGCAGGACAAGCTGCCGCAGATAAAAAGAAGGGCTTAATATCGGATACCACATGCACGGGTCTGACCAGAGCTACATGGCAAGGAACTTATAATCTGCTAGAGGACGAACAACCAGTGGTAACAGTGACGGAAGCTAGTGTGGACTTACTCAAGAAGTCTGATTCTACTCTCAAAGATTTGGCCGACTCTTTCCTTCACAGGATAACGGCCAGAGAACAGATTCTTCCCTACACAGACGTCGTGAAATGGGCAATTGAGGAAATTCCAATCCTCGACAGGACTTTTAGCACCAGAGATGGGAGGATTTTCAGATCGTTCAAGCCAGAGCATCTAAGGCAAATGTATCATTTGCCCGAGCCGAAGAAGGTGTATAACAAGACGTTCCTGGAGAAATTTGCAGCTGATAACGAAGTGGAATCTGAACCCATCCGGGATTGGAGGCAGAATCCGGCCAAACACAAGCACGAGTCTTCCGGTAAGTACTCAGTCGATTCTTTGGCTTCTCCCTATTGCTATGCGGGGATAATGATGTGTAGGCTATGGGGATTACATGACTCTGCTAACTTCACCATAGAGATGGTTCCTCTAATGGAGGCAGCAGTAAACAGCATAATCATGGATTGGGCCACTATTCTCTCTGATAAGCTAGCCGTAGCTGTTCGTGATTTTAGAGCTAATTCTGTTGTCACTGAAAGGAAAATTCCCCCGTTTTATTACAGTGCATATATTTTAGATACATTATGTTTCAATTCTGAGTTTCCCGTCCTCGGTTGGAGGTGGACCACCCAAGACCCCTCACCCATTCATATATACCACCAGAAATTGTGGAACTCTTCTTACAAGCACCATTTGTACCAAATCTGCAATGGCTTTATGGTTCCCATTCATTATTCTATTTTTGATAAGCCCATTCCCAAAATCTCCTATCTAGCTTCCTTTTATTTACCAGCGGTAGCAAGTTGGTTTAGAGAAGAGAGATTTACCTATGTTAGGGTTTTCGGGAGCCAAGCCAATCCGCATGTTCTCCCTTTGTATATTCCAGATAAACTGCTAGCTAGAGAGATCGCCTATCAGATTATGGCCGAGAGTACTACACAGACTCTCAAGAAGAAAAGAAGAGGGGCTGGCCCTCTTTTCCCTTGAGAATTGGTGTCTATACTCTGCATGATCTCAAGCATGCAGAAAAGGAAGCCACAAAGATTCAGTCCTTAACTCTGTCCACTATCCCAAATAGGCTATATGATCCAAAGAAAACTGCTTACATTGCATTAGAACAGGCCAAATTGACTAAAATTGATCATCAAGAAGATATGTTTGATGACCTGTTCGTTGGCTCCGAATCAATAGGCCATACTAAGAACTCGCTAGGATGAAATATAATGATGAAGGGTTAACTGAGTTCAATAAACTTAGAGAGCAGAGGTTGCAAACTCTGCCTCTAGATTTACTGGCAACAACCCCAGCGACATCTTCAAGCGAGCCTGGTTGGAAATAGTCAAGCCAGCCTCCTGTTACAACAAAAGATCAGAAGAAGCAACAGGAGGAAAGGCAAAAGAAGCAACAGGCAGAAAGGCAGAGAAAAGAACAAGCGGAAAGGCAAAAGAAAGAACAAGTAGAAAAACAGCAGAGAGCACAAATGGAACAAGAAGAGAGAAAGAAGAAAGAGGTAGAGGAACAGCAGAAGAGGGAATGAGAGGAGAAACAGAAAAAAGAACTGGCAGATAGGCAGAAAAAGGAACAAGAAGAAAAACAGAGGAAAGAACAAGAGGAGGAACGGAGGAAAGAGCAGGAAAAAGAGTGGAGCGAGTCCCAAGCCGAGAAGCAGAAACAAACCACCATTGATCCCGAATTGCTCCAGCAGTGGAAACAATTTGACTCTATTATCAGTGGAAAGGAAGGTTCCAAAGATACGGACACCTCCAAAACAAATGACACACCAGACATCGCTTCTCCTCAGGTTCTAAGTGGAACCAGCGGCCCACCCATTTCTAAGGATGTTGAGGTAATTCCTAAAGACCCTTCCGATCAAATCGTTCTCCAGGTGGAAGATATTCCTCCCCTGGATGTTTTCTACAGCCCAAGGCATAGAGCAGTTGTAAAGCGATCAAGTAAAAGACGAAGGACTGATCAACCTTCTATCTTTCCAGAGAAAACAGTCACGGGTAATGTAGTATGGAAGGAGGAATTGGACCCCTCCGATGACCTAACAAAGCTGTCACAGTATGCAGGAGCTTATTCTGCAGCGACTATTGATAAGGCATCGGAGGTAAGTCTTCTATTGAAGACTAAGGACCAAGAAATTTTTGCACTACAGGCAGAAGTGACCGAGGCAAAGCAGAAGGCAGCGCAAGCAGAAGAGCAGTTGCTGGCACAACAGCAAATGAACAATTCATTAACCCAGCAATTGCAGACAGAGAGGCAGAGGATCGACCAAAGCGCGATCCAGAAACAAAAGGAATTATCGGAGGCATTGGCGCAGTTGAGGACAGCAAATGAGCTGATGATGGAAACGAAAGACGAGCAAATAGCTCAATTGTCATCACAGCTCCAAATAATAAAAGGCGCTCCACAGGTGGAGGATTTCAGAGCCGAGGCATCTCAAATAAACAGTGCATTAATATCGCAGATTAGGCTCCTATGTCATCAACTCACTGAGGCAAAACCATTGTGCGAGCTAACTACCTCCGTATGTCAGCAGGTGGAAAAGGCCAGGAATGATTTAGACCAAGCTGAGGAAATCATAACCACATATCTTGATTGGCAAGATTCTGATGTGGGAAAAGCAGCGAATTTGCCCAGAATCCAAGAAACATACAAGGACATACTCTTCACAGAATGGCACACTCAAGTGATGTAAGCAGAAAGGGCGGCTTCAAGATGTAAATTAATTGCCAGCAATATGGTTGATCTGGTCAACAACACCCTCTACTTGGCGAACATGATCTCCCAGTGTACACCTGGAAGCATAACAACAGCAAATATGATTGAGCAATCAAGTTATCCTGACTTGGAGGAGAAGGGAAGGTTAATCGCTGGAGTTAATACTTTGACTTCCGATGCATATTGGCTCTTTCCGATCAAGCCACACACACAAAGGTCGGCCCTCAAGTGTTTAACTGATGCACTCGGTTGTATAATTCCCGATATTCAAGATGGCACATACGCTGCTCAGCTCAGTTCGCGCCTCAACAAACCGCCTGAAGTAGAGCCAATGCTAGCGATATGTCAACTCAGGTTTAAAGGCAAAGAGCCTACCTAATGAATCATTGCCACCGATTGCCAGATCGCTGAGGAAGATAGGAGAAATATTTATTGATGCCAACTTAATAGCATTTCAGTTTCTTAGATATTTAGATTAGTTTAGTATTTATAGACCCTTTCATGTTTTTAGAAAGGGTTGTAAAGTTTTGTAACAGACTTAAAAGACTGAAGTTTGCACTACTGTGCTTCAGTCAATATTCTTTTATGAAACTAGACCAATCGTTCTAAATTTGATAAGGAAGCGTTTTATGCAATTGTGCACTATTGTCTCTGTATGGAAATGTCTCTGTGTTGAAGGTGGAACTACAAGTAGCGATTGATATCGGGAGTGTCTAAACAGCTCATATGGTATTTCTATCTATGTCTGAATCCATTCCTGTTATGTAAATTGTTATTTGGTTATCTTTGCTATTATTGATCGCATGCATATGTTTTAACAGCGGTTCCATATTCGTTCCACTATTGGATGTTTTATAGTCTACTTTCCTTTCAATCATGCATGTATCAATGATATTATAATGAGTGTAGTAATATCGCTCAATCGCTTTGCTTAACTATTTAGGCACAGCAATCATAAAATGTATTAATATCTACGTCTGATAGATAGAGTCATCTATATGCCTGTCTTTAGGCTTGGATCATCAAACGCTACACTTCAAAGCTAAATAGATTCCTGGGATAGATTATATTTCTTTTATTTTTGCCAATAGATTTAGTCATTCGCCCATCACTAGCTCAGTTTTATCATCCATTCATCCCGTTTATCTACCTTTTTGGGAAACTGGTCCCATTATCCCCAGTCGGAGCCACTATTCCAAACGGAAAAGGAGCTTTATTAAGGTCCAGACCGGGTGGTTATCCCCGATGTTGTTGCAGCGATTTTCGAGGCATCAACATTTTTGGCGCTAGAAGGAGGGCATCAACTGTGAATGGCACATATGTCAAAACCTATAAACCATCCTAAGAGTAATTCTCCCTCCGAATCCCCTCGATCTTCCTATTTGCATACTGGTTCGCCTGTATCCAAACAAGAAGAAGAGGAATCAACTACCACTGCTCAAACTCATCATACTCCAGAACAATTAAGTCTTGAATCCCCTGAAGTCCAGTCTCTTATCCACAAACTTCAGAGCTTCTCGATTTCACCACAGAAATCTGAGGTATCACAAAGCAGTGCGACTTCGCAGTTCAATTTACCTCACCCTCTCACCAGACTTCAGAGCGAGAAGCTCGGTATTGAACCCACTAAGTTCCCTTTACCCAAAAGGAAAAAGGCAAAAAAATATACTGAAGGATCTGATAGTGAAGAGCTTTCATCCACATCCTCCATTGCATCTTCCCCTCTGCAAAGTCTACCATCCACTCCCCCATTACATATTGTTGTTCACCAGGGATTAGAAGCTTTAGCATCTCAACCTGCTCACTCCTCATCGTTATTTCCTTCCCATACATCTGGAATTCCAACAGTAGTATCAACCACTGTTTCTATTATAATGGCAGACCCATGGACCAGGCGAGGTGCAGTCAACATGCCTGCACGATTGCATCCTTTACCAGATGCTCCTGAAAAATGGCTACCTAAATTTAACCCAGATAATGGGACCCAGGCTGAGGAACATATCAATAATTTCATGTTGGCAGTCAAATTGAAAGGAGTAACAGAAGAAGATGTTGTCGTTAGGCTTTTCCCTTATACCTTGCAAGGATCAGCAGGATCCTGGTATTTTTCTTTACCCTCTGGTTCCATTACCAGTTGGAACACTTGCCAAGAGCAGTTTCTTACCAAATATGGAGATGATAGGTCTTTGGCTACTTTAATAAACGATCTCTCCAATCTGAGAATAGAGCATAGGGAACAAATAAAGGAATTTAATGCTAGATTCAATAAGTTCCTAAATAAAATCCCTACTGCCTCCAAACCAAGCGAACAAATTCGAAGCGAATGGTATATCACCGCCCTACCTGCCAATATAGCCATTTTTGTAGACAGGGCCGGGAAACCTACCTTAGCCGAAAACATGAAAGAAGCGCTTGCCGTGGAAAAGCGCATCAATGCTCTAGAGAAGAAAGCTGCTCTGGAGGATAGAAAAGCCAAAAAAGTCTCTTTCAAAGAGGATTCTAAGAAAAAAACCCCAAAGGACCCATACGACATGGAGGGTTTGCAAAAAGTCTTGAAAACCTTGTCTAATGAAATGGTTGACATAAAGAAAAAGGTCGCCGAAACCTCAAACAAAAGACCATTTAGGACTTATAAGAGAACTGAATCAAAACCACCGAATGTCATATCTAACGCAGGTTCAGAGCAAGAAGAAGAGGAAGAGGAAACAACCTCACAAACTGATGATGAAGAAGAATTAGCTGAATGCCACGGAATGTGGGATTTTATACTCCCTAACTCTGATACCGATAATGAAGAAGAAGCATTCCCGGTCACTACTAGAAGTAGAAGTACTTCTGAACCTGTCCAGGCAACTTCAAAGAAAAGGAGTGCAGGTGCCACCACAACAAAAGAAAAAATTCCTCCAAAGAAATCACCTGTAGTAGTTCCCCAAAACCAGCCTTCAACTTCTAATTCTCCTTCAACATCTAAAACATTAGTTATATCCAATTCAATGGAATATAATATTGTTGATGATATGAAGAAAACTAAAGCAAACATCACCATGTTTGAACTTAGTAAATTAAAGCATCAGCAGAAATTACTTCTTAAAGAATTAAATGCCATTCCTTCTACACCTCTTCCCAGTGCTAAAGCTGCTAATGATTCAGGCCAACCTCCTCCGAGTATGGTTGAAGCTACTGATTCAGTTTTGATTGGAGATAGATCAAATTCTCATACTCCACCCTTCCTGCTGACCTATGAGATTTATAACAGAAACCTGCACAACTGTTTAATTGACTCAGGGGCATCATCTAACATAATGCCAGCTTCAGTTTGTTCTAAACTGAACATTGAACCCCAGAAGTCTGCTATTCATATTGTACAGTTGGACAGGACCAAAGTGCAGGTTGTGGGTGAAATTAATTCTGTAACTATCAGGTTGTCTGCTGATCCCAGAGTAGTACAAAGGATTGACATCCTAATAGCCGATATACCTGAATTTTACGGTTTAATTCTGAGTAGGGATTGGTCCGAAAAATTGCATGGGTACATTTCCACTGATTGGTCACATATGTGGCTTCCCTACAAGGGTAAGCCAAATCAAATAAGGATTGATCGTGAGAAACATATGACCCACACAGTTACTGAATTTGAGCAAGAAAACCAACCTGTAGCGTTCAACAACAACATTTTGGGGAATTATTCGTCAGAGTCGTTCTTTGGCAACTTTGTTGCCCAACCATCTCCTTTTTCAGTCAATCATTTTACATCTCAGATTGAGAATTTTTCACAAACAGATAGGTCTAGATGTTTCAATGATGATGAAAAAACTGTAAATATGTTTGTTAATACTCCTTTATTTTGGTCTTTATATTTTGATGGCTCCAAGTCCAGCGAGGGCTCAGGAGCAGGTTGCATTTTGGTTAGTCCACAAGGAGAAAAGTCAATGCTGTCCTGTAGGCTAGAATTTGAATACACTAATAACACAGCCGAATATGAAGCTTTAGTCCAGGGATTATATAAAGAAATCGGCCTTAAAGTACAATATCTAAAAGTATTTGGCGATTCTGAAATAATTGTTAAACAGGTGAGAAATGCAATTCATTGTCTCTCAAATCACCTCAAGCATTATCAATCGCTAGTGCAAGATCTTACCTCACATTTTTCGGCATTCAACATTTCCTCCATTCCTAGGTCACAAAACTCGGCAGCCGACCTACTAGCCAATGTAGCTTCCAAGCTTCTACCTTCGGAAGACTACAGCCCTGATAGATTTTCCATAGAATTGATTTTTAGGCCTTCAATTCCTGATAATATCACTAATTGGAGAGTATTCAACCATGATGAGGATATTTTGCAATTCTTAACTTCTGAAAAGTCCTATGATAATCAAATCATTGAAGAAGATGAGCATGACTCCCAAATGAAAGAAACACCTCAAGAAAATGCAATTCCCAAGCCTGTAGTAAAGCTGGAAGATCTTTATGATATTAAAGACAGGTTCAAACCTGTAATTAATGCAAAACTCCAAAGCTCTACCCTAAGGTTTGAATTGATAAATTTAGGTACCGAGCAAGCCCCTCAAAATATCAATTTAGGATTAGGACTTTCTTCAGACGAAAAAGAGGCATTCATTAAACTGTTAAGGAAAAACAAACAAATTTTTGCTTGGAAATATGATGATTTGAAGACATATGACACATCCATTATCCAGCATACCATTCCTATGCTTCCCGATCAGAAACCGATTCAGCAGAAGTTAAGAAAAATACATCCAAATTTAGAGAGCCAGATAAAGTCGGAACTTAACAAACTCTTGAAAGCCAAGATTATTTTTCCTGTCTGACACTCAAACTGGGTCTCTAATATGGTGCTAGTCAGAAAGAAAAATGGCGACATTCGAATTTGTATTGATTTCAGAAACTTGAACAAAGCAAGCTTGAAAGACAATTTCCCATTGCCTACTATGGAGCAAATACTTCAATCAGTGGCAGGCTCTGAATTGATGTCCTTTCTTGATGGTTTCTCAGGATATAACCAAGTTGTAGTTCATCCTGATGACTAGCTTAAAACCACATTCAGGAGGAAATGGGGAACATATGCATATCAGAAAATGCCTTTTGGGCTTATAAATGCAGGAGCGACATTCCAAAGAGCCATGGACATAGCTTTTAGAGGGTTAATTAATAGAACAGTAGTCGTCTATCTAGACGATATTACTGTATTCTCTAAAGAGAGATCTAATCACTTGCACGACTTAAATCAAATTTTTCAGCGTTGCAAAAGATATGGTATTTCTCTTAACCCTAAAAAGTCATTCTTTGCTCTTGATCAAGGGAAGCTATTGGGTTTTATCGTATCCAAAGAGGGCATTTATATTGATCCTGATCGGATCAAAGAAATCTCTGAAATCCCATTCCCTCACAATAAAAAATCAATGCAGTCATTTTTAGGCCAGATCAATTTTGTTAAAAGATTTGTTCCAGATTTTTCCCAGATTATTTTGCCACTTCAGACAATGATTAAGAAGAATTCAGTCTTTAAGTGGGGATCAGTAGAAAAGGAAGCTTTTGATCTAATCAAGCAATCAATAATCAATGCCCCAGCCTTAAATACTCCAAATTTTTCCAATCATTTTATATTGTATACCATTGCATCCGACTTATCTTATGCTGCAGTACTCACGCAATTAAATGATGACAATTTGGAAGCACCCATCTCATTCTTTAGCTCAAATCTTCAGGGTGTCGAATTGAATTACTCTGACGTTGAAAAGCAAGCCTTTGCTGTATTTAAAGCAGTCAAACATTACAGAGCCTTCCTTCTGAAAACCCATACAAAAGTAATAGTTCCTTTCCCGGCAGTTAGGCAACTATTAATCCAAAAAGAGTTGGGTGAAAAAAGGGCAAATTGGGTCACAGCGCTTCAAGAGTATGACCTAGAAATTAGGCCAGCAAAGATTGTTAGGGGCCAAGGTTTTTGCAGGATATTGGCAGGAGCATCCAACATTCCAGAATCAAGCGATACAGATCAAACTCAAGAAATCAATCAGATAAGTGTTACTGATTCTGAATCCCAATATGCAGATTTAATCTTTTACTTAAAGAATGGTTATGCACCTCCAAATCTGTCTTACAAAAGCAAAAGGGCCATCAGGTTAAAAGCGAAGAGTTTTACAATTATTGATGATGTGCTTTTAAAAAAAAATTATGATTCTATTTTATTAAGATGCCTTGAGAAATCTGAAGCCCAAAAGGTTTTGCAGGAGTTACACGATGGACCAGCAGGAGGACATTTTGGAGCTGACACAATAGCTCACAAGATTATTCATGCTGGATATTATTGGCCCACTCTGTTTAGAGATGCCCAGGAGTATGTAAGGAATTGCCTCAATTGCCAAACTTCTAGTGGAAGACAACAAAAACCGGCCTTCCCTTTGCAACCAGTCAACATTGAACAGCCCTTTGAGCAATGGGGATTGGACATCATTGGGGAGATTAATCCACCTTCTTCCAAACAACATAAGTATATCCTTACTGCAACCGATTATTTTACTAAGTGGGTTGAGGCAATCCCTTTAAAGACAGCAAATTCTGAAGCAATCATTGAATTCATAGATCAATTCATCATTACCAGGTTTGGTGTCCCAAATGCTCTTGTTTTTGACAATGCTTCTTATTTCTTAGGCAATGCAATGTTTGATTTCGCTATTAAAAGAGGGTTTAAATTAAAGTATTCTGCTAATTACTATCCTCAAGGTAATGGTCTAGCAGAGTCTACTAATAAGAATCTGATCAAAATTATTAAGCGAACGATTGAAGAGAATCATAGAAACTGGCATAAATCCTTAGTATTTGCATTATGGGCTGATAGGATAACACAAAAAGCTTCTATTGGAACTTCTCCGTTTAATCTTGTATATGGAAAAGAAGCAGTACTACCCACCAATCTTGTTCTTCCTTCTTTAGCCCTAATTCAGTTCATTGAGGAAAATCCTTCATCTTCTATTCAGCTTAGATATGATCAAATTTTAAAATTAAAAGAGGAAAGGGAAAAAGCCAAGGTTATCCATGCGAAACATCAACAAGTCATCAAAGCAGCTTTTGATTCAGTCTCATCCAGTTCAAAACAATTCCAAGTCGATGACTTAGTTCTGAAATGGGACAAAGCCCATGAAGATAAAGGAAAGCACACCAAGTTCCAGAAGATGTGGCTTGGACCATTTCAGATCTGTAAAAAGATAGGCCATTCGACCTTTGTACTGCAAGACTTATCAGGGTTGAGAGATTCTCTCCCTGTTAATGGCCTGATCTTGAAGAAATTCTTTAATTGAGGAGGTAACCCCTTCTCCTTTTTAAAGTTTGGTAGATATTTTGTAGTTTGTAGGATTCGCAGAAAATAATGTTGTAAGATATCTTCCATTGACCTTTTGATGTATTTGAAAAGTTGTCTCACAGAAGTAGTATGAATATTTGCTTTTAAATAATAGAACTTTTAACCAAAAGAGATAATTTCTAGGAAATTAGATATCTTTGTAGTCTGAAACCACAGTCCAACTTTTGTAGACTCCTCTCAAAACATAAAAGTTCTGTGAATCATTTTCTGTTTTCAAAATTGGTCTCCAAAGGTTATCTATACTAAGATAGAAGCTAATCCAATTCCAGCACCTTCAACTCTTGACCTGTCATCCATTTGCTCTTAAGGAGAAGATTGTTCACCCCATTCACTAAAGTTTATGATTACTCAGAGTGTAATTCTAAAATATAAGAGATTAAAGATAAGAGGTCTTATTACAAGCCTGCTTACCATGTTCATAGGAAAATAGTTTGACTGACATTACCAATACTGCATATCAAAACAGGGTAATGGCTTGAAATTACAAGACAAGGGGTCTCATCACGAGCCAGCTTGTTCAGTTAGATTACTACCAGTGAATGGCATTGTCAACAGCTGGCCACCAAACCAGGACAATGGCTTTTTATCTTATTAATAACAAAGAAGAAAAAGGAAATGAAATACAAAATATGAAAACATTTTTTGGATTCATTCTGATTAGTCACACTCTTAAGTGAATGGAACAATGGACAATAGCATGGTTAAAAGGTATCCCTGTCGAGACTATAAACGTTTGCTGGCAACAGAGGCTCCACCTATGACTGAGGGGTTAATTTTAAAAGCTGATTTGGAAAAGCTTTCTGTTTTATCATTATAAACCAACAAAGGCCTATTTTAAAACTTGGAATGCATTTATTTTCTTTAAAAAAGGGAGGAAGTTAACAAAATAGTTTCACTTTGTTCAGAATGCATATATATCTAGTTATATTAAAATTTTCCCCTTCTGATTGAGACTCTATTTGAAAAAGCTTAAGTGTTTTTATCAGTTCCAGAGATAACTGGTTCTTCTAGCGAATCGCCAATTGTTGTACTCTACAACAACCCCCCATTTCATATCATTTTTATTTATAAAGGTTAACATATGGAATGGGTCCCTTTCAAAGTTTAATTGGTATCAATATTTTTGTTGTTCAAAAAAGGTCCGATGATCAAATGAGCTCATTTATTTAAACCTTAAGAACAACCATTTCTCAACAAATAAAACAATCTTTTATTATTGCGATAAAGCGATCGCAAGATCGCATATCGCAATGACATGGAAAACACATTTAAGTGGCACAATGGTCTCCGCTGATGCGTTTTCGCTATCGGCGATCGGCAATACTCCATACACATCTTAAAAAATGCACATAACATAAGCTCCGACGCGATGCGCAATCGGCGATCGGCTATCGGCGATACTTCGTATGCGGTCAAACCATCTTAAGACATTTACTCCGATCCGATGCAATTTCGCAATCGGCAGTCGGCAACATCCCATGCACATTAATAAGGTGCCCAGGTTTAACCACCGATGCGATGTGATATCGGCGATCGGAGAATCGACACTTCACTCTAAATGCACCTTGTTATATTTCTCCACACTATCCGATGTGATGTCGCATATCGGCGTTCGGGAGGATCCTATGCTTATGGTTATATAATACCTATTCTCCTAAAGCGATGCAATATCGCTATCGGTGATCGGCGTTTCAAAAGCCATAACTTGAAGATCTAAAGTATTATTGATATCCGATTGATAGAGCGCGGATTTCGAAAAAGCCGTTAAATGGAGGGATAAGGTGATGCATTCGTATTTAAAGTTTTTCCCCTTCGATTAACGATTACCTACGCTCAACCGCCAAAATATCCATTGCACGCTTAAGGGGGTCATTCAGTCAGATAACGGTGTAATAAGAATTTAAAGAGTAGCAGGCCTTAAACTTCCATTTAATGTATCTGTAAGATCTTCCCAGTGATTGGATCCGCAACCATTTTTGAGATTTAATCTCTCGGCACGCTTCGATTGATATATATCTCCCACTATAGATTTTCGTTGTTATGTTTTTATGTTACGGTTTTTCTTGCCTTTGTGTAGAATTCATCCTTTGAGAGAAGCCTGGGCAAGATGGGAAAGAAATCTAAGAAGACCGCGGGTTCCTCTGCTACATCAGTTGCAGGACAAGCTGTCGCAGATAAAAAGAAGGGCTTAATATCGGATACCACATGCACGGGTCTGACCAGAGCTACATGGCAAGGCACTTATAATCTACTAGAGGCCGAACAACCAGTGGTAACAGTGACGGAAGCTAGTGTGGACTTACTCAAGAAGTCTGATTCTACTCTCAAAGATTTGGCCGACTCTTTCCTTCACAGGATAGCGGCCAGAGAACAGATTCTTCCCTACACAGATGTCGTGAAATGGGCAATTGAGGAAATTCCAATCCTCGACAGGGCATTTAGCACCAGAGATGGGAGGATTTTCGGATCGTTCAAGCCAGAGCATCTATGGCAAATGTATCATTTTCCCAAGCCGGAGAAGGTGTATAACAAGACGTTCCTGGAGAAATTTGCAGCTGATAACGAAGTGGAATCTGAACCCATCCGGGATTGGAGGCAGAATCCGGCCAAACACAAGCACGAGTCTTCCGGTAAGTACTCAGTCGATTCTTTGGCTTCTCCCTATTTCTATGCGGGGATAATGATGTGTAGGCTATGGGGATTACATGACTCTGCTAACTTCACCATAGAGATGGTTCCTCTAATGGAGGCAGCAGTAAACAACATAATAATGGATTGGGCCACTATTCTCTCTGATAAGCTAGCCGTAGTTGTTCATGATTTTAGAGCTAATTCTGTTGTCACTGAAAGGAAAATTCCCCCGTTTTATTACAGTGCATATATTTCAGATACATTATGTTTCAATTCTGAGTTTCCCATCCTCGGTTGGAGGTGGACCGCCCAAGACCCCTCACCCATTCATATATACCACCAGAAATTGTGGAACTCTTCTTACAAGCACCATTTGCACCAAATCTGCAATGGCTTTATGGTTCCCATTCATTATTCTATTTTTGATAAGCCCATTCCCAAAATCTACTATCTAGCTTCCTTTGATTTACCAGTGGTAGCAAGTTGGTTTGGACAAGAGAGATTTACCTACGTTAGGGTTTTCGGGAGCCAAGCCAATCCGCATGTTCTCCCTTTGTATATTCCAGATAAACTGCTAGCTAGAGAAATCGCCTATCAGATTATGGCCGAGAGTACTACACAGACTCTCAAGAAAGAAAAGAAGAGGGGCTGGCCCTCTTTTCCCTTGAGAATTGGTGTCTATACTCTGCATGATCTCAAGCATGCAGAAAAGGAAGCCACAAAGATTCAGTCCTTAACTCTGGCCACTATCCCAAATAGGCTATATGATCCAAAGAAAACTGCTTACACTGCATTAGAACAGGCCAAATTGACTAAAATTGATCATCAAGAAGATATGTTTGATGACCTATTCGTTTCCTCCGAATCAATAGGCCATGCTAAAGAACTCACTAGGATCAAATATAATGATGAAGGGTTAACTGAGTTCAATAAACTTAGAGAGCAGAGGTTGCAAACTCTGCCTCTAGATTTACTGGCAACAACCCCAGCGACATCTTCAAGCGAGCCTAGTCGGCAACAGTCAAGCCAGCCTCCTGTTACAACAAAAGATCAGAAGAAGCAATAGGAGGAAAGGCAAAATAAGTAACAGGCAGAAGGGCAGAGAAAAGAACAAGCGGAAAGGCAAAAGAAAGAACAAGCAGAAAAACAGCAGAGAGCACAAATGGAACAAGAAGAGAGAAAGAAGAAAGAGGTAGAGGAACAGCAGAAGACGGAACGAGAGGAGAAACCGAAAAAAGAACTGGCAGATAGGCAGAAAAAGGAACAAGAAGAAAAACAGAGGAAAGAACAAGAGGAGCAACGAAGGAAAGAGCAGGAAAAAGAGCGGAGCGAGTCCCAAGCCGAGAAGCAGAAACAAACCACCATTGATCCCGAATTGCTCCAGTAGTGGAAGCAATTTGACTCTATTATCAGTGGAAAGGAAGGTTCCAAAGATACGGACACCTCCAAAGCAAATGACACACCGGACATCACTTCTCCTCAGGTTCTAAGTGGAACCAGCGGCCCACCCATTTCTAAGGATGTTGAGGTAATTCCTAAAGACCCTTCCGATCAAATCGTTCTCCGAGTGGAAGATATTCCTCCCCTGGATGTTTTCTACAGCCCAAGGCATAGAGCAGTTGTAAAGCGATCAAGGAAAAGACGAAGGACTGATCAACCTTCTATCTTTCCAGAGCAAACAATCACGAGTAATGTAGTATGGAAGGAGGAATTGGACCCCTCCGATGACCTAACAAAGCTGTCACAGTATGCAGGAGCTTATTCTGCAGCGACTATTGATAAGACATCGGAGGTAAGTCTTCTATTGAAGACTAAGGACCAAGAAATTTTTGCACTACAGGCAGAAGTGACCGAGGCAAAGTAGAAGGCAGCGCAAGCAGAAGAGCAGTTGCTGGCACAACAGCAAATGAACAATTCATTAACCTAGCAATTGCAGACAGAGAGGCAGAGGATCGACCAAAGCGCGATCCAGAAACAAAAGGAATTATCGGAGGCATTGGCGTAGTTGAGGACAGCAAATGAGCTAATGATGGAAACGAAAGACGAGCAAATAGCTCAATTGTCATCACAACTCCAAATAATAAAAGACGCTCCACAGATGGAGGATTTCAGAGCCGAGGCAACTCAAATAAACAGTGCATTAATATCGCAGATTAGGCTCCTATGTCATCAACTCACTGAGGCAGAACCATTGTGTGAGCTAACTACCTCCGTATATCAGCAGGTGGAAAAGGCCAGGAATGATTTAGACCAAGCTGAGGAAATCATAACCACATATCTTGATTGGCAAGATTCTGATGTGGGAAAAGCAGCGAATTTGCCCAGAATCCAAGAAACATACAAGGACATACTCTTCACAGAATGGAACACTCAAGTGATGAAAGCAGAATGGGCGGCTTCAAGATGTAAATTAACTACCAACAATATGGTTGATCTGGTCAACAACACCCTCTACTTGGCGAACATGATCTCCCAGTGTACACCTGGAAGCATAACAACAACAAATATGATTGAGCAATCAAGTTATCCTGACTTGGAGGAGAAGGGAAGGTTAATCGCTAGAGTTAATACTTTGACTTCCGATGCATATTGGCTCTTTCTGATCAAGCCACACACACAAAGGTCGGCCCTCAAGTGTTTAACTGATGCACTCGGTTGTATAATTCCCGATATTCAAGATGCCACATACGCTGCTCAGCTCAGTTCGCGCCTCAACAAACTACCTGAAGTAGAGCCAATGCTAGCGATATGTCAGCTCAGGTTTAAAGGCAAAGAGCCTACCTAATGAATCATTGCCACCGATTGCCAGATCGCTAAGGAAGATAGGAGAAATATTTATTGATGCCAACTTAATAGCATTTCAGTTTCTTAGATATTTAGATTAGTTTAGTATTTATAGACCCTTTCATGTTTTTAGAAAGGGTCGTAAAGTTTTGTAACAGACTTAAAATACTGAAGTTTGCACTACTGTGCTTTAGTCAATATTCTTTTATGAAACTGGACCAATCGTTCTAAATTTGATAAGGAAGCATTTTATGCAATTGTGCACTATTGTCTCTGTATGGAAATGTCTCTGTGTTGAAGGAGGAACTACAAGTAGCGATTGATATCGGGAATGTCTAAACAGCTCATATGGTATTTCTATCTATGTCTGAATCCATTCTTGTTATGTAAATTGTTATTTGGTTATCTTTGCTATTATTGATCGCATGCATATGTTTTAACAACGGTTCCATATTCGTTCCACTATTGGATGTTTTATAGTCTGCTTTCCTTTCAATCATGCATGTATCAATGATATAATAATGAGTGTAGTAATATCGCTCAATCGCTTTGCTTAACTATTTAGGCACAGCAATCATAAAATGTATTAATATCTGCGTCTGATAGATAGAGTCATCTATATGCCTGTCTTTAGGCTTGGATCATCAAACGCTACACTTCAAAGCTAAATAGATTCCCGGGATAGATTATATTTCTTTTATTTTTGCCAATAGATTTAGTCATTCGCCCATCGCTAGCTCAGTTTTATCATCCATTCATCCCGTTTATCTACCTTTTTGGGAAACTGGTCCCATTATCCCCAGTCGGAGCCACTATTCCAAACGGAAAAGGAGCTGTATTAAGGTCCGGACCGGGTGGTTATCCCCGATGTTGTTGCAGCGATTTTCGAGGCATCAACAGTAGGAAGGACTGGTAGTATGGTATGAATCAAGGAAATTGAATGAGCATGAGCAGAATTATCTGACACATGATATTGAGTTGGCAGTGATCATCCATGTATTGAAGATGTGGAGAAATTATATTCTTGGTAGGAGGTTTGTACTAATGAGTGATCATAGTGGATTGAGGTATTTATTTAACCAACTGAATCTAAATACTAGGCAAGATAGATGGTTGGCCATGATCTATGAGTTTGACTTTGAAATCAAGTATATTAAAGGAAAAGAGAATATGGTTGGATATGCTCTTAGAAGAATTATATAGGTAAACCACATAGTAGGTATGAGTTCTTATGGGATAGATTTGCAAGATCGAATCTTGTAGGAATAGGACAACAGGATGATAGGTATATATGGAGCTCATGCATAGGTTACAATAGCGTATAGGTGATTAGGATGTGAACTATCATCTCACAGTAGATGACTTGGTCACATTTAGGGATAGGATATATGTGACAGACAACAATGAGCTCAAGAATCTTATCTTGAGGGAATTTAATGCTAATTTGTATTCAAGTCACCCAGGATATAAGAAGAAATTGATAGCAGTGAAGAAGTTCTATTATTGGTCGAATTTGAAGAGGGAAGTGGAAAAGTTTGTGCCTAGATGTTTGGATTTTCAACATGTAAAGGAAAAGTGTAAGCATATAGATGGATTATTACAATTGATTTTGATTCCAGAGTGGAAATGGGAGGTCATTTCCATGGATTTAATCACAGGTTTGCCGATGACATCCATACATCATGATTCCATCATGGTTGTTGTTGAGATGATGACAAAGGTAACACACTTAATTCCAGGGAAGTTTATGTATTTAGCTAATTACATGGCATACATATTAATCATAGATGTAGTGAGGTTGCATGGTGTACCTAAGAATATCATATCAAACGGGGATGCCAAGTTCACTTCTAGATTCTAGAAAGAGTTATTTTCAGTTTTGGGTAGAGAGTTAGCCTTCAACACAGCTTATCATCCACAGACAGATGGATAGATAGAGACATTCAACCAGATACTGGAAGACATGTTGAGGATGTATGTGATCCGTCAACATCGTAAGTGGGAAGATTATCTTCCACTGGTTGAGTTTTCTTACAACAATGGTATCAGGAATATTTGAGGATGAGTATGTTTGAGGAATTGTATGTGTAGAGTTGTAATAATCCCATCAGTGGGAGTGATCTAGTGAATAGGGTATTGATTGGGTCAAACATGTTGGCAAAGATGGATCAGGAAATGCAGGCAATCAAGAAGAATCTGAAGGAAACACAACATAAACATAAAATTTATGCAGGGGGGAACAGATTGTTTAAAGAGTTTCAGGTTAGGAAATAGGTGTACTTACAATTCAAGCCCAAGAAGAGCTCCATGAGGATTGGATCACGTGCCAAGTTGGCACCTCAGTTCTTTGGACCTTTCAAGATTATTGAGAGGATCATACTAGAATCCTTTCGACTTGCACTACCTCTGACAATGAAATTCCATGGTGTTTTCCATGTTTCATTGCTGAAAAATTATGTTAAAAATGTTGATCCTGTGATTGACTGGTCTGTACTTCAAGTGGAGCTAGAAGGATAATTCCAACTGGAAGCTTAGTGTATATTGCATAGAAAGATACTCATGCTCTAGAATTGAACAATCGAGCAGGTTAAAGTGAAGTGGAAGCACTTTGGGCCCAATGAAGCTACATGGAAGAGGGTTGATCATATGTGGGATATGTATCTTTCTATATTCGTTGGTTGAGTGAATGTTTTTGGTATATTTTTTGATGTGATGTTTTGGTACATGTACATATGTATATGGATGTAAATACCACCATGAGTTGTGTTATAAAGCTCTAATAAGTGGTATGGGTGTCATGTAGGTTTTCCTCCCAATAGTTTGATAATTGTAAATACTACATCATGCTAAGTTATAAAGCTCCATGAGCAGTATGCTTTTATTTTTAGCAGTCTTGTTGGCTGTAGGTATCATTGAAAACTGAGGACAATGTTTCCCCCAGGGGAGGGTTCTGTAACAACCCTCGTAAAAGATCCATGTAATAATGTTGTGGGGAAAAATGCCTATGCAGGACGATCCTATCCACCTAAGGCGTGATAGTGCCTTAGCAACAAACGAATGCAGCTACTTCAGTTTCTTTCCTTTATGAAAATGAAAGAGAGGAGATTGGTAGACTTACCGTTATCTTTCGGTTGTCCCTCGATCTAGATCCTCTCCGCTTTGTGTGTCCACAGCTACTTGCCTCCTCGCTTTGGCACCCACAAGATCACAAGAGAACAGCCACCTGTGACAAGAGAGCAGCTACATGCAACAAGAGAAGGACACAATAAAAAGGCAAATATACATATTCATAAATGATTCAGGATTAGAAGTAAATCAAATACACTAATGCAAATCATACAATAAACACCAGCATATAGGAAAGAACCAAGAAGCTTTATTGATTGATAAACAGGGTTCAGGAAGAGATACAACCCATAGGGTTCCAACCCAGCATCTCCTTCCCAGCAGCAATGAATTCCTTCTTCAGCCCCTTTCAAAAGCATAAACACCCAATGATCCAACCACAATCCAACAGCAATTCTTTACAATACAATCCAACCTCCCTAGACCTCATGAGAGAGCTCTATATATAGGAGTTTTGGAGAAAGGATGAGTCAGCTTGAGGCTTGCATGAAGCTGACTAGTGTCCTCTCCCACTTCAGTTCTTGAGTCCACTTGGAGATTGTTACTTCCACTTGGAGATTTGGAACCTCTTACTCATCACCAGTCGAATTCCTTGATCCAAGTGTCATTTTGGAAGCTTCCTGGGCATTGACACCTTGAGGAATGAGTCTGCCACTTGTCCAAGTACGCTCAGCGCAGGTGGCCTTCTTTGCAGTTGACATTCAGCGCAGGTACAGAGTGGAGCACTTGACATTCAGCGCAGATGCTCAGTGGAGCAGTTGACATGATCCAGAAATTGCTTGTTTTTGAGTGTTTTCAGGTGGAGAACTTTTATAAACTGCTGTGGTTTGCTGGCCTTGTTCCTCTAGGGGTAGGAACAACATGTTTAGGGACTTTGGATCCCTTAATTATTGACATTTCATGCTCAGTGATGCAAGGCACAAAAGTGTCTATAACAGTTGCCCCCTAAAGTATGAGGCCGTTTATCAGGTGAAATGCTTTATCCAGGGGAGTCTGAAGTTCATCCATTTGCTGGGAGGAGACCTGTAATAAGATACAATGCAATACATTATGATTCATTCTCCTTTCATGATCTAGCTAAGGTGGGCATTCCCATGCTCAGCTTTATAAATACATTTTGGTACATAGAACAGACGATTGTCTGATGGTAGACTGATAGTTCTGGCGAAACTATCATCCTTTGAGGAGGATGATCATCTGCTGCAATGATGTACATAACAAATGTCTTTATTTTCCTGAATATATTATCACAGCCCGGATGGATGAAACTAGATCCGGGGTCTTCAAACTTGTTCGATCTTCACTCTAAGTACAAGTCGATCCATGTGAGAATTGCGCTGAAGTTGAACATGGAAAGACATCGCTTCATTACCGGTCAATGATGTAAACCGTTAACAAGCGCGAGAGGAATCACCGATAATGATAATGACCCTCAAGGTACCGCAGTACAATTCACGTGGTGTGAATAAAGGACTTGGCGTCGAACACCACGCAAAATCTTCTGGTCGAAGGTCATTGATGTATACCTGTCGCCGGAAGTGAGAAACTTGCCATTGAGGCATGCAAGCTTCAAAGTACTGAAGGGGTTGTTCCTAGATCAACTTCTTGGATAATGAGCTGATGTCGACAAGAAGCGATCCGTCACAGGAGGGCCTTAATGGATCCCACATCAGTGACACGGAACGGAGCTAATGACTTTAATGGAGGTGAAAACAATCTGTGACATATGATTCAGGGTGGCGGTCATGAAATGGATGAAGGATAATGTATGGCAGTGGATGGGACCTGGTTGACTCTTTCTGAACGACTTCTCTTGAACATATGGCGACACTGATGCGATGGATCGGTAGCATTACCCCAAATATGGATGGTGTGGCAAAGACCATGGTGATGTGACCGGTGAATGAAACAACCCAACCCGATGTGATACGGAGGAAAAGTGTCATGTTCAAGAGCGACCTGCTACCATCAAAGACTTCTCGATTTTTTCCCAATTTTTCCCCAGTCATTTCTGACCAGTACCTCTTTATTTTTGTCAAGCTTGAGGAGGATAACATATGCTTGTTCTATAACCTGCCCTTCGGGCAAGCCCATCGCTATGTTTTAACGAGCCTAGCGATAGGGAAACTCGTTCTCGTCTAAAGACAAGTTTGTCGCTATTTAATAATTTTAACGAGTCTAACGACAAGGAAAACTCAGCCCTTTTCATTTTTAAAGAGTCTGAAAAGGTACATAAAGTCAACTCCAAAATTCCTTTTTCGTCATCTAATCCCTTAAGTCCAAAAAATTATAAAACAATACAGAAGGGATGAGTTTTCGGTACTTTTAACGAGCCGAACAAAACAAGCGCTCGATCTTTTTGTGCAATAATCCCTCAGGTCCAAAAAGATTAAAATCCAGAGGAGGGATAGCTCTTCCTGTCCTTTAACGAGCTGGAAGGCCAAAACTCAGCAATGTTTTCATATTTTATGAGTCAATTGAAAAGAGCTTAAAGAAGACTCGTCTTTTGAGGAATGAGTGATGAACAGGGATAGCAGCTGATTCCAGGTACAGGTTGGAATTTTCCAATCATGGCAGTGTCACAAGGATGGCTAGGTGAAATCACTCTTCGCAGCTGTTCCTCAAAATGGGTAAACAATCATATGGAGATAAACGATCGGCCAAATGAACGGTGGAGGTGAAGGTGCACGAAACACGACCAAGGTCTTTTTATGGTTGATCAGGTTACATTCCTAATGGTTTTTTACCGGAAGTTCATTTTTTAACGAGCTTAAACTTGCTCAAAGCTTATATTTATTTTTTAACGAGCATGAACTATGCTTCTAAAACTGCTCGAAAGCTTATGTTTATTTTTTAACGAGCATGAACTATGCTACTAAAACTGCTCGAAAGCTTATGTTTATTTTTTAACGAGCATGAACTATGCTGCTAAAACTGCTCGAAATACCAGTCATATGATAAGATTGTCTCATTGTGAGATCCCTATTTTTTATGGAGCTTCATCTCACTACACTTTGCTCCACACCCTTCCTTTATGCAAGTTCGGAAACGGCTAACCCCAAAAAACAGATAAATAACTGGTTTCGACACAGCTAACCCAAAAAGCAGGTAAATAGCCGCTCTTTTCTTGCACTCCAAAAGGGTTTGCATGCCCCCAGGTATAAAATATGATTTCAAGGTTGCCCCTCCTCCTTCTCACTTCTGTTTTTCTTTGGGTGTTCACAGCTACTTGTCATTGCAAGAGAAGAACACTACTCAAAAGATAAAACATTGGTGTTATTGAGGGAGGCTTACCTCTTTCTGGTTACCCAAAGATTGTCTCGTTAGATAAAACCCCTCCTTGGCCTACCTTTTTCAGGTTACCTAAAGATTGTTTTGTCAAACAAGACACTTCCTCGGTAATGCCTACCGAAATAGACAAAGATGGGAGATGGGCCCCGTCTCTCCCAAGTACCTTGACAAAAGAATCCTATTCTAGAACAACCCTCTTTCCTTCATGGACGGGGTACGGACTAGTCATATTCTTTCGCGAAAATCCTACCTTATACCCAAAGTTCTCCGCCGAAGCAGACCAGGACGCATGCCCCCTGGGTTCCAGTCATGTCCTCCCGAATTAGTCGCGCTCATCAGGAGGACGGACTGTGGGTTGAGAAACTTCTTGCATGAATAGACCATTTAGGGATGGTAAGCGACTATTTGCGATGTGTGATCCGGGAAACGAAAGTTGGTCCACGAGCTTGACCATTCTTCCTCCATGTGGAAAACACATTACTCTAAAGAGTGAGGAGACTACTGCTCCTATGCAATATATATAGTCTCGTCCAAGGAGTAGGTTATAATCCAAGGGTCCTTGAACGACCATCACGTTCATTTGAACGGTCTTCCCCTTCAGTGTTATTGGCACATTGGGGAGGATTCCTAAAGGGCGACTGGTTCCTTTATCAAAGCCTGATAGATTTCTCATCTCAGGCAAAAGCGCAGGCGAACCAAGCGCTTTCCAAGCAATAGAGGAAAGGATACTCACAGATGCCCCCTCATCAATGATAGTGCCAGCCATTACCATTCTGTATATTTGACAAATAATTCTGAATGGTACACTGGCTGGCAACCGGGGTCTGCCTAGTTGGTTCCAATCAAAGGACACAACTAGGTTGCTTGGTGGTGGGACCGAGTAAACGGCCGGATAGCGCTCTGATGAACTTCCTTCCTGCGATAAAGGAATGGTGGCATTGCCCCCTTGATCATCAGAGTCAGTGCTGATGAAGAGAATCTAGACGGTGTCATCTTGATTCTCCTCTGTGATGGTGTCATTCGAAGATGGAGCCTCTGAAGGCAAAACCGGGTCAACTGTCGTATCAACTTTTTGACTTTCGTCAGGCATGGATCTAGACGGTTCATCTTCAATGACAGGTGCTTCGGCTGACCACATGGGCGAGTCAACCGGATTCTCAACTAGCGAGGGACATGGCAAGAGTTTTTGATATCCAGGAGGAAGATTTGCTCATAATATCGGGCGATCTTCCAGAACGCTTTTTGCCTCGTCTAAGAAGGGACAATGGTGGATGGCGTGATCGCCTTCACACAGTCTGCACGGAAATTTAGCTTTCCCGCTCTGTCCTGGAGCTTCACTCCCACTAGTTGACGGTGAACAATCGACATGGCTATCAGAGGTCGATGCTGCCGAATTGTGCAGACGGGGGGACCAGTCTCTTAGTATCCGAGGGATACATGGACAATCTCTATGGAAGTGGTCTCCCCTGCATATGACGCATGGCGATTTAGGCCTTACGAGTGCGGTGTGTGGATTTTTGTTAGATGACGATTGTTTGCCCCCAGTCGCCTTAGGCTCCTTTTGCTTCTTTCCTTTCTTCTTCTTCTCCTTTTTCTCCTTAGGAACTCGGTTCTTTGACCGACCAGTTCCGTCAAGCGAAGAGGAAGGAGGAGAGGAAGATGAAGTAGAAGGCTGGGAGGCAACACTTGTCTGATCTAACTGTTGACTCGACTGCTCAGGAACGGTGGCATTCTGAACGACATTGGTTGAAAAGAGCCAAACAGGTAGGCCAATTGTCAATCCTGGAAGTGACAATATGGCTATGTGGGGCGCACCAACATCTCCCCAAGAGGAGAAGGGACTAGGATTCCCTCGAAGGGGAACTCCTTGGTTGGTGTGCTCCATCTTTTCAACCTAAAGATCAACGTGGGAATAAGGGTGATTGTTCCATTTAAAATAAATTGTTAACGATGCTTTTAGACACAACTTGCTTTTTCAGTTTTAAAGAGTCGAGAAAAAGCTAAAGATGACTCTAGTCTCCTTCGATATTTTAACGAGCCCGAAGTGACAAATGCTCGGTTGGACTTTTTCTGTTATAGAGTCTGAAAAGGCCAAAAGAAACTGCTCTGGAGATCTAGGCAGAGGGTGTGCCAAACTTTTCGCAAAACCACAGAATATGTTTTACGGTACAGGTGGTTGATCTTCGTGAATGCTGTGTTCACTGCATTGCGATCAGCAGGGCGGCCGACACGGCTTCCTAAGGATAAAGGATATATGCCTATAGGGGTCTCCCAATATATACGTGACAGTACGTGGGAGCACAAGTCCGTATTAGTGCAATCGTCCCTCAGGAGGAATCATCCACCTTCTTAGAGATCGACAGTCACTACGTTTAACGACGCCGGAACACGTCTCTACCTAGACCTCTACTATGAGCGTTATGTTGCAAAGCGTTGTTAGGTTCATTCAATATATTTTAAGTTGATCTTTTTAAAGTTTGTCTCTCAGGATCACCACGAGATGTATTGGTACAAATTCCTAAATGCAGTCTAAGATGATAAGCAAGCTTTATAATCTTTCAACTTTGAAAATCCTAGCTACTAAGGGAAAAGAGAGCGACTATCTTTTCTCAAAGAGCAATCAGCACACTCTAATGCACTCTTCCTAAATTCAACATGCAAACTTATCAAAATGCAAAATGCACAATGCAGGTGTTTGTTTTCACTTTCTTAGTATAAATGCCTACAAAGAAAGCTTTTTGCACAACTTCGAATTTGCTTTTAAATGACTGAAAATAAACAAGTTTACTTTTTCCAAAATCTGCAAGGGTAGAAGAGATTAGAATCACTTTGCGATTTTTCAAAAGAAATACTTGTTTCGACACTTAAAAATGACAAATTCAAACCAATAAGCAAAAGCAAATGATAAATCAAACTGCAAACAGCCAATGAACTCTCTTCTAAGATCACAATCAATCACTCAATCAGATCTGAATCAAGGCTACAGGATGACTATTTTGCTCATGCAAAGGAAAACTGTAAATGATGCCACAAACACATAAAAAAACTTACAGTCTTTTTGTACAAAAATGAGGCTGAATACAAGCAAAGAAAAGGGATTACAGATGTGGTACCTATGTTGGTTAAAGGCAGCAAAAACAGAGATCAAAACAGGCAAAAGACAGCAAGGAACCCCAGCTGCACAAAGCCACACTGGTTCAGCGCAGGTACAACACTGTCAGTTTGACATTCAGCGCAGGTAGCCTTCACGGGACCTGTGTTGAAATGCAGACTGCCTTCACAGTGTCTACGCTAAAAGGAGAAACTCTCGTCTCTCTTGGTTTTCGGGTCATAAAATGCTCAAAAATCAACTATTTCAGGCCAAATCAGAAACACAAGCAAGGTATAAACAGAGGGATACTTTGAAAGGGTACTAAAGACTATCACAAAGGATCATCAAGTCATTCATGAGTCCATTGTTAAGATCATAGACAAAAACCCAGTAAAGGATCAAAGCAGCAACATTCTACTTTGCAAAGCAGTTCGATTGTTTCCGTTGAGTCTATGAAGTAAACAATGATGCAAGCTCAAACAAAATGACTAAAACAAAGTTCTTCCCCAGCGGAGTCGCCAATTTGTTGTGGGGAAAAATGCCTATGCAGGACGATCCTATCCACCTAAGGCGTGATAGTGCCTTGGCAACAAACGAATGCAGCTACTTCAGTTTCTTTCCTTTATGAAAATGAAAGAGAGGAGATTGGTAGACTTACCGTTATCTTTCGGTTGTCCCTTGATCTAGATCCTCTCCGCTTTGTGTGTCCACAGCTACTTGCCTCCTCGCTTTGGCACCCACAAGATCACAAGAGAACAACCACCTGTGACAAGAGAGCAGCTACATGCAACAAGAGAAGGACACAATACAGAGGCAAATATACATATTCATAAATGATTCATGATTAGAAGTAAATCAAATACACTAATGCAAATCATACAATAAACACCAGCATATAGGAAAGAACCAAGAAGCTTTATTGATTGATAAACAGGGTTCAGGAAGAGATACAACCCATAGGGTTCCAACCCAGCATCTCCTTCCCAGCAGCAAGGAATTCCTTCTTCAGCCCCTTTCAAAAGCATAAACACCCAATGATCCAACCACAATCCAACAGCAATTCTTTACAATACAATCCAACCTCCCTAGACCTCATGAGAGAGCTCTATATATAGGAGTTTTGGAGAAAGGATGAGTCAGCTTGAGGCTTGCATGAAGCTGACTAGTGTCCTCTCCCACTTCAGTTCTTGAGTCCACTTGGAGATTGTTACTTCCACTTGGAGATTTGGAACCTCTTACTCATCACCAGTCGAATTCCTTGATCCAAGTGTCATTTTGGAAGCTTCCTGGGCATTGACACCTTGAGGAATGAGTCTGCCACTTGTCCAAGTACGCTCAGCGCAGGTGGCCTTCTTTGCAGTTGACATTCAGCGCAGGTACAGAGTGGAGCACTTGACATTCAGCGCAGATGCTCAGTGGAGCAGTTGACATGATCCAGAAATTGCTTGTTTTTGAGTGTTTTCAGGTGGAGAACTTTTATAAACTGCTGTGGTTTGCTGGCCTTGTTCCTCTAGGGGTAGGAACAACATGTTTAGGGACTTTGGATCCCTTAATTATTGACATTTCATGCTCAGTGATGCAAGGCACAAAAATGTCTATAACAAATAAAGTTAAAGATAAAATAATATCCATGGTCATAGGACACGTATTCGAAGCTAAATGTTGGGCAAAACATAGTGATGGGGATCGCTTCAAATTAATTATTGGCTAAGGAAATTGGCAAAGGAAATGGAAAAGACTTTGGAAAGGTATGAGAAATTAATTGGCATTTTATTTATGAAAATAATGGAAATTAGGAGAAAATGGACGTGAAAGGTAACAGGTTGCATGTGAGGAGGAAAATGAAGGAAAATAATGAAAAATTTAAAAAAATATAGGCCTCATTAATAAAAATGGTTCTGAGGACTAGTTTGTAACCTTTTGTCAATTCACTTTTGGAGCTCTCTCACTATTTTCTCTCTTTCTCATACTCTTAGACACTTAGAGTTTTCTTGGAACACTTTTGGAGGATTGTGGTATACTTGGTGTTTTGGAGAAAGAAGGAAAAGGAAGACTAGGAAAGCACAAGAGAACATCAGGATCAATAGCTACAATGGGTTTTGCTAGCAAGTACCACGTTGCATGTATGGTTTCCTTGCTAGTTTTTGCGTGCATGGAACATGCATGTGGTTTCTTGGTTATGATCTATCCTTGGAATGAAGGATTTCCTAGATTGACAGTGCTTTTGTCTAGCCTTGCCATTTTCTGGATAGACATGGTGTTGTCGCCTTATTTCCTTTTGTTTTCTAGTTGGTTCTCATATTCCTTTCGTCGTGGGTTGAGTTATTAGTTACTAGAACCCTCGTTAGAGAAATTCTCTAGATCCCTATAACATATTGGGTTGAGTTACTAGTCCTGGAGCCTTGGTTAGACAAACACTCTAGAGCCCTTTGTGGGTTGATTTACTAGTCTTGGAGCATTGGTTGGACCAATGCTCTAGATCCCAGCAAAAATTGTCAGTTGAGTTACTACTCTTGGAACCCTTGGATGGAACAAATTTAGTGGAGCCCTGGACAAGTTGGGTAGTGTCAAAATTCGTGATAGTTAGTGATGTGCAACCATGACGTGGAATCACTGGTTGAGAGTTGAGGTGGTTTGGCCTATGGAAGCCCTCCTTTGGTTTTGTTGGATGTCTTCCATGATAGACCACATTCATGCTTGGAATATGGCACGAGCGTGAATGGTTGAAAGAGAGATATGGTTCAACCTAGTCTATGGTCGAGTGGTCCTTGTTATTTTTTTGGTTATATCATGGTTATGAGCATGTTTTATGATAGTGATGATGCATGACTATCATCATGTTTTGATTTGTAAATGAATGAAAAATTAATATATGACCTAGTAGATGATAATGTAGCTAATACTATAAGGCATCAACGTTTCATAGCGACTCTCAGATAAGTATGAGAACCCTATGCTCAGACATTTTGTTATGACATGTGAAATGCATATTTGTGACATGTTTGACGAAATGCATGTCATGGCTAGTATGGGTAAAATAAAGTATTTTTTCAAGTATTTTCTTTAGTATCATTTTTTAGATGTTACATTCCATTTCGTGAAGTTTCATGAAGTTCTAGGAAGTGGTATGAGTCCTAGCCCTAAAAAAGTGGCACAAAATTTGGGGTCTCTAGCTCTGAACTAGTTGAAAGTGACCCCAGTCACTTACATTCCCTTGATTTGAGAGTGGCTAGTGGTTCTCATTTGCATGAATTCCTATGTCATGCGAGCACTTGAGGCTCTAGGGTAGTGAAATTGCAAGTTTTCTCGAGGGTTGATCACTTGGAAAAGTTGGTTGGCTCCTAGAGGTTTTGTGACATGTGTAGAAGGTTAGATTCATTGCGTTGTGTTGGTTTCACTTCCTTAAATATACATCAGGAGTTGAATAAAATCATAGTATCCTCTCGTCACATGTTTACCCAAGTGAATTGGTTAAATATGGTAAATATGGGAGGAGGGTGCTATATTTGTGCGCAAAAAAATTTGATTCAAGAATAAGAATGATTATGCTGTCAGCAAAAAGGATTCCTCTAAATGTGAAGACATATAGATGGATATTCATCTTACCAAAATGTAATATGTGTTTGATATTGTTCGAAGTGTTATCACTCCAGTATTTCTCAGTAGTTGATTAGAAATAAATGATTAGAGGTAACCACAAACCTACTTTGGAGATTAGGATGTAGCATTCCTAATTCTCAGAGAGGGCTCTCTCTTTATGATTTAACTTTGTTTAGTTATTTGATTTTAGGCTATTTATGATTGTACTTGGGTTTTGATTTGGATTTGGTGGTCGGATCACTTAGATGAAAAGAGGGGTGTCTTTTACCATTGGGCTATGGGGTCAAATATTAGGCAAATAGGACTTGATCAAGTTCTAAAAACACTCTCTACAGGGCAAGATAGTAGAGTTATTTAGATCTCAAGGCTGGATTGTGAAGTGTTTTTCAGTCAGATCCAAAGAGAAATTAAGGGTTCCTTAGGTCGGATTATGAAGAAAGTGAAAGAGGTCAACCAGGATGGGATAGAAATTAAGGATTCTCAGATCTGGATATCAGAAGAAAACATGTAAATGATCAACCATTCAAAACAAAGTGTACTTAAACAAAATCTCAGATAAATTTCCAATTAATTCATTTAACTTTAGATAACATTCAAGTTTGTCAAAAACATAAGAAAATAAGAAATTTGACAAAGAAAATACTTCACTGTAATAGCTCAACACATGAATCCTGTAATGCAATCTGTTTATTACCTGGTCTAGTGTGCCGACTTGAAAAATTGGTACAATAACCCTTAGGTTTATGATGAAAATATCCCTACAAATGTATACCAATCCACACACAATACTTCAAACTATGAATTATTTATTAAAAAATAATTTACAAAATATCCCAATCTATCTTGGGAATTAATTTAGGAGAAAGAGCTATCTTCATGCAAGAAGATAGAGACATCTATTGAACTGTTGTTTGTTGTCCCCTTTTATTAGGTTGTGTTGTCTTTAAGCTCTGATATTTTTCCTTTTAATCTCTACTTTGTTGTTTGTCTTCACGCTGAATGCTCTTCTTACTCTGATCTTTCAATTGATACACTTTTACCTGATACTCTTTCATCTGGCTGGCCTGTCATTATCCTTTTACTGTGCCTTTTACCCTTACTGTACATTTTTATGTTTTGACCGTGTATTTCTACAGTAAGTCATTCAATTTATCCCATGTTTATGCATCTGGTAATTGGATATTTATCATTTTCCTATAAATCTCATCTGCCTTTGTGTACTTATTCACAAAAAGGTGTTTTACCTCATGCTGGAGGTAAAACAAGTTCTCAAAAGTTTGGTATAGGAACTTACCAGTTCGGATCCCCTTCATAGATGAAGTGTTCACTTGATCTCTAGCCACTTCTCTTATTTTCCTATTGTAGCCCTCTTGTGGCATTAACTTATCATTTATCACCAGGGATTGTGTAAACCCTTTTGCCTCAAAACTTCAAATTTAACCATGAACCTGGCTATAGCCAATTGCATGGTTTGGCACTTATCTTCAAGGTTTTGCATTAAATTCCTCTTAGTGAGGACCCTTTTTACTTCCAGTATTGTACCTGTCATTTCAGGTATCTCTAATTCCGACAATTCATAGTTATTTTTAGAGTTAAGGAAGTCAATGATCCTTGTTGCTTCCTCTTGCATATCTCCCAATTCCGTTTTCACTCTCTGCATCGCTTATGTAGCCTGCTTCACTAAGTCAATCTGTTCAAAAATTACTTGAATGGATGGCCAAATATCATTGACAAAGTTGATGATATTGGCCCATAAATGTTCCTTAGCCTGTCCAAGGGGTTCCTTTAAAGTCAATTCCTTCACCAAGTTTTTCATTCTTTCATTCATTCTGGTTCATTTTTGCAGTTCTTATTTGTGCATAATCTATGCAAGCTTATAGTCAGTCTCCAGATTGGTCACCTTTTCCTTATGCTTGTTCATTTATGTGGTCTGAATGGACATTTCTTCCATTGCCTTGACCAATTTGTTAGCCTCATCACCTATTGACCCTATTGTTGTTGACCCTGTTGCTAATGTAGATGCTGTAGAAGCTGGCAATTTTGTAACCATTGGAGTAGTAGGAGTTAATCATGTTGCCAAAGTGGAAGTTACTGTAATAGTAACTGTTGGGATAACATTCGTTGGGGCAGTCTCCATACTAGCTTATTTTACTTGTATCAAGCTATCTAACTCCTTTTCCATTTCCTTCAATTGATCATTCAATTGTAAAACCAAGTCCATCATCTCTTCCTCATGTGTTCGGCTCTCCAAGACCTCTTTTGTCTGTGGGTGCTCTGAATGAGGAAGTTTTAATTAGTTTTTAAGATCTGCAATGTCCTCATTCTTCTTCTTGATCAACTTCTCAATAGCTTTGATGTCATTGGGATCATGTACCAGCTCAATTACCAAGTCCTCCAATGACTTGATCCTATTTTCCTTGGCCTGTGAGGAGGCCTTTTCAAATTTATATTAGGCTATAATGTTATCTAATGAGTTTTGTAGCTTATGTGCAGCCATGGCCTTCCATGTCAAGGTGGAGTAGATAATCTCTCCAGCTTTCTTGTGGAATTCAATCTGGTCAATGGGATGAACATCCCTGGCCAACAACTCGAAGTCAGCTTTTTTGTATTCAGTTGATGTTTTTGGCTGTTGAACAGTAGGCTACATGAAGGACATCTGCATTTTTCCTGTTTTGATATCAAAAGCTGACATCAACCTGCTCTGATTAGTTGGTGTATGCTTGAATTATTGGGCATATGTTTCAGCGTTCAACTTCTCATTTCTCAACTTGATGTCCTTGTGCCTATCCTTGATATCTTTTTCCTTATCTGCTGGCTTGGTAAAAGAAGAAACCTCAACACTGAGCTATCTCTCAATCAGTTGAGTGTTAGATGTTGATGGCTGTTGTGTTTCTCCTAAAGCAGTTGTGCCTTTGCTTCTTTCCACCATTGTATAAGTGTCAATGGTTTCCACTAATTCAATGGTTTCTTCCTCTTCAGTTATAGGAATCAGCTTAGGTGTTTTCCTGAGCTCAAAATTCTCATCTGTGGTTTCCATAGCAGAACTAGAACCCTCCTTTATATTTCTCTTTGGGTTTCTCTCCTCATTTACTGGGGTCTGTAAAATAGGAGGAATATTCATGGGTTCCCCTAGTTCTAGAACCTGCAAGAAAGAACTTTCATCAATTTGTTTCTCTACATCAATCAATGTATTTTCTACATCCACTACTGTGCTATCCATGTCGATTAATGTGTTTTCCAACCATTATGATTGGTTGGAAAACCTCTCAATATCCGGTCTAGGATGGTGGATGAAAGGTCCCAATTTGACCTTGATTCTCAACTTATTTATGACCCCATGAGGGTCATACTGCCACATAAAACTGTTTTTGAACTTCATTTGCTGTAACATCTTGTCTACCTCAGGTCCAGCTTCTCTGGTATTGCAAATGAAGGGGCCCAATTGATTTTTCATTTTGAATTGGGTTTTCTTCATAGCTGCTAGGAAGTTGACTTCATCAGAATTGATGATCTACCTAAAACATTCTAGTGCGAATATACTCATAGGGAGGTCTTTGTGTAGTTTGTAAGGGGAAAGTTGGCATCCATAAATTCTCTTTTGTGTGTCGTTTTGGAACAAATACCAGTCTCCCACCTTCCTGTTCTTGGCCAACTATAACACCCTCTTGATCTCTTGGCTAATTCTGGGTTGAGTGCTACTGGTTATCATGTTCATGACTGGATGGACAAATGAATCAATAAAGTCCTTATAGGTGAATGTACTGGAGTACCTATGGATCAAGGGTGTCCAATAAATAATTGAGCTTTGATTTCCCTTGGTATCCAAATTCTGGATGGTGATAGGGAATTTGTCTGATTGATAATATAAAAACATGTGAAATAATACAAAAGAGTACTTGAATACTATTTGAGTAGGTAATCTTGTGAACTGTTCATGCATCCTGTTTACAATGAACTGAGCATAGTTGTAAATCACAGCAAGAGGCTTGCCTAGGCTAAAACTGGAAAGAAAGGCTAGGACAACCTCATCCACATGTTCATCTGAGGTATATCCTAAGATGCAAGAGAGCAAGTAATAATTTTTCTTCCTCTCTTTGAAAAAATGGTGGCAGCATAAGTGGGACTACTGTGGGGGTATGGCGGTCCTCTATGATGAAATTCTAGAAAATTTGTGCTATTTGGGCTAGGTCTAACTTGACATATAGGTCCATCAGCTCTCCAATAGACAGTGGGGTCTTATTACGGCTTGGTTGGACCTGAAACATTTGGTTAATAGACTCTGTAGTGATGGTAAATAACAACTTCTCATTATTGGTGATAATAGCCCTTTGGCTAGGAATGTAACAGGCATAACAGAAGTGGATGATGTGAGGGAATGGGTGTACTTCTGGGAACAAATACTTGGGAAATTATACCCCCAAAGGTGAATGCCATCATTCTGGTTTAGTAACATGTCCTTACTCCAATAGTGGAGCTTTAGAAGGTAGGCAGGGGAGGTTGTGTCATTTATTTGGAAATCTTTGTCTGCTAATGCAAGGTGGTCGATGTCTAGGTGAGGGGTTGACAGAGGTCTCACATCCAGAGAGGTTTGGGAAGCCAAAGCTGAGTTTATGGATATGAATTAGGCTTGTAGAGATTCTAGAAATGAGGTTTAAGAGTTCTGGTATAGTGAGATGGTAATTACAGTTAAAAAATGTAGGGTAATGATAGTTAAAATAAGCTTGTCTTCAATTGAGGAAATTTTCTTAATTTATTTCAATTAATTAAGCTTTGAATTAGAGAGTTTTCAAATTCAGGGGTCATTCCATTTTTTCCAAAAATACCTTGACATCAATGGTCTCGCTTGCAAACTGGTTTCAGTGGTGAATGTAGAGCGTACGGTAGCTTGCACTATGAACTAGTTTCTTGAATTAGGTGTTTGGAGCTTCCTCAATCGGCAGACGGTGGTCAATTTGGTTGCAGAGGTTCAGGGTGCAACAAAATGGCTTGAGCAGTAGTTGAAGTGAAAAACGACCAAAAGGAGTGAACTGGGCTTTTCCAGCCTTTTAAAGGGTAACGGTCACATTTTGGCATGGAAAATATAAATGAATAGTGGACGGTTTTTGGTCTGGGTGGGGAGGTGGTTTTCTGGGCATCGCGCCGCTTTTGGAGGGCAGGTGGTATTTTTTGTGAGCACGTGATCTAGCCTAGGGCCACCACGTAGCAGAAGAGAGCCTAGGCAAAACTACAAATCTTGCATACTCTCGGGCTGCTATCAGTCAGATGGTGAACCCGCACAATATGAATGCGCACCATCGAATCTAGGGGCAGGAGATCGAACATGTGTCGCATGGTTAAGTGGCATGGAGGGAATCAGGGAAGGGATTTGCAGGGCCCGAGATTTTAATTACAACAAATTGTAATTAATTAGTGTATAAGGTCAGGATAAAATATATGTAGCGGGTTAATAAAGTGGGACCAAGGGGTTATGTGGCGGGGTTTTTAAACCGTACCAAAGGTTGGTGGGTTAAAAAAGGGTTTTTAGGGGAAATATAAAGTAGGGAAATTAATTAGATAATGTGAGGGGATAAAAAATTAGTATAAGGGGGTTTCTATGGGTTTCTGAAGGGAAATTAATAATGGGGGAGAGTAATATTTGTAGTGGGAAATGGGTTTCACACTAGGAAAAAGGGGTTTTGGGTAGGGTGATGATTTTTGAAGGGTAATTACTAGGGAAATGTGTGAAACCAAGAGGTAAGGGTCAAAATGAAAGGAAAAGGGGATTTATAACTCATAAAGGGATAATGGGGAAATTAGCAAATAAGCATGTGGGGGCATAGTGAAATGATGGGAAATTAGTTAAATTAGCTTGTGAGCATCTTTCTTTCTCATAAAAGCTCTTGCACCTGAAAAATAGGATTAAGCATGATAAATGTGCTTTTGAATCAACAACCTTGTACATTTGCAACCTTTCTTCTACCTACCCTTTATTTATCCTAACATTTTTTCTTCACTTTATTGGGTGCATTTGAGTTTGCTGACCCTTTATTTCCTTTTCTTTTGACAAATAAACTATGTAATTCTAACCTTATGGCTTCTAATGGCTCAGATTAAGCTGGTGAGCTCATTTTTATTCTCTACCTAACTACTGATCTGCCAATATTAAACGGTTTGGCTAGATCTTTATTCTTTATCTATCAACGTAAAATTTAAGGCATGAATAAGTCAAGATTAAGCTATTTTACCATCATGGATTGTGGAATTTGTGACAAGCTGCACACAACCTTATTTTGTATAAAAAAAGTAAAAAGTAGTGGCATTTCGAGTTGCACACTTTCGTGATCTATTTTATTTCTTTTTCAGGTTCATATTTTTCACTTTTACATATTTTTCTTTATTTTTTTCCTTTGGTTATTATTTTAGGACATACCCTCTTTACATCTTTTTTTAAATTTTTAATATGGATAACATTTTTTAGAAATAAAAGGTATGTACAATATTACAAGACTAACCATAGCCAATTCAAAATTATGAATCCTATTATTATAGGACCCTAATAATGGCTCCACATGGGGATGGAATTTCCTGGTGAAATGTCAAGAATTTTAAGATTAGTAGCCTTTGGAACTGTGACTAAAGTTAACTTGTAAATTGGTCTTCTGTGATTCTACTTTATTCATACTTATGATGGTGAACCCTTCAAAGATCAGGGCCTTCTCTCCAGGCTTCACCTTCAAAAGATTACCATCCAATCCAATCTAAACTCTGCAATGTTATATACAATGAGTAAAGTAAAGTGAACTATTGTTAATCTATGGATAAGTAATGCTTCAACATTCTACCATTGACAAGTCCACCTGGTAGATCTATTCCATCTAATTCTCTCAAGAAAAATGCATTGTTAGCTCTGTAAACAAAAATTACATAAAGACCTTTTTGTCAAAAATCTTTTTGATTTTATCGTTGATTACTTGTGATTTGACATAGACTTCTTCTCTAGTTTGCTACAAGTGTATTGTTTGATTTATCCTCCTCTGGATAGCATACGGTTCTACCTACAACTCTTGGATGATCTTCATCACTGGAACTCCTAAAGAGGATGGAAAAACATCATCCATTCTATATAATAACTGATAAGGTGATGTACCAATGGAATTTTTGGTAGTTAGTCTGTCTGCCTATAAGGCATTGACCAACATTCTATTCCATGTCTTCTTGTTGTCTTGCAGCAATTTCTTAATGATATTGAAAAGGCTTTTGTTAGAGGATTCTGCAAGTTCATTACCTTGAGGGTAATAGGCAGTGGAATGGCCAAGGGTAATGTGATATTTGTTACAAAATTCTACCATTTTCTTGGATTTAAAAGCAACTGCATTGTCAGTAATGAGCTCTTGGGGGCATCCAAATCTTGACAAGATATTTCTTTCAAGGAATGAGATAATGACAAAGTTTGTTTCTTGTCTAGAAGGGATGGCTTCTATCCATTTGGTGAAGTAATCAGTGATTGTCAAAATCCATTTATGATGGGCTGAGGAGGCTGGGTGAATTTCTCCAATGAAGTGTAAACCCCATTGTTGAAATGGCACTTATGTGGATATGGGTTTTAGAGGTAAAGGTAAAATATTCCTTTTACCGTCAAATATTTGGAACTTATGATAGGAAGTCACATGTTTCTTGACATCTGCAAAAAGAGTGGGCCAGTAAAAACTAACCCTCAGAACCTTGTCAGTAGTTGTTTTCCAATACAATTGTCCTCCACAATCTCTTGCATGAAATTCTTGCATAATCTTATCAGCTTCATATTTTAGGAAACAGTTTAATAGAATACCACCATTATCTTTCCAAATTAAAGCGTTATCTATGATACAATATCTCATTGATTTCATTTTCAAAAATCTAGCTTTAGTTCCAGATAAACTAGGAGGAACATGTAAGTTTAGTAAGACAAATATGATATCTGCATACCAGGGTGAATTTGTAAAAGTTTCATTGATTTGTGGAGTCATCATCTCTTCCTGCTCATCTAGGGCACCAATGAAATTTATATCTGGGGCCTGACAGTTTGATTCAACCATGAGTTTAGCTAAACCTTGGCCTTTGAAAAGTTTTGTAGGCTTTATTTCTATTTCATATTCCAAAATAGTGGCAATCCATTTTCCTCTCTTTCCTTCAGGCCCATTTTGTGTCAAAATGTCCTTTACTACTGAATTTGGAACATAAGCAATGATGTGTGAATACAAGATGCACACTATAAAATCTTTAATAGCTTTCACTAAACCTAAGGCCTATTTTTCCATTATGTTGTACTTTAGTGTTGCATCTCTTAAAGATTTACTAAAAAATGCAATGGGTTGTTCATATCCTTCATCATTCTTTTGCAACAAGACTGTTGCAATAGTATGTTCTGAAGTAAAAGAAAAAATTATAAAATATTTTTTAAAGTCTGGACTTATGAGGACTAGAGTTTTGGTAAGGGCTTGTTTGATGGACTCAAAACATTGCTTAGCTTCCACTATCCATTTAAGTCTTGAATCTTTTCTTAACATGTTATTTAGTTCTCTAATTAATTCAGCTAAATTTGAGATGAATCTCCTAAGAAATTTTATTTTTCTTAAAAATGACTATAATTTTTTGATGTTTCTAGGATGGGTGATAGTCAGGATAGCCTCTATTCTAGCCAGATCTGTTCTAATGCCATAATTATATATTATATGTCCCAATATTTTACCTTCTTCTAGACCAAAAAGTGTCTTTTTGGGATTTAAGGAAATACCAAATTTTTTGCATTTAATGAAAACTCTTCTCAGGTGATCTAGATGTTCATTATCAGATTTATAAAGGACTGCGATGTCATCTTGGTAAACAACAAGGAAGTTATGGATTTTTTTGGCAAAAGCTATATCCATAACTCTTTTGAAACGTTGCTCTTGCATTCATTAATCCAAAAGGCATTTTCAAATACATGAAAGTACCCCAAGGAGTAGTAAATGTAGTTTTTGCTTGGTCCTCTGGTTGAACTAAGGTTTGGCTCAATTGATTGCATAAGAACTAGATTAATTCTCCTATGTTTCTGTTTAAAAGGTTTATGATCTTCTTTGATAGGTACCTTGTGTTGAATTATGTTGGTGTCATAAAACTTTAGGTATTCATAACTCTAGGCAAAGACATCTTGAAACTCTTTGAACAGACTTATATATTTAACATTTTCATCTGGAGGCAAGGCTTTCGATATTTTAATGAACTCAGGTCTTTCTTCAGTTCCTATGTTACATTCTTCTATTTTTGCTCGTAAAGGCTCCATTTTTAGTTTCCTAGCTGCATCATTTGAATCAAACAAATCCTCCAAGGGGACTAATCTGATAGGCAAAACATTATTTTTAAGATTTAAAATTTCAGGGTCATCATTCATTATTTCTTCTATTTCTAAATTTTCTAAGTTACTATTTCTACTTTAGTGAAATTAGTGGCTTTACCTATATCTAAAATATTGACATCTATCCCACTATCCATGTCATTGACTACTGTACAATCTGTATCTATATTGCAATTTTGAAACTCACCTTCAGCATTCATGAAATCATAAATTTGAGAATCTTGTGAGAAAATCTGCCAATATTTCAAATTGTCAAGAATGATAGGCATACGTCTCACTTCTACAGTGTACTGGTGGTTGGGCTGAAAAGGAAATTTGCAATTACTAGAAAAAGTGGCCAGACTGTGGGCTTGCATATTTTGTTTCCTAGGAATGGCAACAATGTATATTTCCAGAAGGTATTTAATCAAATTTAGAACATTCTCTCTATATTGGCTCAATTTGGGATTATTTACAGAGTATTTGCCTCTGATTTGTTTAATAATCAATTCTGAGTCTCCCATTATAGAAACTCTCTTGGCTCCATGTTTTCTAACCATTTGTAGTCCTAAGATTAGAGCTTCATATTATACCATGTTGTTTGTGCATTTAAAGTTTAATCTAATTGCATGACCCTCAGAATGATTGTTTCCCATGTTGTGAATCCACACTCCTGCACCTACTCCCAGTCTATTCACAGATCCATCAAAATCCAAATGCCATAGAGACTCATGAAAAATGTTTTAACTATCAAGTGTTTTGTATTTTTCTTCTACAGCTGTGATTTCATTTTTGTCATGTTATGAATTGTACAAGATGAAAGAGTCCATATCAAAATGCATAGAGTATATAGGGAAATTCTATGGTTTTTCTACACTACTCACCATGTATTTCACCAAGGTCTCTCTGATAAAGAAGAGATCAATGGTGTGGATTAAAGCGTTGTTTATAAAGAAAAATTCAACGTGGGACCGAAGTTTTAAATAAGAAGTGGGGACCCTCTGTGTAAAGAGAGCCACGAATAGAATCTGTTGAAAGCACCCGATTGGTTTTAAAGTAACCAATATTCTATTTTGAAGACTTGACCTTGTTTTTACCAACCTCCCGTGTCATCTTATATACATCTCATAACTTTATGTAGTCACTTGAAAGTGAATTAACCTTTTAAATAATGTAAATTTTCTGCTCCACTCATTATCTCTCCTAGATTGAAATAATCTCTCCTCCCACTCATGAGTTCTCACAAATTCCTTTCATTATTTTCATGCATTATAAATGTCTTAAGCTAAGTGGGCCACAATTTGAAACTATGGATCTTCATCACTATATTTTACTTCAATTTAAAAGATTTTCCTTCATAGAGAGTATTTCAAACCATGCTTTCTTGCCAAGAAATCTCTTCGAATATGCTCTTTTCTTCTTCTCTATTTTTGATTGTGCTAGCTTGGGTAATTTAGTAGCTAAAGGCATTCCTTTCTTGCACTCCTTGTGGCAATTTCTGAGTCCTCGAGTGTTTTTTTCTTCACAGTTGTGTGAGCAACACACTTTGTTCTATCTTCTCGTCCACCTTTCACAAGAGCCAACCTCTCCTCTTTGTCTTTTTGTATGTGTATATTCACCTCGATTTTAACAGGATTCACACATCATTCAATTATATGCTTGGGATGAGGTATTTTAATAAAAATTTATTTAACACTTGAACCATCTTTTACCATTACATCTTCAGACAATGCTACTTTTTCCGCATTCTTTGTCTGAAGTTCCATGATGTGTTTAGAATATGCATTCGGAAATTCCATCATGAGAAATACCGATTAAAACAAGAATATAATTTTATTAAATTAATTTCTCTTATGATAGTTTTATTCTCGCCTTTAAGCACAAGAGGTCCAACTTACATCTGTGCAAAATTTCTTTCTTGAATGTCCCATAGTTTCATCATTATAGATCATATTTTTTTTAACACTCCGTGCTTATTAGACTACAAGAACCCTTTTGGCCACGATCTCCTCCTTTGCATATGACTAAGGATATTTTTAACATTTCAAATCCTAGTGCTTTCTCAGCAAATTTGAACACTCTCTTCCTCGCACTTGAACAGGGTTTTTCTATCAAATATGACTACTCCCTTTATAAAATGCAACAAAAAAAAACATGCAATTCATTCAAAGAATACATCCAACCCAGTTCTCTTTTTTCTAGCAGTCGATCTTCAAACTTCCTCTCTACAACAATTTGTTCTCTATCTCAACTTGATGGGGGTATTTTACCCATTTTAGGTTAGATATTCTCCTCACAGGACTCCTTGAGTGATGACCCCCACGCAGTGACCTCCAACGAATAGTTTTTCATTGAAGTGGACCATTGTTGAAGGCCCAATCAATAGATATGGTTTGAGTCAATAATTCTGCTCCATTAAAATTCATTATTATAGCCTGAGCCCCCTTAAATGTTTCATAATCAATTAAGGCATGGTCCTTGATGAAACCAGTTCTGCCATCTAAATTTAGGTGCAGATTTTTAATTTCTCTTAACTCACCAAAAAGTTCATGGAGATCATCTTCTTATGCCTCCTCATGTTCTCCAGTTAACGAAATGATCCATCCCTCAATAGATTTCTAAGAACCAGGGCCGACATCTAAGTCAAGAAACTGAAACTCTCATGCTACAAAGCACCTATTGCGTTCATCTTCAGTTTCTTATATGAAACCCCTTCCTTTGGTATTCTTATGATGATGTCTTTGAAATATTACTTCAATGCCTACTCCACTGGATGTGGACAAACTACTCACAGTTGATTGTGATGATCTCAGATTTTCTGCTCTCTTCACATCTCATCATTTTACCATATATCCCACAAATCCACACTTTAAAAGGCCAGCACCTTATAGCCATAGCATAGTCCAAAAGCAAAAAAATAAATTTGTAAAAAGAAGTGGATGACTCGAAACCTTAAATAGAGGAAAAATATACAATTGAATATTCTTCAACAAAGTATTATATTCCATCAAGCAAGAAAATTATAGAGCTTCAATATTAAGAAATGGTAGAAAAAAAATATCCTTCATACAATAGTCGCACAACTCCACGTCAACATTACGCATCACTTAAATTTTTCAAGGCATTTGGTTTGCAATTCCAGCCATATTTCACCTTCAATTCCAAGATCTTCTGCTCTAGTACCAAAATGATATCTCAGATGAGAGGGCCTACAACTTAAAAATTAACACACAACATAAAATTGAAATCCACACCATACATATGAACATAAAATCTCAGAAGTAATTCATTAATAAAATAAGATATTTACAAGAGAACTATTGGCCTAATTGTTGGCCTCTCATTCCTCACTCTCACACACTTACATGCCTCATGGGATCTCCTAGATTTATACAAGTGGAGGTGAACCCAAAGTAGGTTCTAGTTCCTAAAGTGCTCCAAAAATATCTGTCATGATACATAAAAACTCTCATCTAATACGTTATCTCTAGATAAGATCTAAGTAGCGCACAAATCTCTCAACTCTTCCAAAATACTCTTGAACTCATCAAGTGCTCATTATTTATCTCAATAATCAAAGCTCTCAGAATGGCTCCAAACCTAAATGACTACATTTGTCTCAAACAAAAAATCCTAATGCAACATGTTTCACCAAAAACCGAGTTCGTATGAGAAAGTTATTATGTTCTGATCGCTTCATTAAATAGGTGAAATTTGCAAAAAAAATGCCTAGTCACTACATAGTCAGCAGTTCGTACTGCTGATGTGGCAAGCGACTAGGTAGGGTCAAAGGTTGTCAACATCAAATTACAATTCACCAAGTTTCAGCTTGTTATTGGGTTACATAAGTGGTGATGTGGCATAATGTGATTGGTCCTTTTTTTGGGCCAATGAAAGAATGCCATATGACAAGCTTAGAGGCTTCCACGTGGCACCTCCCAACAGCCTACGTAGTCTCGACAGTGGAGCAAAATTTTTGGGTGGAGGTCAAGGTCTAACCCACGACCTCCACTATACATTCCACAAGCCTTAACTGCCTCGCTACTAGGTGATGCTTACCCCATAAGTTCTCGACATGTATTTAAAGTTTCAAATTATGGGAATGGGCAGTTAGGAGGGCCAGCCCATAGGGCAGCCCTCTGCATGTGATCGCAACAGCCCATAACGCGACTATAGTTTATGTTACCTGGGCAGAGAGTCCAACACACCAACATTGCAATGGTTTCTTCCATGTGAACGGGATTGTTGTAACACCAAACTGTTAGCCCCTTCCGATGGACCATCACCTTGATAGTTAATGTGATATTAACACCACATGTCAACACTACACACTGACCGTCAGGTTTATGGTTAACAAAATCGTGGGGTTAACACTAATCTTTGGGGGTATTTTACTCATTTTAGGTTAGATCTTCTTCTAATAGGACTCCTTCAGTGATGACCCCCAGGCAGTGACCTCCAACGAACATTTTTACATCGAAATGGACCATTGTTGAAGGTCCAATCAATAGATATGGTTTGAGTCAATAATTCTACTCCATTAAAATTCATTATTATAGCCTGAGCACCCTTAAATTTTTCATAATAAATTAAGGCATTGTCCCTAATGAAACCAATTCTGCCATCTAAATTTAGGTGCAGATTTTTAATTTCTCTTAACTGACCAAAAATTTCATGGAGATCATCTTCTTATGCGTCCTCATGTACTCCAGTTAACAAAATGATCCATCCCTCAATAGATCTCTAAGAGCCAGGGCCGACATCTGAGTCAAGAGACTGAAACTCTCATGTTATAAAGCACCTATTACGTTCATCATCGATTTCTTATATGAAACCCCTTCCTTTGGTATTCTTATGATGATGTCTTTGCAATATTACTTCAATCCCTGCTCCACTGGATGTGGACAAACTACTCACAGTTGATTGTGATGATATAAGATTTTTTGCTCTCTTCACATCTCATCATTTTAGCATAGATCCCACAAATCCATAGTTTAAAAGGCCCGCAGCTTATAGCCGTAGCATAGTCCAAAAGCAACAAAAGAAATTTGTAAAAAAAAGTGGATGACTCTAAACCTTAAATAGAGGAAAAATATACAATTGAATATTCTTCAACAAAGTATTACATTCCATCAAGTAAGAAAATTGTAGAGCTTCAATATTAAGAAATGGTAGACCATCACCCCGATAGTTAATGTGATATTAACACCACATGTCAACACTACACACTGACCGTCGAGTTTATGGTTAACAAAACCGTTGGGTTAACAGTAATCGCGGGTTTATAGTTAATTAATCTAGGGATTAATTTAATTAACTCTTAGTTTAAAATGGCAGAATTTTTGGCGGTGCCACTAATTTCGGGCTCGCCTCCACATTTAGTGGCTCTAACTGGATTTATTGCAAAATTAGAGGAGTTTTTCTAGGAAAATATTGACTCAGTCATAGAGAAGGCAATTTTTGACCTATTTGAGTGTAGGGAGAGGTGTTATTTGCTAATTTGGACATTCTAAACACATTGGTGTAGGTAGCAGGAGCCATAGAGCTTTGTAAAACAACATTTTTCCATATTGAACTAATACAGAGGCCCAAGCCATGGAAGCTAGACCAAGAAGATGTATCCTAGGAGGGGTGAACTCCTTCATCAAAACACTGTGTTAAAGTGTCTCTTTGACGGTTTGTTGTACTTTGAATGTATTTTGTTCAGTACTTGTTTTTGATGCTATTTTTCTCATGAACATCATATTAAACTTAAGGAAATTTACCTATTTACATACAAAAACATCTAATGAAACCTCAGTACAAGACGCAATAAGCAAGCACATGTTTATAATTTTGTAATTGATATTAGCATAGAAAAACTAACAATAAAAAATAGATAAAGTTGGTATCAGAGCAAGGCTGAATTTCTTGATTTCTTGAGTTTGTGAAATTAGGGTTTTAATTGTGGCAAAATTGTGATTCTTACAAGGTTAATGTTTTCATAATGGAGAAGGGAATCTATTGGTAACAACTCCTGAGGTAATGCCTAGAAGAAGGAGGCCCACAAGGCCACAATCTCCACCACCCAATGTTCCAATTCCAGTTGCACTTGAGACTCCTCAAGTTTTTCCTTCAAATGAGATTGAAGAGGTACAAGCAGAACCAATTTCTGAGCCTGAACCCATAGCCATTATGTCTGGAGAAAGAGGGCCTGAAGGACCTTGTTCAAAAGAGGAGGACTTCAAGAAAGCTTTCTATACTTTTATTGAGATCGTTAAAGTCCTCTACGAAGAGAGGAATGCTAGAATGGTTGGAGAGAGTTCTAAATCTCTGCATGGAGAAGGAAGCTAAGAGGATAAAAAAGATGAGAAGAAGGATTCAAAAGGGAATGGTGGAAATCCACCTCGATCTCCACCATCCTCATCATATTCCTCATCATCTTCATCATCTCACACAACATCATCTTCCACTACCACCACTGAAACTGCCCACACTCATTCAAAAACCCCAAAAGGAAAGACTCACTTACTTAAACTGGACATTAAGCTTGAAATTCCCATGTACAATGGAGAGGTGAATGCCAAAAAGGTGGACAATTAGATTTGACAGTTGGAGGTATAATGAAAAATTCAAAACCTTCAAGAAGATGACATAAAGATCTAGTTGCCTTCACTGAGGCTAGAAGGAGCTGCATTAGTCTGGGGAGAAGCAAAGACTCAAGAGGAAATGTGAATCCATGGTAATATATCCATTACTTGGGTTGAATTTGTTTCTGTAATTAAAATATAGTTTTGTTCTTTAGCCTATATGAAAAAATCCATTATGAGTTGGAAAATTTTTGGGTAGCTTAAAGGCCAAACAATCCAATATTATACATAGGAGTTTAGGAAAAATGCTTTGTTAGGAGTAAATTTGGATTCCCAAGATACACCGCTGAAATATATTGAAGGTTTACATTCCTATTTGAAACATACTATTCTTATGTTCAATCCAAACAATTTAGATGAGCTATGTATACAAGCCACACACCTTGAATCTAGAGGAAAGAACATTAAGGAAGAGGGTAGTAAGAGGAAGCCATTCAAGGGAAAGAAGAAAGAGAAGGGTGGAAAATATAAGGGAAATAAGAATGCAAGTGTGAATAAAGAAGGGGAGAAAATCACATCCAAACACTGTTCCAAAGAGTGTCATGATGAAGCTCATCGCTGGAAATCGCATCCCAAATTAAGGCCTAAGAAACAAAGCAATAAGGGAGACAAAAGACGATTGCTACCACACAACGTGACCTTGGTTCAGATTCTAGTGATGAGGTGAAGATTTCAGCCATGGTTACAAAAGGGAAAGAAACTTTTGTAAGAACTAGTTCCTCACATAGTCAAAACAACACTCCAAATGAAGAGTAAAGAATAGAGTTGTTTCATGTAAAAGTGATTTCAAATCATACAAAGATTGATACATTATTTGATAGTGGGTCACAATCAAACTTGATTTCATAAGACATAGTAAAACAACGAAACCTTGAAACTGTACCTCATCATAAGCCATATCCATTTGGTTGGGTAGTTAACAATGTAAACTTACAGGTTACAAGGAAGTGTTTATTCAAGATCACCATTACTGAAATGTTTATTGATGAAGTTGAGTTAGATCTAATTCCACTTGACAACTCATGAATCATTTTGGGTAGTCCTTATTTGTATGATAGGAAAGAAATATTTTATTGCCATGACAAAAAATACATATTGCTCAAGATTGGGGTGGAGTACATTGTGCGAGCTCATCGCAAAAGGCTAAACATTTGTTTGGTTAATGCAGGGTAGATGAAGAGATTAGTAAATGCAAGTAAAATTTTTTTGCTTCTCATGATCAACAAAAATAATGATATTGATTATGAATCTTTTGAAGGTTGTGATGATAAATTGAAATCTGATTTGTTTAATGTGATAAGAAAACATGGCGAGATGTTTCAGGAACCAAAGGGGTTACCTCCCAAGAGGCGAATTCAACATGCCATTCAGTTGCAACAGGATGTTCCACTTCCAAGCATTGGCATGTATCACATGTTGATTATGGAGAGCATAGAAATCAAAAAGAAAATTCAAGAATCTTTGAGAAAAGGTATCATACGCCCATCCACTTTGCCATGTGGTTTGCCCATTGCCTTGGTGCCAAAGAAGGATGGAACTTGGCACATGTGAGTGGATTTTCATGCACTGAAAAAAAACAAGTTAAAGAATCGTTATCCACTCCCAAGGATTGATGATTTTCTTGATCATTTGAGGGATGAAAAGTATTTCACTAAGTTAGGCTTACGATGTGGTTATCATCAAGTTAGGAGAGCTGAAGAAGACTTTTGGAAAAACACATTTAAAACTAAACACACACTATTTGAGTGGCTTGTTATGCCTTTCGGACTTACAAATGCTCCAACTACTTTCATGAGGGTAATGAATGATGTATTAAGACCATTTCCAACTAAATTTCTCATTGTCTACTTAGATGATATTCTCATATTCAGCAAGTCAAGAGATGAACATGTCATGCATGTAAACAAAGTATTATATGTCTTGAGAATAGAATAATTTTTTTTAAAGATGTCAAAATGTGAATTTGGCAAGACTTATTTACTGTATTTGGGACACATTGTTGGAGGAGGCGAATTGAAGATCGATCCCTCTAACGTTGAGGTCATTCTGAATTGGCCCCAGCCTAATACAATTACAGAGCTAAGAATCTTTCTAGGGGCAGCACAATATTGGAAAAAGTTTATTACTAATTTTTCTTCCATTGCAGTTCCATTACATGCATTGAAAAGTATCAAGAAAGTCTTCCATTGAGGAGATGTACATAAGAAAGCATTTGATGCTTTGAAGTAAAAGATAAGTTCAACACTAGTATTGGCTCTTCCAGATCTTAGACAACCATTCGAAATTCAAATGGATGCAAGAGATTATGCCATCAGTGCAGTTCTATTGCAACATGGTAAGCCCATTTAATTTCATTATGAAATCTTTAATGGATTTGTAACTAGCTATCCCACCTATGAAAAAGAACCTTACACATTGGTACAAAGTGCTAAAAAATGGAAGCACTATTTGATAGGGAAGGAGGCCATCATCCATACTGACCATCAACCATTGCAATATTTATAGTCATAGTTTAAGTTGCAACAGTCACGACATTTCAGATGGATGGGTTTTCTACAACAATTTCATTTGGTTATCAGTTGTAAAAAGGGAATCTACAATAAGGTAGCTTATATGTTTTCAAGGCCTGTAACACATATTTCATTAAAATTGGAATTAAATAGTGGATATAGAATTTCAGAATAACCAAAAAACTCAATTTTAGTGATGTCCTTGTAATAAAAAATTCCAAAGTTAATGAAATATGTGTTCTACTGTAAATTCCTTTGTTATACTCAAGCATAATTCTATTTTGCATGATGGTTACATAGAAAAATATGCCAATGATAGTGACTTTCAAGAAGTATATGCAAGCTTGAGTCAAGGAAATCAAATTGAACAGTTGGATTATCATGTACATAATAGTTTGTTGTATCACTTGGGCAAGTTGCATATTCAGCGGGGAGAAAGAAATAGTATCATAAGGGAGGCACACATTTCATTGATTGCTGGACACTTTGTTGTAGGCAAGACAATAGCGAATCTTCAAAGGTATTATTATTGGCTAGCACATTGGACAATGTCTCTCGTTTCATAAGAGGGTGTTCTTTATATGCTACAAGTAATCTAAACAATAGGAAACTTGGTTTATACACTCCATTTCTGGTACCTTCACGTTCATGGGAGAGTGTCTCAATGGATTTTGTAGGAGGTCTTCCATTGTCAAGGAAAGGTCATGATTACTTGTATGTAGTTGTAGACAGGTTCAGCAAGATGTGCATACTAGCACCATGTAAAAAATCAAATTATAGCTGGAAAAACAGCTCATCTCTTCTTCCAAAACATTTGGGTTCATTTTGGTCTTCCTACTTCTATTGTAAGTGATCGAGATTCTCGATTTGTGGGGAATGTTTGGTCAAATTTGTGGGACATGATGGACACAAGGTTGAAGAAGAGTACAACCTTCATCCACAAACAGATGGAGAAACCGAGGTGGTGAACATAATAGTTATTCATCTTCTTAGAGGATATTGCAACAAACATCCCATGTTGTGGGATGAACAGTTGCATTACATACAACATGCATACAGCAGGGCAAGGCATTCTTCCACAAACACATCGCCATTTGAGGCATGTTATGGGTACTTGCCAACATCGCCATTGGAAGTCACAGAGAAAATTCAGTTGATATATCATACAATGAAGGAACAACTTGAGAAAAGTCAAAGCTGCTACAAGGCAAGGCATGACAAACATTGGATTGATCATAAATTTCAAGTTGGCGATGAAGTTTGGTTATATATTAGCAAAGAGACTTCAATGGGAAGGTGATAAGATTACACCAATTTGTTATGGTCCTTTTAAAATTCTAGAAAAGATTGGCAATATTTCTTTTAAGCTTGATTTGCCTCCTTATATGCGAATATACTCTGTTGTTAATGTTGAGAATTTGAGATTATTTGAGCCTTGTTTGATTGATGATCAAGGAAATCATGTTTAGCTGCCATAAATAGATGATTTCTCACCAGAATATCTAGATGAGCTTCAGGAAGATATCATACTTGATAGAAGAATCAGGACTTCAAAGAGAGGGGATGTTGAATACCTTAGAGTGGGACTCAAGGGACAAAAGCCTTCTCAAGCCAAATGGTTGCAGATCAAGAAGGTGATGGATCTATACCCTCACCTGCTGAACAATTGAAAGTATATTTTGGGGTCCAAAAGGCTTCTAGTGGGGAGGAATGATCATGCACTCAATATTTAGCTCAAAAGTTAAAGTTCTCATAATGGCTTGAAACCTACATGACCACATATGTGTCGGAAAAATGATCCTAACACAGCTAGTTTCATCGCAAATAGAGTTCGTATGATAAATTTATTATGTTTTGATCGTTTTTCTAAATAGGTGAAATTTCTAATAAAAATGCCAAGTCACTATATAGTTAGAAGTTCATACTATTGACGTGGAAAGTGACTAGGTAGGGTCAAAGGTGGTCAACATCGAATTATTGTTCGCCAAATGTTATATTGTTATTAAGTTGCACACATGGTGATGTGCCACAGTGTGATTGGTTTGTTTTTGGGCCAATGAAAGAATTCCATGTGGCAAGCCCGGAGGCTGCCACATGGCACCTCCCAATGGCCTAGATATTCTTGACAGTGGAGGAAAGCTATTGGGTGGAGGCCAGCATCGAACCACGACCTCTGCTATACATTCCACAAGCCTTAACTGCTTCCGCTACCACGTGATTCTGATCCTATAAGTTCTTGGCATGTATCTAAAGTTTAACATTATGGGAACGGGCCGTTAGGATGGCCAGCTTGCTGGCAAACCCTCTGCATGTGATCGTAAAAGTCCATAACACGGTTATAGTTTATGTTACCCCACTGGATAGTCCAACACACCCACACCGTAACAATTTCTGACATGTTAACATGATTGTTGTAAAATGAAATGGTCAACCGATTTTCGTAACACCAAACAGTTAGCCACTTCCGATGGACCATCACCCTGACAGTTAATGCGATATTAAAACCACATGTGAACACTACATCGTGACCATTGTAGGTTTTAACCCCATACATAAATTGCCTGCATACGAATTCTAAAACACAAAAAATAAATAATGCGAGAGAATAACACATAAAACACATATACATAGAGATTTTCCCCTGGATCCCAAAATGAGGACTACCATCTTGATTTCTCATTATGTTCCTTTCAATGTTACAATACATATTTATACATTCTGAAGCATCCAATACCATGGATCGAAAACCATCGTGTCCAAAACCATGGACTGAAAACCATCGCATCCAAAACCATGGACCAAAAACCATCGCATCCAAAACCATGCGCGAAAATCATGCACAAAACCATCAGTAGGTCGACCCAACCTAATATAGGGTCCAAAAAACTAAACTTTCCAGGGTGCTGCCTTGGACCCCATAGAGGGGGTTTACATGCACCCCTCAAACCCCTTGTGACCCCCCTGCTACACAATCAGCACAACGAAGGGGGGGATCCACCCCTCCCTAACCTCTCGGTTAACTACGTGGCCTAGTCGTGGAAAGAATATAACACAACCCAACAACCATAGGGTTTATGGCTAGCAAAACCGCGGGGTTAGCACTAATCGTGGGTTTATAGTTAATTAATATGGGGATTAATTTAATTAACTCTGAGTATAAAATGACAGAAGGTTTGGCGGTGTCACTAATTTCAAGCCCACCTCAACATTTAGCAACTCTAATTGGAGTTATTCTAGAATTAGAGGAGTTTTTCTAGGAGAAGATTGTCTGAGTCATAGAGAAGGCAATTTTCAACCAATTTGAGTGCAAGAAGAGGTGTTCTTTGTTAATTTGGACATTATAAAGACATTGGTGTAGGTATCAGAAGCCATAGAGCTTTGTAAAATAGCATTTTTTCATATTGAGCTAATACAGAGGCCCAAGCCATGGAAGCTGGACCAAGGACATGTAGCCCAGGAGGGGTGAACTCATTGACCAAAACACTATGTTAAAGTGTGTCTTTCATGGTTTTATGTACGATTTATATTGTTCAGTACTTTCTTTTGAAGCTATTTTTCCCATGAATGTCATATTAAACTTAAGGAAATTTACCTGTTTACACACACAAACAACTAACGAAACATCAGTACAATAACCAATAAGAAAGAACATGTTTATAAATCTATAATTGATATTAGCACAAAAAAAATATATCAATCAAAAACAGATCACGAACCTTCTCCTATTTACAATAATTCTCATTCTCTATTAAAAATATAGGAAAAATACATTAAATAATTAAATCCTAACTCCAGGAACTAACACCTTTAATAAACATGAAACCCTACGTTAGATGCTCCTGCATTAGGTAGATTATCTCTGAGAAGAGTCATGGCAGATACATGCCACTAAATTCTATTATAATGAGGCTTAAATTCCTTTTTATTATTGAGAAATAATGGAAAACCTTAAACATCCAGAAACCCTAACCCTAGAGGATGAAACGCCAAATGTTTGTGGGCCCTGTAGGGGTTAGTTGGTACATCAACTTCTTGGGGTCATAACTTTGGCAAATGATCTTTATTTGACGTGTATGATACTTCCTTAGAAATATCTATCTGAAGACTACAACTTTCGACTATAGACCCCTACTTTTTGGTAATGGGTATGCTCATTTTACGAAGAGAAAAACGTCCTTCAGGGCCTCTAAATGGCTTTGGAAGTTTATGACCCAAAAAACTTCCAAAAATAGTAAATTTTGCTACAATTAAGTAAATTGAAAGAAATAGTGGTGGGGGTCCAAGTGGAATAGATTGGTGGTCACCAATATCCACCTGGACAAAAAATATACACAACGTAATTACAAATATTACCTTCAGATTCAATCATTATATGTTGATATTCTACCTGACAAACCTCTAGTGCAACATTAATATTGGGTAGACTTATTTCCACTTATTCTACAACAAATGCCTCTTCAATGTTTCTTTCTTGTGTCTTTCTTCCATGATTGGGGCAATTTTTAATATAATGTGGTTCTCCACAACCCCAACACTAAATGGTGGCTTTTGTCATTGACTAGATTCAAGTTTGCTTGTATATTTTGTTGGTTTGGATTCATTCTATAGTCAAGGTTTTTGTTAACTTTTCCCTACAAATTTACTTTGTTGGTTTTTATGCAAACTTTTAGACTTTTTAGTATTTGCATTCTTAATATTCTTAGAATATTTTTTCCTTTTTTTCCTAACCATGTTTTGTTATTATCTCCTTTCTTTTTTATTTGTTGATAGCATATCAATGCTTTACGAACAACTTCATCCATTGTATTATGGTTATTAAACTCTAGTCATAACTTGATAGACGCAGGTAGACTACTTATAAATTATTGCACTTTAGCTTTTTATTCTCGTATATAAGGTACATATCTCAATAAAGAAATAATTTTTTCCATGTACGCATCCATAGACAGCTGACCCAATCTGAGGTCATGGAATTCTTTGGCTTTGTCATCATAAAATCTTTAAGTTAAATACTTATTTCTAAAAATATTGCTAGAATTTCTCCCATACTATTCCCTGTTCATCAACTCCTTGGACCACCTTAACGTCCTCTCGCCATAGGGTTTCCTTTCCCTTAAGTTGGTCACATTGTGAGAGGAGCTTTCAAGTTGTTTTCATATTCATAAATCTAGAAGTACTTATTAATATTTACTAACCATGTTTCAGTAGCTTCCTCATATTCACTGTCGAATGTTGGGAGCTTAATTTTTCTAAATTACCCTTGAAATTTTGTTTTCTATCTTTTTACTCCTTTCAATATTCTTCCATGAGAAGCATTTCCATATTCCTCCTCATTTGTTTCCTTTCCACTCTCTGACTCTTGTGTAAGACTTTTCTCCAGTACATTTTCCTCTCTTTGCCTATGATGTGATTCAGCTCTATTTCGATTATCAGGGGTTGGGGTTGAGTTTATTTGATTCCGTCAATCACTTAATATTTTAATTATTCTTTCTTGGTCCCGCATCAATCACTTGTTATCATCCCTTAAGCTGGCCATTTTTTTCCTCAACTATTGTAGTGCTTGTAGTAGTATTGCAATTGTGGACCAAGGTTCTTCCCCTAACTGGACCCTCATTTATGGATTGAGTCCTAGAAAGGGTATCGAACTAGGCCCTGTACATGATCTTGTAAGCGGTCTAGTTATCATACCACTACATGTTTTCATTTCTCTCTCTCTCTGGAATAGAAAATACAATTTATTATTACTTCACCCTGAATATGCCACATTGTGGTAACCATGGCTTTGATACCACTTGATACATCTCCTTACACTTGTACACCCCATAAAAAAATATATACATTTTTACTCATTATCCGTGGCATTTTTCCTAATTAAAAATTCAAAATAACATTTATTATCGGTTACTTTTACTTAGTTTTTCAACTCAAAGATATTCTCATGGTTATATATTATGTGTGTGGTTTCACATTGGGCCTTGCCTATTCATGAACCTTTTAAAATCATAATATGTCTTAAACGATGTTGGATACATTACTCCTACCATCGTGGACACTTGGAATAATAATATTATCTTTTTTAGAATATGCACCCGGATATTCCATAGTTTTCATTTTTTGCTTTGTCGACGTTTCGAGTCTAGACCCAGACTCATCATCAGGACTTGATTTACAAAGGAGAGAGACAGTAGAGATAAGTAAGGTTAGGGTTGAGATGTCAAGTGTGAGAGCCGACAGATATTGATCTGAATTAACTAGCTTTATAATATTTTTATAATTTCTTATATGAAATAACTAGATTTATAATATTTTTATAATTTATTTATTTATTTATTTTTTAATTACATTAAAATGTTTTTATTTATTTGTTTATTTTTTATTTTTTTTTAATAATAATTTTTTTATGTTTTAGTTCAATTAATTAATTTTTATTTTTTATTTTAGCAGTTTATTAAATTGTTTGAGTTAAATTGTTTTTGCATTAAGTTTTTTATTATATTCTATTTCATAAAATAATTATTAATTTAATCATAATGATTTTGTTCTAATTAATTGTAATTTTATGGTAATTAAATTTATTTTATTTAATTACCATAAAATTACAATTAATTAAAACAAAATCATTATGATTAAATTAATAATTATTTTATGAAATAGAATATAATAAAGAACTTAATGCAAAAACAATTTAATAAACTACTAAAATAAATAAATAAATAAATTAATTAATTAATTAAACTAAAACATAAAATATTATTATTAAAAAAAAATAAAAATAAAAATAAATAAAAATACTTTAATGTAATTAAAATAAATAAATAAATAAATTATAAAAATATTATAAATCTAGTTATTTCATATCAGAAATTATAAAAATATTATAAAGCTAGTTAATTCAGATCGGGCTCTCACACTTGACATCCCAACCCTAACCCTATTTATCTCTACTGTCTCTTTCTTTTGTAAATCAAGTCCTGATAATGAGTCTGGGTCTAGACTCGCAACGTCAACAAAGCAAAAAATGAAAATTGTGAAATATCCGAGTGCAGATTCTAAAAAACCTAACCACAGAAATCTACAATCCATAATATTGTCTTTTATTGAAATACATATTCCTCCGACTGTTCTATAATTGAATGTTACTTGTTACGATATATTACATTTTTGTAAGACATGTAATGCTCAAATTCAAAACTTTTGATACTCATATAGCTAGCTTGCAATACTACTATTAGGGAGTCACTCCAATTTTGGGGTTGATGCTAGGTTTAGATCGATGATGTAGATTATAGGGCATAGGAATCTATAGTGAGGATGAAACTTTGTGGATATGGAGGTAACTACCCTCTCTCACTCCACGATGCTCCATCTCAGTTAACTGTTTCATCCAATGAGGGCTACCTCTACAACAGGAATGATCGCCTTGGTTCACACAGTTAATGATTATCAATCGATGCAAGGTAATTTCAAACACTATGATCCCAATTTTCTTTCAAACTTTAGAGTTACATTGAAAGTTATTGTTTCGTTTCCTCCTTGTCTCAATGTAATGAGGGTATGTTGCAGGTTAGTGAACTTAATTGGTTTTACGGCATGACTGCTCGATTCTTATTTCTTGAAAATCATTGCAAGGGGAAGAATCCCTTTACTTTTTCTGAGGGGAATGGATTTCCCAAGCTCGAAATATAACTAGTAATATATTTTTTTAAGTTCTAGTTGAAGGGCTTACCTATTGAATTGATACTCTTAGTTTCCTCAGCAATTCTTCTATGCTTTATTCATCTGTGCAGCCTTCAAAAGATACAATTACCTCTGATAGTTACTTAGAAGTCAATAATTGTAAACCTAACTCTATCATTGTTTGCTTCTACGATTATTGGTTATATCCAAAGCTCTGGTAACCGACTTCTTTCTTTGAAATTCACAAGAACAACTTCCATCTATCCATGTGTACAATATTGGTTGTTGTAACTTGAAATTCGCTAAGGCTACTAGGTTTTGAGCACTCCCTTTATGATTTGGTTTTCTACAAGTCACAGAGAGGTCACAACAAACTTTAGTGTAGAGTTTATATGTTGACATTTATGATGTTCTTTGTGTATGAGTTATATTGTGTAGTTTATATTTTATATAATGGGCGTTACTCATGCAAACTTAAACCCTTGTTTGGGCTGAAAAGCATGTCGTCCTGTTAAAATTTTAATTTTCTATTATATTAAATGCATAATCTTAGTATCGTTACTCTATTCCACCAATTCCCCCATTAGTTAAACAATTGATACTCACGGCTTTCGCCCTTTCGTTAATTTCCAATAAATGGATTTGTTCTCAATTTTTTTTTACAATCTCATGTGATTGTATATTTTTTATTAACAATCTCATGTGTTTGTATAAGGGCTAAATTTATATATTGTGTGTTACCTTATTTACAATCATAAATACCATGGATTTTTTCATTGGCTCCATGTACAATTGCATTATTTTTGTCTGGTTTATTTATACTCAACCTAAGAGCTTAGGGTTTATAGTTTCTTCAATTCTGAAGTATAAGTCCTTCAATGGTTTTGAATTTGTAATCTTGTTCTATAGTATGAATTAATTTTTCTTATTGTTCAGACCACTTATATGTAATTCATGACCTTTGCCATGCTTTACAGAAATATTATTGTTATGATTATTAACTTGGTAAAATAGTGGAACATATTTTTGTGATATACCATTCATCTACCAAACTAGATAAATAAGAATTAAGGAATGTTCCTTCTTGATGGACAATTGTCTGTTATGGTTTGGAGCTAAGTTGATTCATTAATAATATATGACTAATTTATCATATCAGAATAAAATTTTAAACATAACGAATATACTCAGGAAAATCATTCTAATAACACATTTCATTTATTTTTTTCTAGCAACCAGTCTCCCATGGAAATCACAAGGGAAGGAATGCTCCACCCAACCAATGAGAACCAATATGCTCTAGTAAAACTCCCCTCGATCTAGCTTCACATCTAGGATAATTTTCATGACATGACCATACCAAGTCCAATCCCGAACAAATTCTAAACCAATGAGGTCTAGTCTAGGGTCTTAACTGAGCGCATAGGTTTTAGTTTTGAATTCCACTAGCCAACCAGCTCAAGAATTCCCTACATGGAAGCGTCCAGCCTCCCTCAATGGTGTCTTATCTAAGGGTATCCAACTTACAACTTCCTTCTCCTCTCTTGTGTCCCTTGCAACCAGGCTCCAAGATAACAAGATTGCCTCTATGGAGAGGAGTTTGGGTAGAGAAACACATCTACCCATAACTCTCTTCTAAGTAATTGGAATGTGAAACTTTATTTCAACATTACTTTCCATTGTGATTTCCATGGCTCACTGTATGAAATATTTGTTAATGAAAATTAAACAAAACAATTATGTTCATCATTTATTCATATGGCGCCTCTAACATGGCTAGGGGGTATTACAACTATACTCTAAATTTTACATTTGTTCAAAGAAAACAAAATCTTGAAATAATTGAACTTTTAAGAGTTGGACTCTCAATTTTGCATGTATTCAAAGAAATCAACTAGTTGATTCATCCATCCATTTTATTAATCTTATCATGTAATAATTAAACTTTTTTTACTTTCAATTACTTCTTTTTATATATATATATATATATATATATATTGCCATTGATATTAAATAATTTACTTAAACTTTATTTATATGTATATATATATATATATATATATATAAATGATACATTTTTAATGGTCAAAATAGATGATATAGTTATCTAGAATAGTAAGTGGTGGCTGAAGATAACCATATTTGCGTGGCTAGTTGGAAGAGAAAGAATCCTAACATGGGATAAGATCCAGAAGAGAGGATTCTTCGGACCCTCGAGATGCAGCCTTTGCAAAACGGGGACCGAAACCCAGGAACACATTCTGAATGCCTGCCCATTCACCCAGCATCAATGGGAGGAGGTCAGAAGCCTCTTTGGAAAAGCAAATAGAGACCCCAGCGACATAAAAAAGACTATCTTTCAATGGGGTGAGGGACAATTTTCATGCAAGGTGGTAAGGAGAAGTTGGAATTTAACGGTAGGATTTGTGATATGGTTTTTGTGGAAGGAACGAAACCAAAGAATTTTTGTAGATAAGCCCAATAATCCAGAAAGGATATGGAAAGGAATTCAAAAGGCGATTAGAGAAACTGTTCTGGCCGAAACCTGGGAAGAGGAAGATTGGAAGGCGAATCCGGAAGAAGAAAGAATCTTAAAAAAACTAAACATGGTTTTTGGCATGGTATATCCTAGAAAGGAAACGCAGCAACGAGCTCAAACTCAGAGCCCAGATTAGTTCAGATACCCCGGGGAAAATTTCATTAAGTTGAATTTTGACGGGGCTTCCAAAGGGAACCCAGGACCAGCAGGCTTTGGGGGCATCTTTAGGGACAGTGAGAAACACACAAGATGGGTATACGCGGAAGGGGGAGGAGAAATGACCAACAATGAAGCAGAACTGTGGGCCGTCTATCAAGGTTTAAGGATAGCAGTAAGGAATGGCTACACAAATCTGGAAATAGAAGGTGATTCCCAGATAGTTGTAGAAATGTTACGTAAACTCAATAATGGGAAAGAATGGGAGCAAGTAGCTAGAAGCTGGAGGACGGCGGGGATTGTCCAAGACCTGTTGGAATTATTAAAGAGAATAGACTACAAAATCATCAATCACGTCAGGAGAAAAGGAAACAAAGCTCCAGACTACCTTGCAAACTGGGGGAGTAAAGAACAGGAGGATAAGATCGACAATAGCTGGCCAACGATAAGGAATAAACCGGGATGGGATGAACTCACCACTATAATCACTCAAGACCATAATGAATCCGCAACTCAATAAAAGAGACACCCAGAGACCCCCGATCGGGGTGATATTGGCGGCGATCAGTGCAATTAATACGGATCAGGCAAGAGTGGGTGACGAGGCAGAAGACAGTCAGGTAATGATGAAGGAGGACAGAGGGATTATCAGCAAAGGTATCATATCGAGAAGGGACGGCGCCGAGGCAATGAAGGAAGAAGCCGGTGGAGGTAATGCGGCAGAGCTCGGACGTGGGAATGACCGCACAGGTGAAGGACGAAAGGAGGTGGGAGGTGATGAAATAGGCAGGTGGCAGGTAAAGCGAGCGACGAGAGACGAGGAGAACCGTCGGAGGAGACATCATAAAGGAAGGCGAGATAAACAGAGGAGAACGTTAAACAAAGGTGCCGAGGATCAACGAAGAGACAGAGCAGTGAAAGCTCTGAGCAGGTTAATAGTAAGGCAGGGAAGGCGGAGAAGACAAGCGGACAACGCCGGTAAGAGGTATCGAATGGCGACAAGGAGGAGAATGAGGAGCGACGAGGGCGAAGACAGCAGAGAACGGAGAAGCCAGGGAAAGAAGGGGAAAGGAATCGAAGAGGGAGAAGTGGCAGAGGAGTATCAGATGATCCAAGATGACACGGAAGAAGAAGTAGAAATGTTTGACTCAGACCAGGATAGAAAGGAACAACCACGCACGAAGATATGGAAGGATGCGGGGTCAGCAAGGGATAAAAGACAGGAGAACAGGGAGCAGGAAGACAGGAGTAACAAATGGCGAGAGGAGAGAGGGGAATTTGGAAGCACCTCAGGCACGAAGAGTCGGGGAGGCAGGGGAAATTATAGGAACAGAGGAAGAGCAGGACGGGGACGAGGGCATCGAAGTAGAGGAAGAGGAGGATCGACAGGGAGTCGGGCAGAGAATGAACCTACACCAGCAAGAAAATATAGGAAAACATTGAAGAAGAGGATTCAGTTTGCGGAGGAAGCATACTGTGAGAGCACCAATAAAGATATCAGAAGGATAATCCAGCATTAGAGGAAGAAGCAACCCAGGGACAATCAGGTTCAGAAATGGAAGACTGGGAATACCTCCTACCGGATCTAGGGAATACGAGAGGCCTCATGACTCTGTATAAACAGGCCTTGCATGTTTACTGGGTCATGAAAAGGCTGCTGGCGAAGGCGATGGAGCAAGTGGCCATGGAGATGGCAGAATTGTCACAGGGAATCCCAAACTTGAAGAAAGAATTGCAAAACATGCAGGTCACTCTGATAATGCAGGATAAAAAATTGGAGGAGATTCAGCAGCTGATCAAGGAAACCAACCCGGGTATAAAGAAAGAAGAGGAGCAGCAGGAAGTCATGGCGGACTAATACTGGAAGATATGTATACTGTCTGCAGTTTTTTTTGTGAAAATGGTTGAATAGTTTAGTTTCTATTTTTAGTTAAGAATGCAAACAAGAGACAGCAGTAATCTTTTCGAATGTATAGTTTACATAGCATGGACAAGAAGAATCAGTATTTTTTGTTTTTGGATGGCTGTCAAAAACTTAAGGTGGCCAACAGACCCGGTTTCCCCTCGGGGCGGGTTGAGGCCACCATGAAAATGTAATGGTTTCAATTCGAAGTAATGGAAAAAGAATGGTCCCTCCTTAGTTTAAACAAAAAAAATGGTCAAAATAGATGATATAAGATTTTCATTTCTAATTTTAATTATTCTATCTTTTATAAAATTATATTGTTTCATATAAATAAGATAATATTTTATTAATGGCTGTTGCAATAAATGATATTATCAATGTTAATTTTCTAAGCAACTGCGCTCTAAATTTTTCATGTATTCAAGGAAATCAATTTTTCCTTAAATTATTTTACATGCATATATTTAAAGAAATCGAATCTTTTTAATGTGATGTTTTGCAAGTTTTTTCAATGTAAATTTACGAGTTATTCACTATACTCATAATTGTGTCGGAGACATTTTACAGTCTAGTGTCGAACAAGTTAGAGCGATGTAGGTGTAAAACATTAATTTTATAATAATAATAATAATAATTAAATAAAATAAAATAAAAGTAATAATTAAAATTTATTATATTGTAATTTTATTATTATTTTATATATATATATATAAATTGATATGATATGATGATTTATATTAATAATGATGTCATTTCATAATTTTATTATTAAATTTAATTAATTTATATATAATTATAAATATGAATATTTTTTTATGTAAAAATGAGAAATATATATAAATGTAGTTAAGATTTATCATATAAATTTATAGATGGGAAATTTATCAAAATAGTATATGTGAACATATTTTTGAATGTAAATCTCGTAGAAAATTTTATATTTTTAAACATTTATTTTTCTCGATAATTAATAAATACAATTAAAACAAATCAATATTTATTGGTTCAATTCCTATAGGGGTGATATATTAAAATTAAAATGAAAGATGTATTTTAAACATGTCCAAGCGCCTTGGATACACGGTGATTGGGTGATTTGCATCGGGTGATTTGTTAAGGCACTCCTTGATTTGAAGTGAGTGGGGTTGATTCGTAGATGGTGATCAAGCGATTTGTTAAAGAACTCCTTGATGTGAAGGCATCGGTTCAATTCCCTGAACTCCTTGTGAGTTAAGGCACTCCTTGATTTGAAGTGAGTGGGGTTGATTCGTAGATGGTGATCAAGCGATTTGTTAAAGAACTCCTTGATGTGAAGGCATCGGTTCAATTCCCTGAACTCCTTGTGAGTTAAGGCACTCCTTGATTTGAAGTCACTGGGGGTTGATTCGTAGATGGTGATCGAGTGATTTGTTAAATCACACCTTGATGTGAAGTCATGGGTTCAATTCCCCGAACTCCTTGTGAGTTAAGGCTCTCCTTGATTTGAAGTCACGGGGGGGTTGATTCGTAGATGGTGATTTGTTAAAGCACTCCTTGATGTCAAGTCATGGGTCCTTGAGTTGAATTCACTTGGGGTGATTTGTTAAAGCACTCCTTGATGTGAAGTCATGGGTTCAATTCCCCGAACTCCTTGTGAGTTAAGGCACTCCTTGATTTGAAGTCAATGGGGGTTGATTTGTAGATGGTGATCCCCCCACTCCTTGATGTAGAGACACATGATTTGTAGATGGTGATTTGTTAAAGCACTCCTTGATGTGAAGTCATGGGTTCAATTCTCTGAACTTGGGGTATGATCAAGTGATTTGTTAAAGCACTCCTTGATGTGAAGTCATGGGTTCAATTCCCAGAAGTCCTTGATGTGAAGTCACAGTTTCAATTCTCCCCCCCCCCCCTTGATGTGGAGACACATGTTCAATTCTCCCCCACTCCTTGATGTGGAAACACATGTTCAATTCTCCGCCCCATTAGGGGTGAAATATTGGACATGATGATGATGTAGTCCCACTAAGCTTACAAAAGAAAAAATGTATTTTAAACCTATTTAAAAAAAACACATAATATATTAATAGTAAGAGGCACTAATATAGCTTTAGGAAATCCATAACGACTAACGAACCATGAGAACATACAAGCACTAGTGTAAAGTATTCTCCCCCCACTCATTGATGTGGAGACACATGTTCAATTCTCCCCCTGTTAGAGGTGATATATTGGACATGATGATGAAGATGTAATCCCACTAACCTTACAAAAGAAAAAATGTATTTTAAACCTATTTAAGAAAAAACACATAATATATCAATAGTAAAAAGCAGTGAACTAACTGGCACTTGCCAGTTAGGAAACCCATAACGACTAATAAACCATGAGAACATGGAAGAACTGTTGTAAAGTACCTATTCTGACACCATGAGAACATAGAAGAACCATTGTAAAGTACCTATTCTGACAGGTTCAATTCTCCCCGATTAGGGGTGATATATTGTGGATAATGATAAGATATAATCCCACTGAGCTTAAAAAAGGAAATATATATATATATATATAACCCTTTTAAAAAAACACAGTAGGAGGCAGTAAACTAGCTTGCCAATTAGTAAACTCATACCGAGTAATGAACCATGAGAACATCGAAGAACTGGTGTAAAGTACCTACTCTGACACGCTATATCTCCAAGCATTGAACTACAAATCTCAATGCTACGACCATAACGGAGACATTGTTCTTTGGCATCATCAACATACGTCGTTCTATCTGATCTGCTCTGCATACTGGATTTGACTTGAATCACCTGCACTCTCAGCCTCCATGGAAAGTTGACGTGCCTTCCTCTCATCAGTTTAAGCGTGTTGACAAACCCATTATTCCTCGAAGGTGTTGATCTCTGCGTACATCCTAACATCTCAAAAAAATCCGGCGTGACACCCATTATTTGAGCAGGTGAGCACCCAGAGAGCCCTTCAACTAAAAGAGCAACCACGTCTCTTGCGAGACCAGAATCAGAATCTGCTTCGTAGTACACCTTCTTGTCATCCATGAAGGCCCTCACCCACACCCGGGACGCAGACCCTTCAACCTTGTTCTCCTTGATTTTAAATTCATTAACCAAGGCCTTCATTTTTTCCCATACTACAAGACTTGCCTAAATTTTGAACGAGTTTCAGGTATTTCCTGGAACAGTTTTACAATATTCTGGAGGTTCTGTGGAAGCTCTTCAAAAGCTTGTACGCACATGATTCTGTGGCCAGGAGATACTGCTGGTGTTGATTGTTTTCTGAACATTTGTTTTCTCAGCGCCACAGAAAAAGAATTGGGTCGTTCACAGGTCTAACTGACATTGGGACTGTGGGCAACACAGCAACGAAATGATAAACCGCCATCGATTTCAAATTGTTCTACAAACAGATGGACATGAATATGGAACATTTCAGAAATTATGTACAGGTGAAGGACCCTTCTTCAATCACAGAAATCTCTCGTTGTAATACATTCTATTTATAAAATAATAAAGTCGGTATACTCTGATATTAAGTCCCTTACATGTTACTTAATTTATAATTTATAATTAACTTCTTTCCTTCTCTTGACTTTCGTATAATCTCCCGACTTTGAAAGAGACCCTGGCAAAGCAATAATATTATTTTCATTTCTATCCACTTTGGCGTAGATTGATAGATCGCAAAATTATACTATCGTTTTCATTTTGACCGGCTTAGTGCACATTTATAATTGGAAAATTATAATTTATATTTTATTTAAAATCATGTAAATTTTGATGTTTCGTAGGTAACATGAGCGTTGAGATTGGCAAGTTTAATTTGAGTAGTTCAGATTTAGCTTCATTTAAGTAGTTAAAATCAGTCAAGGTGAAAATCAACTGGTATAGCCTTTATCATAACTAGATTGGATTTTTAATTAGTGTTGTGAAACAGTAACTTTTTTATTATCGAAACTTACCTTAACAAAACACCTTGTAGCTATCTAATTATAGACACTATCTAACAGTAAACCTAAAAACCACTTATATTATTTTCAATTAAAATATCTTAACAAAATTTATCACTATGTAACTATAAACACTATCTAACTCTAAAACCTAAAAGCAACTTATATTATTTTCATTTTTCAAAATAATAATTTCCTTTCCACCAATTTCCCCCTTCGTTGAACAGGATACTTACAGCCCCAGTCTTCGTCCTTTCGTTAATTTCCACTAAATGGATTTTCTGTCAATTTTTTATTTACAATCTCATGTGATTGTATAATTTTTATTAACAACCTCCTGTGTTTCTATAATTTTTATTAACAATCTCATGTGTTTGTATAATTGCTAGATTTATCTACTATGGCTTACCTTAGTTACAGTCATAAATACCATGGATTTGTTCATTGCCTCCGTGTACAGTTGCATTGTTTGTCTTGTTTGTTTTGGCTCACCCTAAGAGCTTAGGGTTTATAGTTTCTTCGACTGTGAAGTATCAGTTCTCGGATGGTTTTAAATTTGTACTCTTGTTCTATAGTATGAGTTAAATTCTCTTATTGTTCAGACCACTTAGATGTAATGCATGACCTCTACCACGCTTTACATGAATAGTATCGCTATGATTAATAACTTGGTAAACCAGTCGAATCTATTTATGGGATCTGACATTCATCTATCAAATTAGATAAATAAGAATTAGTGAATGTTCCTTTTCATGGACAATTCTTTATTATGGTTTGAAGCTAACTTGATTCAATAATATAGGACTAATTCATAAATGAATGTACTGAGTAAAAGTATTCCAATAACACATTTCACTTATTTGTTTCTAACAACTAATAAATCACATGGGAAAGAATGTTCTACCTAACCAATGAGAATGAGCATTCTTTATTGAAAGCTTTCATGACATGACCATACGAGGTCCAATCATGAACAAACTCTAACCACATTTAAGAAAGTTTTCATGACATGACCATAGGAGGTCCAATCCTAAACAAACTCTAACCCGAAGAGGTCTAGTCTAGAGTTTTAATTGAGCACACATGTTTTAGTTTGGAATTCCATTGGCCAACTAGCTCAAGAATTCCCTAACCAACTTAAATCTTTCAAGATAACAAAGTTGCCTCTAAAGAGAGGAGCTCCAAGATAACAAAGTTGCCTCTAAAGAGAGGAATTTGGGTAGAGAACCACATGTACCCATAACTATCTTGTGAGTATTTGGAATGTGAAACTCTCTTTCAACATTACTTTCCATTGTAATTTCCATGATTAGCTATATAAAATATTTATTAATGAAAATTAAACAAAACAATTATGTTCATCATTTGTACATGAGGCCCCTCACGTGGCTAAGGTATTACAATCATACTCTCAATTTTACATGTATTCAAAGAAACCAAAATCATGAAATAATTGAACTTTTAACAATTGTACTATAAATTTTGCATGTATTAAAAGAAATCAAATTATTCATTCATCTATTTTATTAATTTTATTATTCTTATTATGTAGTAATTAAATTTTTTTAATTTCAATTATTTATTCTTTATTTTAAATTTATTATGATACATATATTATATATAATTATAAATATAATTATAATAATATTATTAAATATTTTATTATGATCATTCATATATATATTAATAATACTATTAATATAAATTAATTCTCATTCATATAAAATAATTTATTTAAATTTTTTTATGGAATTATTATTTTGATATTTATATAAATTATTAATATTAAATAATTTATTTAATTTTTATGTCAAAATATATTTTTTAAAATAGAAAATAAAAAAATATTAAAATTTTATTTTTATTTTAATTTATTTATTTCTTATAAAATTATGTTGCTTTATATAAATATTTCAATATTTTATTTATGGCTGGTGCAATAAGTGATTATCAGTTTTAATTTTCTAAACAATTGCCCTATAAATTTTGCATGCTTTCAAAGAATTCAATTTTTCCTTAAAATGATTTTACATGTATATATTCAAAGAAATCAAATCTTTTTAATGTATGTTTTGATGTTTTTCCCACTGTAAATTTAAGAGTTATTCACTATACTCATAATTGTGTCAAGAAGTGTTTTTCAGTCCAATATGTGTAACGGGTTATAGTGATATAAGTAATATATATATATATATATATATATATATATATAATTTGTTTCAATTTAATTTATTATATTGTAATTTTATTTTATATATATGTCTTATGATGATTTATATTAATAATTATATTATTTCATATTTTTATTATTAAATTAAATTTATTTATATATAATTAGAAATAAGAATATTTTTATATGTAAAAATGAGAAATATATATAAATGTAATTAAAATTTATTTTACTATATAAATATAGATTCGTGTTATTTTTAAATGGAAATTTTTTTTTAAATATTATAAGCAAACTTATCTTTTAATATAAATTTTGTAAAATAGCTTATATCTTTAAACATTTATCTTTCTCAATAATTAATAAATATACAATTAAAATAAATCTATATTTATTGGCTCAATTGCCCTTTTGATTCAGGTGATATGTTAAAATTAAAATTAAGATGTATTTTAATCTGATGGTGATTTGTAGACGATGGGTTGATTTGTAGATAGTGATCAGTTGATTTGTAGATAGTGATGGGTTGATTTGTTAAGACGCTCTTTGATTGATATAAAATCACTGATTCAATTCCCAATTCCAAAAAGAATAATATATTAGACATGATGATAAAGATATAATCTCACCAAACTTTAAAAAAATATATTTAAAACCTATTTAAAAAAATACACCATATATATCCTATATCAACTAGCTTGTCAATTAATGAACCATGAGAACATAGAAGCACTAGTGTAAAATACCTACTCTGACACGCTATATCTCCCATCATTGAACAACAAATCTCAATACTACGACCATAACGGAGACATTGTTCTCTGCCATCAATATCAACATTCTTCCTTTTATCGGATCTGCTCTGCATACTGGACTTGACTTGAATCCGCTGCACTCTCAGCCTCCATGTAAAGTTGAAGTGCCTTCCTCTGCATCAGTTTAAGCGTGTTGACAAACCCATTATTCCTCGAAGGTGTTGACCTCTGCGTACATCCCAACATCTGAATAAAATCCGGTGTGACACCCATTATTTGAGCAGGTGAGCACCCTGAGAGCCCTTCAACCAAAAGAGCAGCCACGCCTCTGGCCAGACCAGAATCAGAATCTGCTTCATAATACACCTTCTTGTCATCCATGAATGCCCTTACCCACACCCGGGACGCACATCCTTCAACTTTGTTCTCCTTGATTTTAAATTCATTAACCAGGGCCTTCATATTTTTCCCATACTGCAAGACTTGCCTAAACTTTGAACGAGTTTCGGGTTCTTCCTGGAACAGTTTTACAATATTCTGGAGCTTCGGTGGAAGCTCTTCGACAGTCTGTACGCACACGATTCTGTGGCCAGGAGATACTGCTGGTATTGATTGTTTTCTGAACATGGGTTTTCTCAGGGCCACAGAAAAAGAATTTTGTCGTTCACAGCTTAAGAGGCCAACTGACATTGGGACTGTGGAAAACACAGCAACAAAATGAGAAACCGCCATTGATTTCAAATCCTTCTACAAACAAACTGATTTAAATATGCAACACTTCAGAAATTATGTACAGGTGAAGGCCCCTTCTTCAATCACAGAAATCTCTCGTTGTTATACATTCTATTTATAAAATCATAAAGTCGGTATACTCTGATATTAAATCTTACATGTTAATTTATAATTATCTTCTTCCCTTCTCTTGACTTTCGTATAATCTTCGGACCTTGAAAGAGACCCTGGCAGAGATATAATATTATTTTCATTTCTAACCACTTTGGTGTAGATTGATAGATCGAAAAATTATACTTTCGTTTTCATTTTGACCGGCTTAGTGCACATTTATAATTAGAAAATTATAATTTATATTTGATTTAAAATCATTTAAATTTTGATGTTTGGTTGGTTATATGATTGTTACGATAATCTGTAGGCTTAATAGTTTAAATTCAGGGTTATTTAAGCCGTCAAAATTATCTGGTAAATATTACTTAATATCGTTGTAATTATAATATTGCCAAAAAAAATACTTCAACAAAACCCTCTCACTATCTAACTATAAACACTATCTAACTGTAAACCTAAAACAACTTATTACGTTGTTTCCAATTTTAAAAAATAATAATTTGATAACCAACGAACGAAGAATATTTTACCATCTACTAAAAATATGGAACTTGAGGATAAGCGCTGGACGTAAAGTGCATGCGATATCATATACGTAATGCAAATAGAAAGTTAAAAGATTAAAATAAAAAATTCGAGGAAAACATTATAATAAGAAATTTGAGGATCATGCAATATTTGATAAAGGCATTAAAATAGAGAAATTGAGGATCACACCATATTTGACAAAGGCAATAAAATAGTGAATTTGAGGAACATACCCAAAATATAAGACTGTTTAAGAAATAAGCGCCATAAATCTCAGACAATTTGAGGATCATGCAATTTTTGACATAGTGATTAAAATAGAGAATCTGAGAATCATATCCAAAATATTCGTTGTAATAATCTGAACATGTCTTTAATGTAAGACTGTTTGACAACAAATAAACGTCATACATTTTAAAATATTTGACTAGTAACAAGCACCGATTATATATATTCCAATGGTTAGACTGTTTCTGAGCTCGCGGAGAGTATATGCTAGTATAGATCTGAATGATGCTTTCATTTTATCTTTATAAATTTTGATAAAAAAAGTTTATTTATTTTTTATAATTTCATTAATTTAAAATATTCATATCAAAAATATGAATTTTAATTAGTGACATTCATATCGTACATGCAGATGATCCTTGCATAATCTTATATGAGAACGATTCCACATAACACATGTTTGCACGACAAACAAATTCAAATGATTTAAGGAAAATGTACCAAATAATTTAATAAATGAAAATCTAATTTTATATGCTAATATATTTTAGTATAAATTAATAAAAATAATAGATATTAATATTAATAAAAATTCAAAAGGATATTTTCGCATAATATGGATTTATATTTAATTTTAATTTTAATAAGTGTCCACAGGGCTTTGGATTGAGGGTGAATGGGTGCATTGTTAAGGCACTCCTTACTATAGGTTACTCTTCAAATCCCGAGTGGGTGCTTACCTACCAAAAAAAAATTAATAAGTAAACCAATTAGGGGAAGGCCAACACCACTGCTCCATTTGGCATGTCTCATTTGGAAAATATGTTGCAGGACATGGCACGATATCAATGGCAAGAAGGATAAGGAGAAGACCTTCGGTGCACTTGTGCAATGGCAAGAGGGGAAATAATGGTTGTCGGTATGATAAATTTCTAGCAAGGGAATGTGGCAATGTTCTTGGTAAGGTTGCACGAAGTAGGAAAGTTATGGTGAAACCTACCTCCCCCTACTAGTGGTCAGAGTGAGCATACAGAAGCTTGGAGGAGGCCTACAAGGCAATGCCACTTCTCACCCCATCACTTTGGCCTCTGCATGATTCTAGTACTTTGGTTCCATTATCATGGTCGTTCGAGTCAATTCCCTATCAGGTTTCATGGGTAAGGGGACAGTCATTTCTTCCAATTGCGAAGAAAAGCAATAATTGGAGGGTAAATTCCCTTTGTTTCTAGTTCTTGGTTTTAGCATTTTTCTTTTTTCTCTATAGTTTGTTAGTGGCCATAGAGTGCAAGGAAGGTGATGGGCTTCCGAATTAGGTAAAACATAACGCCAATATAACCTTTTTTGGGCACATAAAAGTTGTATTAGACTTTCTCTTCCTCACTTTATAACGTTTTCTTAGCTTAAATACGTTTTTAAGGAAGTTTAAAGAGATTTGTCATGCTTTCTGTACCCAATTTCTTTATGATGCAAGATATTGAGAGGATCTGGCATACATCAAGAGGATATCTAATAATAAAAAAATATGGGACCTATCCATTGCTACAAGAAGATCAAACTTGGCTTGCTTGGAATAATAAATACTCCCCCTTGTAGCTGCGAGGCCACTGAGTGAAGATGATCTTGTTTTTTAGGAGTTTTGGAGGGAAAGAAGTCTTCCTTTCAAGAAGGATGTGGATGTCCCTCACTAATATTGTATAAATAGAGGGCTCGAGTAGCCCATTAGGCAACTAGAAAATAATTGAAGTTAATGGAAGCATTAACACTAGAAATCTTTAGGAGTTTCATTTTTGCAATTTTTTATATATGAGCAATTTTTAAGTTAATGAAAGACATCTTTAGTTCTTAGAATGTTTTCCTTCAGGGATCTAAGCTTCCTTGGGTTAGGGCCCATCTTAGGTGCCCAATACCCCTTCTATATTATTATGTTTTATGCACTTGTCCATTTCTACAAATTAGTTCTGAAGTATTGTTTTTAAGTAAGGTTAGTTAGCTTCCTTACAATTTCTTCTTGCATATCACTTTGAGCACTATATGGTAGCTTTATTAGTGATTATCTTGTTTAGTTAACATCTCCTTTCATGCATTTTAAGTCACTTTAGTTGTTGATATGTATTTTTTGTCTATCATTATTGCTTGATGCGACTATACAATCCCTTGTTTTTGAGGAGCTAGAGGAGGCTCTACAGCCATCCATTTTCTGAATAAATCCTTCTACCATTAAGATGATGACACGAATATGAATAATTTATAATTCTGTAGCCTTCATCATCAACATTTTTCTTTCAAACCACTACCTTAGCACATTTCACTACTCACTAAACTCTCTCGTGTAGCAAAATAAGGATTGTTGTAGCAGTTTGCATTTTTCTTGTGAAACTCATCCCAAATTGCATCCAACTCTTGTTTCACCTTACTTAATATGTTAAAAAGTCCCTAAGAACCTTGGAGATGGAATTTAAAGGCAAAGATACCAAGTAGATTTCCTTGACCTAGTTTTCTAAAGAAATTTTTTTCCTGTAGAATTAGGGTTTGTTGTTTACGTGCTTTATTTCAATTGTGAGTTCACTTTCATTGCAAAGTAGAATATGCATGATTTTATTATCATAGTTAATATGGTTTTCCTCCTTTTCTTTCAATTAGCATAACTTTGATTATTGCCTTCCATTTCATACAATTCTCATCTTTTTATGTAGCATAAAGTAGTTTAGTATGGTCTCTAAGTAATGAGTTATCGTCTCATTGTTTTCACCCATACCAAAGTCAAAAAAATAAAAGGGTTAGTACATATGAACACATAGTGGTGGCCCCTCTTAAGTTTGTATGAACCTCGAGTTGACAATTAAAGTTAAGACCCTTGGGGGTTGTAGCCTTATCACTGTAATATTAGGGGTCGTCACCTTTTGGCATTGTTATCGTGGAGGTGTCAAATTAGGTATTATCTTATTCTCTAGTTGATGTACTCTTTCTTTCATTTCACTTGATGCAAAAACAACACAATTTTCATTAGGAATTCTTAATTTTCATACATAGAAAAATTGCATTGCATTTTCACTGAAAAAAAAAATCTTAAAGACATTTTTTTTTTAATGCCTCAAAGAGTTAGGAATAAATCAAGAGATTTATTATCAAAAACCCCCACTTCCATAAGCAGTCAATCTCTTTTTTTTACTGAGGGCCTCCTACCCTATCCACAAGGGATATTAAGGCTTTTTTAAGTGAGAATGTGAGGGTCTTTGAGGAGCTCGACGAAGGAGAAAAACCTTCACAACCCACTAACATCATGGATGAAAATAAGCAACCTGAAGCATTCATATTTCCTATTAGAGAAATGGTTGGAGAAGCCAAGATGAAAACCATCAACCCATCTAACCTTACACACTTCCATGGGTTGACTACTAAATATCCTAACACTTTATGCTTGATTTTGTTATAGTTTGAAGAACTTATGACTACATAATTGATGAGAAGAAGCTCAAATTGTTCCTTTCCACTATTAAGAATGCGTCCATTTATTTTTTAATGAGCATAGAATGGGATTACATCAGTTCATGAGAGCAGATGTAATAAGATTTCAACACTAAGTACTGAGATTATTGCAGAGGAGGAGACAATAGAGACGAGATATTCGAAATGACTGAAGGAGTAGATGAGTCTCTTGATGATGTCGAGGAAAGGTTTCAGTTGAGTTACAAAAGAGCACACAATTTCAATCTAGATCCATATTTCTTGAATTTAGTTCTACTATGAGGAGTCGGAGAAGAAATTATGGAAACACTGAACCTTCTATCCAATGGAGACATATATCAACTCCGTTATGATGATATCAAAGCGGTAATAAAAAGTCATTCTAGAACTGATAGAAAAAGAGGTTGAGCAAAGAAAGGCTTTGTAAGTCCCTCTTCCTCCTCCACAATTACCAAGAATGAGATAAGATGTATGTTATAGGACCTAAACACCAAGATCTTACGTACCTTTTCTATGTAGATGGATATACTACAGATCGAGAGGAAATAAGAAGAAGCAAGAAGGGCATTAGCTATAGATTTCCCTAAATGCACTAAAAGACATCCTAGGAATGAGTGTCCTTTAGATGTCATAGAAATATGTTTAGTGTGTGAAAAAAGTCACTCTACTGACAGATGTCCATCTTTTTCAGGATTGTAAATTGTATACCAAGGAGCAGAAGGGAGTATGGAGTAGCTTTGATTTTTTAATCAAAAGAGTCCATAAGCCCCCAAGAAATTTCAACAAGCTATGAACTATCCCTATCCATTCAATACAAATTAAAATGCACATTTTCAATTTGGTGTCCTAACATTTCACCCTAGTCTATGCCTAATCCATGGCCTTATCCTCCCCAAAAGGTTATTCCTCCTTTTCATCCATATCCACACCAACCTCCTCAATGGGTTAATTCATATTTGGTATGAAGACCTCATGTAGCCCAACCACCTACCTAGACATATCCTCCTCAACCACGAGAACTCTAAAATAATCCTCTAGAAAAACATCAAATTCCTACCCAACTAAACTCAAAGCCCAATAATAATCAATCTCAGCTAGCCTACAGTGGAAAAACAACCTATCCAGCTTATGTTTTAGAGATTCAAGAGATCAATCTTAGGTTTAGGAAGGTCCTTATATATGGTCACTCACATTCTCCAATAGAATCTAGAAGAAGAGAAGGATGATCCCACACCTCAAGTCACCCAAACTAAGCCTCCATATCTTGAAACCTTGACCCCTCAAAAAGAACACACCTCAAAAGAAGTTGAACTTCTAGGAGAATTGAAATTTCAATGTGTCAAGGTCTCTCTCTTTCAAGACATCAAGGATGTTACTATCTATAATAATTTCATCAAAGAGGAATGTCTTAGAAGGTCAGGAATGAGAAAAGAGATGTCCCTACTATTAATTTCAATCTTATGCCTCAGAGATTCATCATCCCAAAGTACTTAGATCCTGGAAGTGCAATAGTAGATGTTCGCATCAATGATATTCTAGTTCCCAACATAGTCATTAACTTGGGAGCTGCAATAAATGTCATGATTAAGGATGCTATGCTCAAACTTAACCTCTAGGGATCCCTAGGGAATAACATCACAGTGCTAGAACTTGTTGATAGATCTATAGTAGCACCTGAAGGCATCCTTGAAGATGATATCATCTTCATTCATTCTTAGGAGTATCCCATAGATACGTTTTTCCTTCAGCCCAAGACCAAGTTTAAGGGATGCCCTCTTATCTTAGGAAGACCTTGGTTAGCCACTGTTGATGTTTAAATTAGTTGTAGGGATGGAAATATGACTATCACTAATGGGAAATCTATAAAAATGCTTCCATTATATCCACCTACTCAACCCCTCATTGAACATGATTTGTCTATTTGGGTATAAGAAGAATGTAACACCATCCTCCCACAACTACCCAAGTAATCAACCAAATAGGGTAAATATGTGACGATAATTTACTATTATCTTATTTAACTCCCTATGTGTTAGTTAAGAAAGTGGGATCAATGGAAATACACCATACAAACCTTCCACATTAGCAACAAAACTCCCTGGAGCCATCCCAACCACTTTGGTAACCAACCCTTACGTCCTGTTGATCTTTTAGACCATTAAACCCATGAATGCTCCCTGGATATGGAGAACCGTGCGTCTAGGAGGCTCCATATGCTGAGTCATGGATTTGTGCCACCTTTTCAAGCCCAGAGTCAAGGTCACTGTCCAGAACATAATGAAAGGTTCATAAATGAATTATCACAATGGAACAATGATATGTGTACAAAAACATGACAAAGAATAGACTAGACCCCTACTAGACATGACGAGCATTTTGTCAAACATGTCATAGATATGAAAGTTATAGGTCTTAATAGCAGAACTGAGCATATGGGTCTCATACTTATTTGAGAATCACTAAGAAGCATTGATGCCTCAACTATTAGTTGCAATTTCATCTATTTGGCCATAGACACATTCTTCATTGGTTTACAAGTTGAAACATGATGAGAGCCATATATCCATTGCCATAATAAATGTTCATAACCAACATCATAACCACAAAAATACCAAGGAAACAAGATCCATATAATGCACCTATAAAATAGTAAAATAATCATGAAATAACAAGGATAAATAAACTCATATTAATTATTAAAAGGACAACTAGGTTCATTACTTCCATGAACTACCCAATCGTAGACATGGTATAGCTAAATATCTCTTCATCTAGTCACCCCCATGCCATATTCCAAGCATGAATGTGGGATCTCATAAAACACATCAATCAAAACCATCCAAGGCTTCTAGATGCCAAACCACCTCAACCCATCAAACAATGATTCCACCTCATGGTTTGACATCATAAACCATCACCATATTGGTCTCTACCCAAGCCTTCCAGGGCTCTAGAGCGTTTGTTCTAATCGAGGCTCCGAGACTAGTAGCTCAACCCAAAGCTTTCTCCAGGCTTTGAGAGTGTTTTTATCCAGTGAGGGCTTTTAGGACTAGTAACTCAACCCACCAAGGGATTCCAGAGAATTTTTCCAATCAAGGCTTCCAGTACCAGTAACTCAACCCAAGTTGTTACAAGGTTTCCAGAGTGTTTGTCCAACCAGGGCTTCCAGGAACTAGTAACTCAACCCAAGCTAAATGAAACATGAGAACAACCAGAAAAAACAAATAAATGAATCTACAACACCATGGCTATCCAATAAATGCTAAGGATAGGAAAATCCACTGTCAATCTAGGAAATCATCTACGCCAATGACAACTCGTGACCAATAAACCACATGGATATGCCATGCATGCCAAAACTATTGAGGAAGACATACATGCAACTTGGTACCTACAATAAAACGTGTTGTAGTTGCTAATCCTGATGTCCTCTTGTGCTTTCTTGCTCTCCCTTTGTTTTCTTGCTCCAAAACTCCAACTATGGCACACTCTCCAAGAGTTCTCCAAGAAAACTCTAAGTGTCCAAGAGTATGATATTGACAAAATAGAGAGAGAGCTCCAAAACTGAATTGACAAAAGTATGTGAATTGATCCTCAGAAGCCTTTTTCTTAACGAGGCCTCTATTTTCTTCATTTTCCTTTATTTTCTAGGTCACTTCCATTTCTGGATCCACCTAGATCATCTATTTAATTCGACAAATCATTTTTTGTACTGAAGCCTACACACATTCAGTTCCTCCAAGTGAACCACGTTTCACAATATTTCAGACTAGGTTATCAATTCACTCAACATGAGCAACCCAACAACTCTCGCATTTTTCACATAAAATATGAATCATAAATCTGACTTAGAGGGGGGGAATTCTTCACTTATTTACACACCAAAACACTACTCCCAAACACACCTCAAGCTACCAATTTTCTGCCACAAACTACACACAAATTTTGAATCTTCTTCTCAACTCTATCTTTGATTTCTTCACCCAATTTTTTGATATATCTCTATATAAACTATGTGACCAATTGTTGCATACTCTACTCACTCATAATACTCTCACAATGGCATACTCACTCACTCTCTAAGAAACCAACAAAATAGACTTAATGGCTTCCTCTATTTTTCATTTTCCTATGTTGAGTCATTTAGTAAATGCTAGAGGTTATGGAACACTCAACAATCATTTTCACATGCTTCAAATTTGGTTGAGATAGACTTCTTGACCAAATCAACCAATAGCTCCACTATCACTTTGATAACTTCAACCTTGATCAGCTACTAGAGGGCCCACGAACATTTTCGATCATATGTAGAAATTTTTTTATCAATAGCATTTCCACAACACAAAAATTAGTTGAGCAGTGTGAGGAATGCAGAGAAAAACTCAGTTGCTCACATAACACAACCTCCATGTGACTGTCATTCACTCACATATTCTTGGCTACATGTGACTTGAGATTTTTAGTTGCTCCCATGACTTAACATGCATGTGATTGGGGCTCACAATGGTCAAAGAGAAGCCAACTATGCTCATAAACTTATCAAATTGTTCCAGAGCTTGGTAATCCTCTATAGGACCTCTCAAGGTCTCTAGGAACCTTTGTAACAATTCACCAAATCACTGCCACGTCACTGTTATCATCACAAGTCAAACTAGGTTGATTAGGATGCCAATCAATAACCATACTAAACTTCTAAGCCATAAAACATCTCTAAAAAATATCTGCAATCAACCTACATCTCCAAAACTCGTCAGATATCTTTCAACACCTACACAACCATATCAAGCATCCAGAGACACATGTAGATCCTCTCCAATCCTAAGGTATAACATCATCAACCATAGGAGACCTAATAAAAAAGGCTCCTCATTTCTAACTCTTATAGAAACCACTAATAATTATATGCAGCAATATGATCAAGGAGATTATCATCATCACCAAGTTATTCTAATTTGGTATACATGCCAAGGACCATCCATCACATCTCCAAGCTAGTCTAGGCTAGCATACATGTCAAGGATCATCTACACCTTAATTATACACAAGCCACCTGCAGCCACCTATACACATGCATATCAAACACACTTGCAACCTAAGAAACTAGGTTGACATGAATTCCAACCAATTAACACATCTGAAAAAATGTAACACACATCAATGTAAACAATCTCCCCCTTTGGATTTGATGTCAACCCCTGCTGAATCAATCATCTGATCAAACATCCTCACATTATCCCCATTTAAAAACAATGGCAAAGGGCTAAACATGTTAAGGATGAATGGTATATACTCCCGTACATGCAAGGGGCTCGATCAACAAAAACATAAACTCCATTCAAAATCATATGCAGGTGTTTAACAATGGAGAACAAGATTGAAATACAATAACACTTCCCCTCATAACTGAAAAATAGGTACAGTAAAATCCCCTAGACATAATCTATGTCAAAACAACAACACACTAGTGAAATATATACATCTCTATTAGGAGAAAAAATAAACTCTCTCAATCAACAACAACAAAAACTGAAACACATGCTTTCTCCATGAGACAACAACAACATAATCCATGACATAATAGTAGTAGTAGATCAAATCACAAACACATAGTAGCAACAAAATATAGTGACCAACTAGAAGCAACAACTCTAATCAAGTCAATAGAAACAACAACATATATCCATGTACTCTGTACCAACAATAGCAAATAAATCCTCTCCATAATGTATGCTCCAACAATAGAAACCTCACTAGAAATGTCTATCTAGAAGCAGCATCTCTCTGAAGTAGACATGGTCACAACAACTACATGAGGACAGGTCACAACAATATGACTAACCATATTCCACTAAATGCGAACATCTCCATGGTTGAACATGTTATAGTGTTTTCTTCTCAAAGGTGTATGGAAAGAAATCACTTAATACTGTGGATGAAAAACACTCAACAATATAAATGGTTGTTAAGCATTGTAGATCTATAGCAAATGATAGAAACAAAACCTGCAAAGTCTGGATCTATGCCACAATCATAGTTAGGAAGAAAAATGGAATAGTAATAAATGCGCATAACTCCAATAATCCAATGGAAACCACATATACAAAGAATAGATTTTATTAAATAACACTTGTGAAGGGAACAAATAAATGTTACCAATCCCCCTCTAAGGGGTGGGTTCTTGGTTATCCTCAACCGTATTCATCCTTTTGGTAGAGTCTCTCTCCTCTATAATGCATAAATCTAACAAATAAAATGTTTGAGCTCAATGGGAACTCAAATGGAAAAGAAAAATGGTATGCAACAGTGATAATAATCAAAGTTACAGTAGCGAGTGCGACAATGAAAATAATCGAAAGTGAATAATGAATGGAAAACCCTTCTATTTATAACAAAATATTGAGTTATACTCGAATAACGAGCAATAACAAAATATTATTAACCCCATTCTAGAAATAACCACTTGGAATATTTTATTATATTTGGCTAAGAGGGAAAAAGTATTTAAACTTTTATTTAGAAATAATAAATAAATAACTGATTTATTTATCATCTCAAAAAGTATGGTTAAGGAATAATAAACAAATAATGGTTATTTAATTATTCCTGAGGGATTTGCTCAAACTTGACAAGGAATAATAATTAATTAGTGATTAATTAATTATTCCGAGATAAAAATAAGATAATTAATAATGCATCTTTTTATTTTTCATAACTGGGTCAAATATGACAAGGAATATTAACTAGTCAATGGTTTAATTAATTATTCCTAGAAGGAAATTAAATAAATAGTGATTTATTTAATTATTCTTCATGGGTTTAATTATAAATTACCTAACAAATGTGGTTCACTAAGTAATTTCTCACAGTGAAAGTAGTTTTACTATGGTAAAATTGACCTTACATGGTGTGCTTCAACCCATCTAGTAAATTAGGCTAGATGATCAATTTTTTGGTGATAACAGATTAACCCCCAACGTACGAGTGTTAGGAGAAAAAATGTATGACAAAAGTATGTTGTAAAGACACAATCACTCGACAACAAAGTGGAGAGAGAGAGAGAGAGAGAGAGAGAGAGAGAGAGAGAGAGAGATCAATAGAGCTGAAGTGAAAGAGGATATGGACATAGGGGGTGGGACTAATGCAAGTCTCCTTCTATGTTGTGGTACCAGATCTCAGTGAGGTGGGGGAGGCATATCTATACCCCCCGAGATAAGTTAGTACAAAATAATGATGCGCCGAGAAACATAAAACTCAACAATGAAGTACATGTTGAATGGTACATGACATGCTGGCATAACTGAGCCATGAAATAATACAATGTGTCCCATATACATAATGCACCTAGAAAAACATGAGCCAACACTAAATACACTAATATCTAAGTACATGATATATAATGGCCCTTCCCTCAAAAATGGGTGGGAGGGAGGGTAGAACAACACAAGAATCCCTACTAAACAATGAAGGGCTCTACAAAACTGAATGGATCATCTGAAGGAGACATGCATTATATGAACACTGTGATTGGTAGGAACTGAACCCATCAAATATATGGAATTGCATCTCAGCCTATAGCATAATAGGAATGCATCTGGGCATGTGGGGGGCTACCTGCAGGGTCATGTTTTCATTAGGTCTGAAACATCTCACACACACCCAGGAATCAATGGTACATCCCTGGACCATCAAGTGTATGAATTAGAAGCATGAAACAACGAAGTCAAGGGGAAATAATGAGTCCCTCTGCTTGACCCAATGTACTGAGGAAGAATGGAAGATGGAACCAAGATACACTACCCTCTAGGTCATTCTTCTAGAATAAATGAGCTGATGTTGACAGAATAGGGCCTATAATAGGTGATTCAATGAGGGTCCTCAACTAAGGCACAAGAGAAAATAATAATGTGATTGATGGAATGACACCAGGGATAATGGAAAATCATGGGATTGAGGGACAAACAAATGGCTTCCCTTATTAGAGCATAAAGTGCATGGTTGACCTCGCAGCGACTGACTCAACTTCAGAGGGGATGGGGGACACTATGACTAGAGGCCAAAATGGGCAACACAGGATGAATAATATGCAAATATGGATGAAATATTGTGACATGCTATAATGGGACGTGAAACAGACTCCATGGATGCATATGTGACTCATTGCGAATGCTCTGAATAAGGGTGACTCGATGGCGCTACTGCACAAAATAGGTCTGGTGGGGACCATGAAAGCATGAGTAAATGATAGTTACTAATGAAAAAATTGACACGTGAGATGGAAAGCATCGAGGGAATGTGGTCCCCAAAATACAAGCGTCACATATGAAGAAATTCTATTTTTAGAGGTGACGAAGTGACCCTTCTTGGAAAAATTGCTTCATTGTGAAGTGTCAAATCATCCAAAACTGAGAAATACATGCTATAACACTCAATGACAGATTTCTAATGGTGCTAACGGTTCATCAAACTGAGCTATGGTTTGGTCGCAATGGGCGATAGAAAGATTGTGGGTTTTTCTATAAAAGGATGTTTTCCCTCCAATTTCCATTCATTTGCTAAGTGAGCTATGGTGAATTTGGAGAGGACGAAGAGGCCCTAAATCTTGTGGATATTGTAGTGGATAAACGGACCGTCGAATTAGGATCTGCAACTTTCAGGTAGGTGGCCTTACTCATCTCTTCAATTTTAGTGGTTTATTTCCTAATTTTTGACATCCTACAACTCTCTGGGAGACCCCTGCTCCTCTTCATGGTCGCATTACACTTTTTGGGCTCGTAAATGTGATTTGGCTCACATGAAATAGGTGAAAACCTATGAGCTCACACTTTCTGGGCAGAAAACTATGATTTGGGACTAGAAAGAGGGGTGGTCTGTTGGCTTGCTAGGGGTTATAGGTTGATCAGTGTAGGCTAGTGTTTTCTTCTCTGAACTGACAAGAAATGTTGTGTTTTGTAGGCATGGCAAAGCTGAATATCAACTGGCATGAGAAAGAATTGGATACCCTTCAATCCAAGATTCATAGAGATTGGGGGGTTCAAGGGGTGCTAGCTCGCTACAGGGTTCTCAAGCTGGTAGACAACCCATTGATGAGGGTAGGTGATCCCTTGCTATCGATAATTGTGAGCTATTGGGATCTAGACTAGGAGGTCTCTGTATTTCAAGGGCACAAGATTGAGCTCACATTACAAGATATTTATTTCTTGACCAGAATCCCTCCCCTAGGGGTGGTTGGGGATATACATCTGGTGTTGCCTCATGGGAGGAGCATTACATAGTTTATGGAGTGCCATTGTCCACAGGATATGTGTTTGAAGGGCACGACCATCCCGATTAGTGATCTAGATAGGCTAGAGACACAGGTTCTTGCCACAGTAGTGCTACGCGTCTTGGGCAGCTAGGCATTCCACGACATCACTAGTGGGTACATGATGCTGGTTGAGAGTGTTTTGGCTGAGGCCTACTATGGGTGGGCCCAGATAATGTTGTCATCTCTGAAATGATAGTTAAGTCTGTGCAGGAGGCAGGTGAACCATGATTGTGATTTTGATATAGTGCTATGTGCGTTCTTCTTTGAGAAGATACCCATCCTCCTTCCTCATGTACATATCTGAGATGGGGACCCACAAGAGCCCAGGATGCACCACAGGGGGTAGGTACCGCAGAGAGGAAGAGGAAGGGGAGTCAGATAGGTGTTCTAAATGAAGTTTTTGGCACATTGGGATTAGATTCCCCTTTACATTGATGATTATCCTTATAGCAGCATGAACTATCAGGGTGATCCTAACTTACCACTTCCACCCAGGCAAGCATGGGGACCAGACAATAAGTGTTAAGTTTCTATTTTTATGGTGGATTTCATATTTTTATCACATGTATATGGTACTTAGTGTAAAATATGTGCTACGCATACATAGCACTGTAAAATTGAAAGGATATCCAGGATGAGCTATAGCACCAGGGGCTGCAGATCAAGGAACATCGTCATCATGACAAGTTCGAGAGGATAGTGTGCTACTCATTGATCTACACCGTAAGTGTGAGGTACTCTTGACGAGAGTATTATCACCAAAAAATTGATCATCTAGCCTAACTTACTAGATGGGTCGATGTACACCATGTAAAGCCAATTTTACCATAGCAAAATTGCTTTCACTATGAGAAATTACTTAATAAACCACCATTGTTAAGTATTTTATAGTCAAACCCATGAAGAATAGTTAAATAACTCACTACTTATTTGATTTACTTCTAGGAATACTTAATTAAACCATTGTTTTATTATTATTCCTTATCAAATTTGACCCAATCATGAAAAATAAACAGATGAATAATTATTTATCTTATTTTTATCTAAGAATAATTAATTAATCACTAATTAATTATTATTCTTTGTTAAATTTGACTAAATCTCTTAGGAATAATTAAATAAATCCTTATTTGTTTATTATTCCTTAAATAATTCCTTAAGATCGTAAATAAATCATTTATCTATTTATTATTTCTAAATTAAAGTTTCAATACTTTTTCCTTCCTAAACAAATATAATAAAATATTCCAAGTGTTTACTCCAAGAATAGGATCTATAATATTTTATTATTGCTCATTATTTGAGGATAACTCAATATTTTGTTATAAATAGAAGGGTTTTCCATTCATTATTCACTTTTGATTATTTTCATTGTGCACTCATTGTTGTAACTCTCATTATTTTCATTCTCGCACATGATATTTTTGTTGGGTTTATGCATTATAGAGGAGAGAGACTCTACCTAAGCTAAAGACATTTGAGGATAGCCAAGAACCCATCCCATAGAGGGGGACAGGAAACATTTATCTGTTCTCTTCAAAGGTGTTATTATAAAATTATTATTTGCATATATGGTTTCCATTGGATGTTTGGGTTTATTACTCTTTCTTCACTGCTTAACTGTGATCGTAGCAGAGATCAGAATTTTGGCAAGTTTTGTTTCTATCAATAGCTACAGATCTACAACGTTTAGTAGTCATTTCTATTATTGATATTATTTGTCATCCACAATCTTAAGTGGGTTCTTTTCTTACATCATTAAGAAGAAAACACTACAACAAATTGGTGACTCCGTTGGGTTTGATACTTTAGATATGGAAACTTGGGTGACCTTAGGTTTGCAGCTTAGGGTTTCCTTTTTTTTTTGCAATTATAATAATGCTTCTTAGTCTTTTAACCCTAGATCTGATAAATTTCTGACTTCTGTAAGCTTTTAGGTCATTTCTACAAGTCACAAGAACCAGCTGTGGCAAAGGCGGCACTTTCTAATGAAATTTGCAGATCGGAAGTTTGAGAGAAGAAATCATAGTTTTAAGCCCAAAAGGTATGATATGGGCTCTAGAACAAAACTTCTTGCCCAAAAAGTGCGATTTCATCAAAAAATAGGTCAGAACATGTGATTTATGGGTTTTAGGGCTTTTCTCATATTTGTTTATGGGTTTTGCTGAGAGTTATCTCCTAGGTGTGTGACCTATGTCTCATCCTGCTTAGGCTTTGATCCATTATATTTTACTTGCTGAAGTCGAATTTAGCCTCCTTTAGGGGTTCTAGTACACTTCTGCCTTTCTAGGAGGAGTTTAGCTGAGTGAGAAGCTTGAGTTTTTTGCAACATTTTCAGCCACATTTTCCAGATCTGTAACCTTTCATTTCAGATCTAAAAAGATAGGTTTCTACCACCCATAGTTTCACATTCAAACTTGCTTGGTTATTCCCTTAGGGTCCCATCAGTTTTGTTGGCATTATGTTATCTGGTATGACTGTATGTTACAGATGTTGTACTTGATGGCAACTCCAGTGGTAAGGCTCTCAGTTTGTTGAAAAATTAAGAAGGACGCAGGCAATCGGTTCAGAAAGTGCGTCCCCGTAGGTATACCATGCAGAACCCGCGTCCAGGGACGCTGGCCAGCCGTTCAGGGGGTGCGTCTACCCAGTGCACACATTTCAAGGCAGAGAAAAGCACGTGGGGGTTTCTTGTGTGGTATCTAGCCGACGGTTTTATGTTTCTATGGTGTCGGCTCGTGGTATTGTTCCATGTTTTGGGGAGGAGCTTGCCTATATAAAGCAAAGGAGTTCATTTGGATTGTGCAATTGTCTTGGGTTGAATATCTTATTTGGTGAGATCTAGTCCAGATCTAAGAGGGCGAATCTTCTAATGGACTGTGATCTCTATGGCGCATGATCAGATCTGTAGATCTGACTGTTTGGGTTTGTCCTGAAGCCTTCATATCATTTATATCTAAAGAGTCGCAGGTTCAGTGAAGGGAAAGTGCGCCGGGACGCAGGTACTGTAAAGGGCAAGTGCGCCGAGACGCAGTACAGTAGAGAGAGACCTGCGTGGGGACGCAGGACGATCAAGGTTCAGGTGCGTCTCTGAAGCAGAAGGACGCGGCGCGATAGTGTTTTCAGGTGCGTCTCTGTAGCGAAAGACGCGGCGCGATAGTATCTTTGGGTGCGTCCCTGAAGCAACAGAACGCAGAGCAGTCAAAGGAACAGTGCGTGGGCACGCAGCGGAGCAGAAGGATATCTGCGTGTGGACGTAGAGTAGCAGAAGGTTAACGGCGTCTGGTCGCAGGCCTCAGAAAGAAAAACTGCGTCTCTATTTTAAGATGTTCTGTTGATTGAATTTCTCTATTTATAAGGTGTTCTGGGTTAGTTCTGTTGTTGCTGATCTGATATCTGTAGTGATCTATATCTGTTATGTACTTGTTGATCATCTGATGCTTTATGAAAAGAAGTAGGGGGTTGTAGCTCCCTTCCAGGAGTAGACTGGAAAACGAGAGAGAGAGAGAGTTGTAGCTCTCTGCAGGTTGCAGCCTGCGTACTGGTAAAGGACTGCACCAGTACAAAATCATTGTAAAAGAAGTTTCTAAATTGAAAGAAGATAGAGACATATTGCAGCAGGTGGTTTTCACCCACATTGGGTTTCCACCTTACATCTTGTGTTCTTTGGTGTGACTATCTGTTTTTCATGCTCATTATTTTATGGTACTGACATGCTAAAATAATTCAAAGATCAAATAAGGAAGATTTATTAAATTGCTAGATAATACTGATTCACCCCCCCTCTCAGTATTATTTCCAACAATTGGTATCAGAGCAGGTCCTTCAGAGAAGCTTGATCGCTTGAAGGTAGATCGTTCATCATGAGCAACTACGAGAGAGAAGCATCAATCAGGCCACCGATTTTTGATGGGACAAACTTCAATTATTGGAAGGTAAGAGTTACTGCATATCTTCAATCTCTTGGTACAGAAGTTTGGGACATTGTAGAAACAGGCTATGCTTTTCCTTCAGCTACTCCTACAGATCCAGCTGAGAAAAAGAAGTATGAAACAAATGCAAAAGCAGTCAGTACTCTATTAGGAAGTATATCCCAAACAGAATTCATGAAGGTAATGCACTTCAAATCAGCAAAAGAGATATGGGACAAAATGGTCACGAGCTATGAAGGAGATGAACAAGTAAAACAAGCTAAACTTCAAACTCTCAGGATTCAATATGAGACTCTCAAGATGTATAATGATGAAAGTGTGGCTAATTATTTTCTTCGGGTAGATGAGATTGTTAATTGTATGAAAAATTTGGGTGAAGAAATAAAAGAGGCTATAGTAGTTCAAAAGATTCTAAGATCATTATCCCCCAAGTTTGAATCTAAAGTATCTGCAATAGAAGAAAATGAAAATCTCCGTGTTCTCACTATGTCTCAGCTACATGGAATTCTAACTGCTTATGAAATGAGAAAGGGAGGTCCATCAGACAGAAGGGAAGCTGCTTTTAAGGCATCAGGCAAAGAAGATTACTATGAAGCAAGCCATGCTCCAGAAGAAGAGGAAGAAGAATCAAATTTTGTCAGAAATCTTCAAAGGGGTTCTGGAAGGTTCAGAGGTAAGCTACCTTTCAAATGCTTTGCTTGTGGAAGAGTAGGTCATTATGCTGCAAAATGTCCTTATAAGGATAAAGGAAAGGAACCTGCTAGATGGAACAAGAAACAAAGTGCAAATAAGAAAAGCTACTACACCCATGAAGATAGTGATGGTTTATCAAACAGTGATGAAGATGAACAAGGTAATAAATATAAGTTGTTAATGGCATTTGAAGATGATGATTATGAGGATGCTGTGGATGTGAATAACCTCTATGATGAAATTACTAGACTCAAGAGATGTATAGAAGAAAAGAATGTGATCATTGATACTCTTCAATTTCAAATTGATGAAAAAGAAAAACATCTTGAAAAACTAGAAGGTGAAATTGTTGGTCTCAGAAAAGAAATTGAGAAAACAAAAGCTATTAATCTTAAGTTTGTCAAAGGATCTGAAACTTTGGATGAGATTATCAATGTGCAGCGGTCTCCTCTAAACAAGACAGGTTTGGGTTACAATGGAGAGACCTCTCAAGCATCCACCTCAAAAAGTTATCTTGATGCGGCAAGAAGAAATGAGCAGAAGAATAATGAAGATAATCAGGTAAAGCAGGGACAAAATACAAACAGAAACTATCAGGGGCAATCCATCTTAAGGGTGAACAAAAGCTACAACCAGCCACAGGTAAAATCTTCTCAGTTTGGTTCAAGAATAGATGAAAATAGAAATTACAATCAGTTGGCAGGTAGATTCAATAACCGCAGAAGCTTCTTCAATGGACAATGCTTTTCTTGCCATAATTTTGGTCACAAAGCAGCTCAATGTGTTGCATATAAAACAATCATGACTAGGGAAGCTCAAAAACAAAGAAGTATGACAGGGATGACAAAAAGGACCTATAACAACTTTTCGGTTCTTGAAAATGAAGTCGAATGTTCTATTTGCAATAACTTTGGTCATGAAGAATCTGAATGCAAGAGCAGGTTTCAGCAGAAAAAGGAGCAAGCCTCAAGCACCAAAACATGGAGAATAAAGGAACCTCAAACAGAAAGATGTGGAATAGCATTTTATGCAGAGGGACAGGAAAATCTATGGTACATTGACAGTGGATGTTCGAAGCATATGACAGGTGATAAAGAAAAACTTGAATCTTATTCTGTTCTAGAAAAAGGAAAGAAAGTCTCTTTTGGAAACGATACTCCTGCAACTATAAAAGGAAAAGGCATTGCTCAGTTAAAAGGAAAGGTCAAAGCTGGAAATGTTTTGTATGTTGATGGATTGAAGCATAATCTTCTAAGTGTCAGCCAGATGTGTGATCAAAGAACCGAGGTTATTTTCAGATCGAATGGATGTCTTGTTCGTGATCTTGATACAGGTAAAACAGTACTCAAAGGCAAAAGAACTCCAAATAATCTGTACATATTTGAAGAAGGACAACAACAATGCTATCTAAGCAAGGATGAAGAGCACTGGTTATGGCATCGAAGGTTGGGACATCTAAGCTTCTCACAAATAAGGAAAGCATGCAAATATCAGGCAGTTCGCGATCTTCCAGATATCAAAATTCCTGACAACACCATATGCAGATCATGTCAGTTTGGAAAACAAACCAGGACTAACTTTCCAGAGAAAGAAGGATCAGCTAGCATGCCTCTTGAGCTAGTACATACAAATACATGTGGTCCATTCAGGAAAAGAACACCTAGAGGAGAGGAATACTTGATATTATTTATTGACGATTTCTCCAGGTTTGTCTGGTTAGGACTTATGAAGCACAAAGATGAAGCATTCGAAAAATTCAAATCCTTCAAAGCCTTGGTTGAAAATGAATCAGGTCACAAAATTAAGTGCCTCAGATCCGACAGAGGTGGGGAATTTACTTCAAATGAATTTTTCGATTTCTGTGATGAACATGGGATAAGGAGAGAATTCTCTACAGCTAGAACTCCTCAGCAAAATGGAGTTGTTGAAAGAATGAACAGAACAATCCAACAAATGGCTCGTGCTATGCTTGATGAATCAGGAACTCCCGCAACTTTCTGGGGTGAAGCTGCACATGCTGCGGTTGTTATTCTCAACAAAACAAATGTCCGGGTGAACAGCACTCAAACTCCTCATGAGCTTTGGAGTGGCAGGACTCCTTCGGTAAAGCACTTCAAAATCTTTGGGAGCAAATGCTATATCAAGAATACTGATGAGTAGCTTGGCAAACTTGAACCTAGAGCAGATGAAGGCATTCTTCTTGGCTATTCTCCACATAGCAAAGCATACAAATGCTACAATAAAAGACTTGGCAGAATTGTTGACAGCATTGATGTAGTGGTTGATGAGAAGGGATATATTCCTAGGCAAGTACATCATGAAGATATAGAAGAAGATGAAGGCTACCCTCAAAGACAGAATAATGAAGAAGAAGAACCCCAAGGAGAACCTCAAGAAGAACCAGAGGAGCAGACAAGAATAGAAGAGAAAACTCCATCCAGATATGTTCAGAAGAATCATCCAGAATCTCAGATTGTGGGGCAGAAAGAAGCAGGTGTACAAACAAGAAGAACAGTTGCAGAAGCCTCAAGCTATTTGGCATTACTCTCCTCTACTGAACCACAAAATGTGAAAGAAGCATGCAAAGATGAATGTTGGGTGAAAGCAATGGATGAAGAACTTGAGCAAATCGAAAAGAACAACACTTGGGAGCTGGTTCCTAGACCAAAGGATAAGAATGTTATCGGAACAAAATGGGTCTTCAAAAATAAATTGAATGAAAATGGAGAAGTAATTAGAAACAAAGCCAGACTTGTTTGTAAAGGGTATGCGCAGCAAGAAGGAATAGACTTTGAAGAAACTTTTGCTCCTGTTGCAAGACTTGAGGCCATCCGAATGTTCCTTGCTCTCTCAAGTTTTCAAAACTTCAAAGTATTTCAAATGGACATGAAATCAGCCTTTCTGAATGGAGACTTGGAAGAAGAAGTGTACATTGAACAGCCAGATGGGTTCATTCTTGGAAATGATCCAAATCTTGTATGCCGATTGAAAAAGGCTCTCTATGGTCTCAAACAAGCTCCAAGGGCTTGGTATTACCGGTTGGACAAATATCTTCATCAACAAGGTTTCTCAAAAGGTTCAGCAGATAGCAATCTGTATATAAAAGTTGAAAATGACAAATTGCTAATACTTGTTGTGTATGTAGATGACATTATTTTTGGCAGCAATGAAGAAGCTATGAGTCAAAGCTTTGCCTCGGTCATGCAGAAAGAATTTGAAATGTCCTTGCTAGGAGAACTGACATATTTCCTTGGTTTGCAAATCCAACAAAAGGAAGGAGGAATCTTTTTATCTCAAACCAAGTATCTCAAGCAGATTTTGAAGAAATATGGCATGGAAGATGCAAAACCAGTATGTACACCCATGGTCACAGGATGTAGTCTCAGTGCAAATGATGAATTGCAGCAGTACATCAACCAACCTACAGATCTATGATTGGAAGCCTACTATATTTGACAGGTACCCGACCGGACATCATGCATGCAGTTGGAATAGTTGGAAGATTTCAGGCAAATCCGAAGGAGACTCATCTTCAGGCAGTAAAGAGAATTTTCAAATATCTTCAAGGGACTCAAAATTATGGCTTATGGTATCCTAGAGATACAGATCTTACTCTTCATGCTTATACAGATGCAGATTGGGCCGGAAGCGTGGATGACAGGAAAAGCACAAGTGGTGGTGCGTTCTTTATGGGTTCAAGACTGGTATCTTGGTTCAGCAAGAAACAGAGTTCCATTGCCTTATCTACAGCTGAAGCAGAATATGTTGCTGCTGCATCTTGTTGCACCCAACTCCTTTGGATGATGCAGACTTTGCAGGATTTTCAAATCACTTGTACTCCACCAATCCCCATCTTATGTGATAATACAAGTGCAATCAACATCTCAAAGAACCCTGTTATGCATTCAAAAACCAAGCACATACCAATCAAGTACCATTTTCTCCGGGAACAAGTGCTTGAACAGAAAGTCAAGTTGGAGTATGTTCCTTCCAAGGAACAAGTTGCTGATATTCTCACCAAACCATTGCCCAGGGACACATTTGAATACCTCAGGCAAAAGCTGGGGGTTGTTGATGCATCATCTTATTGTTGAACATCTTCTTATTGGTGGTACAAGGCTCAGGGGGAGCACATAATGCATTGTTGGCATTATGGAGAAGGAGATCTTGGAAATAGCTGCAATATGTCTCTATCTCTTTCATGGTGGATTTCTGGTTATTTGTTGCAGATCTGGAGGAGCATGAGCTAAGGGGGAGCATACCCTTTGCCCTTGATGTCAAAGGGGGAGAATGAAGCTGAAGCTTGTAAGGTTGAGGTTGCCAGGTTGAGGTTGCCATCAAGTCCAAAGGGGGAGATTGTTGGCATTATGTTATCTGGTATGACTGTATGTTACAGATGTTGTACTTGATGGCAACTCCAGTGGTAAGGCTCTCAGTTTGTTGAAAAATTAAGAAGGACGCAAGCAATCGGTTCAGAAAGTGCGTCCCCGCAGGTATACCATGCAGAACCCGCGTCCAGGGACGCCGGCCAGCCATTCAGGGGGTGCGTCTACCCAGTGCACACATTTCAAGGCAGAGAAAAGCACGTGGGGGTTTCTTGTGTGGTATCTAGCCGACGGTTTTATGTTTCTATGGTGTCGGCTCGTGGTATTGTTCCATGTTTTGGGGAGGAGCTTGCCTATATAAAGCAAAGGAGTTCATTTGGATTGTGCAATTGTCTTGGGTTGAATATCTTATTTGGTGAGATCTAGTCTAGATCTAAGAGGGCAAATCTTCTAATGGACTGTGATCTCTATGGCGCATGATCAGATCTGTAGATCTGACTGTTTGGGTTTGTCCTGAAGCCTTCATATCATTCATATCTAAAGGGTCGCATGTTCAGTGAAGGGAAAGTGCGCCGGGACGCAGGTACTGTAAAGGGCAAGTGCGCCGAGACGCAGTACAGTAGAGAGAGACCTGCGTGGGGACGCAGGACGATCAAGGTTCAGGTGCGTCTCTGAAGCAGAAGGACGCGGCGCGATAGTGTTTTCAGGTGCGTCTCTGTAGCGAAAGACGCGGCGCGATAGTATCTTTGGGTGCGTCCCTGAAGCAACAGAACGCAGAGCAGTCAACAGAACAGTGCGTGGGCACGCAGCGGAGCAGAAGGATATCTGCGTGTGGACGCAGAGTAGCAGAAGGTTAACGGCGTCTGGTCGCAGGCCTCAGAAAGAAAAACTGCGTCTCTGTTTTAAGATGTTCTGTTGATTGAATTTCTCTATTGATAAGGTGTTCTGGGTTAGTTCTGTTGTTGCTGATCTGATATCTGTAGTGATCCATATCTGTTATGTACTTGTTGATCATTTGATGCTTTATGAAAAGAAGTAGGGGGTTGTAGCTCCCTTCCAGGAGTAGACTGGAAAACGAGAGAGAGAGAGAGTTGTAGCTCTCTGCAGGTTGCAGCCTGCGTACTGGTAAAGGACTGCACCAGTACAAAATCATTGTAAAAGAAGTTTCTAAATTGAAAGAAGATAGAGACATATTGCAGCAGGTGGTTTTCACCCACATTGGGTTTCCACCTTACATCTTGTGTTCTTTGGTGTGACTATCTGTTTTTCATGCTCATTATTTTATGGTACTGACATGCTAAAATAATTCAAAGATCAAATAAGGAAGATTTATTAAATTGCTAGATAATACTGATTCACCCCCCCTCTCAGTATTATTTCCAACAAGTTTCCCTAGGTGTTTCACCCATCTCCCTATCTTTCTGTAGTGATCTTTCCCTCTAGTTTTTTGTTGTTGCTGCACCACTTTTGAGAAACTCAGAGTCACTTGATCTCAGTCACACCGACATTCATATCTCTTGAATGTTTTAGTGTATTTTCCATCGGTTTAGCCACCTAGCAATACAGTTTTTGCAAACCCAGTTTGGGTGGGGTTTGGTTAATTGTTTTGTTGTTTATTTTGTTATTTATTTCAATTTATTTGCAACAATATTTTTTCTTTTTTACAAACACAATCTGGGGTTAATCAATTAATACACTTGCACACACAAGCACACCTTAAGTGAAGGGTGCTTGGTTTACACTGCCAAGCCAAGACTTAACATAATAAATTTATCTCACCACATCAGAGGCAAAATATATATTGTTGATCTACCTTCACCATTTTTGTGTTTCGTGTGTCCTTCTATAATTGCGCCACCAATGCATGAGTCATTCATACTACTAGACCTTCACCCCTAGTCTCCACTTGGGCATATTACTCCTCCCCGTTGGGTTTGAGTTCATAGCCCTGCAAGTACCCATCCTCACTCTTCTCCTGGTCCTTCTAATTCCTCATCTGATTCCGAACCTCCTTCACCATATATCGTCCCCATGTCTCGACACACAACTAGTGCAGGGACCGAAACTGGTGGTGGCTCTGGTAATATACAGTGGTCAAATTAGGCAGAACAGTCTCACGAACGTTTCTGGTAGCCCCCATGCTCCTCTTTATGGCTAGGTTAAGTCTACCAGATCTTAACCAGTTGATAAACGACCCCATACACCATGATGCTGGTTGGCCCTTTATGCCAACTAAGCTTCCCTCAAACATCCCAAGGTTTGAGGGTATTTCTGGAGAGGATCCTACCAACCATTTCTGATCCTTCCACATTTAATGTTCATCTAGCTCCATAAATGATGACTCCATTCATCTTTAGCTCTTCCAATGCACGCTCACTGGAGACACCACAAAATGGTATGTAGACCAGCCCTGCACCTCTCATTCTAGTTTCATGATGCTTGCTAAAGCATTCTTATCATATTTCCAGTTACCTCTCTGGTATGACATTGGTGCTTAGCTTTTGACCACATGCCATCAATCCTCTGCTACTCGCCTTTCTAACCATGTTCAAGAGTGGTGTCAAAGAGGGAGCACATGTCACACCCTGCCTTTCAAAGATCGTGTTTATCTAGATTGGTTTCTTAAGATCCTTTTATCCCCCATCAGGAAAGCTGTCACATTCCATTTTCCTCAGACAGAGAAAGAAGCTCTCTAGACTGCTTTGAGATATGATCTGATTTATGCTCAATCAGGTTATTTTTATACCATTATTTCAGACTTCCCTCGTCCTAGAAGTGATAATTCACTGGGGGCATCTCACGTTGTCGATGGTATCGTTGGATCCATTTCACACTCTTCGCCATATTCTCAGCATATTTATGGCCACCCACAGGGGGGCACCAGTTCCTCCAACATTTATTCCCCTCCTACTAGAAACATGTTTCCAAAGCCCCAACCTGTCTACCAAACTGTTGCTCCTTCTTATGCATAGTTTAGCGCTCCAACCCCTCAAGCATTAGCATCATAGCCTCCCATGCATCCTCAACCCCAACATCCACCACCCCCTCAGGGCTAGGTGTTTGCGTAGTAGAGTGATATCAATCCCCATAATCAAAGAAAAATAATAACGGGAAGGTTAACAAGGGTAACCAGGGTAACCGAGGTAACTAGCCTAGTGAACCCCAGGGAAACCAGCAATAGGGTGGCCAACCCAAGCAAAACAAGGCTATTCGTATGAAAAATCCTTGTGCATGTTGTTGTGTACATGGCCATTATACACATGAGTGTCCCCTCTTACCCTGGATTCACCAAATGTGGGAAGCTCAAGAAGCTTCTCGATGCCAACAACCACATCAGAATTCTACGCCACCTCAAATGACCGTGCTCAAAAATCATTTCCCTGAACAAGGATTTGTTGCTGCTCAACCCCAGCCCAGTCAAGCAGCCCACCTCCCCCAACCTTATGGTCCCGGTGACTACCAGATCCTAATGATGAACTCTGATGAGGCTAACCCCTCCAATATCAACCTACAAACTCGGTCGCACCAATATGACAAGCCATCCACTTCGTCAGCTACCTTGTCCAAAACCAAAGTTTCTGTGAAGCCTCTTATGACACCAAAGGGTATTTATTGATCCCTCAACCCAAATTTGAGGGCATTCCCAAGATCCCAAAGGGACCATTACGTCCTAATGCGGCTTCTAATAGAGCTGCCCATACATAAAGTATAGTAGACGACTTGGCGCGATCACCTACTGCCATGTCGACACTAGAGATCCTCCAATTGTGCCCTTCCCAAAAGAAGGCTCTACTAACTTTCTTTAGTGTAGTGGACCCTTTAGATGATCACTTGATTGTATTTCTGGTTGATACATCAGAGCATCCCTCATTCCCTTCATTTATTTCTTTCTAGATATGAATTAGAGTCCATAATTCCATCATCTCTAGATGCATTATTGACGAAGGCGCATCCACTTGTGTGATGTCCATTCGTATTTGGAAACAAGTCAATTCCCTCGAGTTGTCCCTCTCCACCATCACTTTGCGTGCTTGTGATGGACACTCCTCCTAGCCCCTTGGCATGTACCGCAAGTGTCCAGCGACCCCTGTGGGCAATACTGTCCATGTCGATATCAAAGTCATTGATGCCCCTTTGGATTAAAATATCATCTTAGGTCATAGTTACACATATGCCATGCTAGCTATCACGTTTGTGGTGTTCCGAAAGATGTGCTTCCCCAATTAAGGGAAGATCGTTAACATTGATCAATTGACTTACTATGAGCTGACATCCGTGACCTTTGCTGAGTACATCATCTCATTAATTTCTGACAAGTAGTCTTCAACTCCTTGCACTAGTGTTATACCTAGAGTCTATAATGATTCCTTAATGTTGGGTTCCTTCCCTGGTCCTCCCCCTTCCATTTCTGAACCTACTTCCATGAGTGTTTGCATGTTATAAGTGTCACGGAGTTCCCTTAAACAGTCTGGTATACCTAATCAATAACCATCTCCTCAATATCCTATTTTTGCTCTTCCAGCTGAACCCTCTGGACCCACTCCCCCAGGACCTCCTCCATTTTTGGGTGCCTCTCCTATGTTTCCTCTAGGAACTATTCCTCGAGGTCTCAACCATCTAGGATCTATTCCATTGGGGCATTATCCTTTCAGCCATATAAATTTCTTATTCCCCCCACCGAGAATTTTTTTTGTACCTATCATGGCTTTGCTAGTCCCTCCTAACATGACTATCAGGATCCCAGTATGGTACATCAATCCCCTTGAAAACATTCCACCTGGTCAGCCAAGACCATATCATGCTTCGACCCCGGTTCAACCGGTCCCATGACCCCTGGCGATGCTTCAGTACCATCACCACATCAATAGGAACCAACTCCTATTGCAAAAGAATCTGGCTAGTGGGCAAAGCCAAAAAGAAAGATTCAAAGGACAAGGCTCCTCTAGCCCCTAAGGCCCCAAAGCAATCTGCTATATGTGAAGTTGTTGGGCATGCCACCAACAATTGTCTTGAACTTCCTCAACATAAACCTTTGGTTCATGAAGTATTCCCTGAGTCAAATATTCCATAAGTCGATGTTGACATACTGGTCCCACCTAAGATAATCAAAACACTTCGCACAAACCACCCTTGTTCCCTTTCTGATCTTCATGGTCACTATTCCCATTGTTTCCCTCGTCTCGACGAGTTTCGCGATTTCCTTGGGGTGATTAGTTAATATGAGGCAACTCATAGTAGAGCCTCTACTCCTTTACTTATGGATTTTGGTACAACCAGTCAACCAGAACAGGGAAACACTGCACCCTCTATTATGATCCCCTCCCCTGATGTCAAGAAGACAAGCACCATAGGTCATATTCTTTAGCTGTCATCATCCTTGAGTTCCTCGTTGATGAACCTTCCTAAGGTTGGTATATGCATTTCTATCAAACATTTTTTGACAGAATCTGAGGTCTCAACATCAATAGACCATTCATCTACCAGTTCGTCATCTATCATTCTAGATGATGCATATGTGAACCCTATTCCTTAGGTTGATTCACAAGGTAATGTCGTTGAATCATGTAGTCATCCTTCCTCCCGTTCGTCGATCTCCCAGCCTAATGAGGACAACATGGAAGCTATGTCTACCCCTGATTACCCCTACACTTGAGAAAGGGGCCATTCCTGTATGAGGATTTTGAAGGCCATATCCTTCTTAACTCTCCCAATGCACTCTACCTACCTAAATTTTTCTCATAGCATATCCATTTGATTTGTGCCATAAAGTTAGGTAGATTACATATCTCATCCATTGTCTTTTTCACCTTTTAGAGGTATCCATCATTCACACCATATATCGGCCATGCAGATGGTGCAAGTCTCTTCTCCCAAAATCTAGCCTTGGTAGCCTGGGCCATTTTTACCCCCTTACATATGTTAGTCCTGTCAAACAGTGTGCGCCATGCATCTGCCACCAATAATGAGGTCGAATATGATGTAGTGATAGGTTTGTTAATCAAATCCCTCACTCATTGCATCCTTCATGTTCATGTTCGTTTAGATTCCTTGATACTTGTCATGCAATTGAATGGTGTGCATCATGTGCATAAGCAAGTCCTATTCAGAAAATATCTATGAGTGAAGCTATTGGTTCATGAATTTGAAACCATTACATTCAGTATTGTGCCTAGAGCCCAAAATCAATATGTAGATACCATTGTAAACAACATTCAATATTGGAATTTATCAAATGTATACCACACAAGATAGCCACACAAATGGTGAACCATCATCATCATACAAAGTGCATAATCATATTATGTATCATAAAAGTGTTTGGAGTCATAGCTCTAAATAGATCTGACATGCCCATAGCATGTTACAAAAATCACAATCAAAGGGACCCACAGGTCCCTACATCTAGTCCTTGTCTGGAAATCTCATGTTAAAGCCTCTGCTCCACCTGTACATAGATTGCGTACTTCCTGACCTGCCATCGCCATGCGCCACAGGATACCTTATCACTCTGAGGGATGATCGGTGCACTCCTATGTGTATCGATCCTCTAAGTCGTTCCATCCACACTCTGAAACCCTAGTCAAGAGTACATAAAAGCTACGATGGAAACCAATAAGCAGCATAATGTCCTCTCAACCTTGTTGTGATGATGATGTCCCTCGATCTATAGCCCCAAACGTTATGGTTTGGCCTGCATATCCCGTCGGCTTTAGTTGTGCTATGTATGTGTACAACATGTTTCACACTCAGTACCACATACATGTGACAAAAATATAAAATGCACCATAAAACATAGCAACTTAACACTTACCATTTGGTCCCCGTGCTCGCCTGGGCAGAAGTGGCAAGTCAGGATGCCCCTGATAGTTCATCCTGTTATAAGGGTAGTCGTCAATGTAAAGGGGCATTTGATCCTAGTGTGCAAAAAACTTGGGTCAGAACTTACATCTGGCTCCCCCTCCTCTTCCTCTCTGTAGTAGCTTCTCCTAGTGGCACATCCTAGGCTCTTATGGGCAACCATCTCAGATCTGTACATGAGGACGGTAGTGGGTATCTTCTCAAAGAAGAACACACATAGTATTATACCAAAAGTGTAGTCATGATTCACCTACCTCCTACAAAGACTCAACTATTGTTTCACCGATGAAAGCATCATATGGGCCCACCCATAGGAGGTCCCAACCAAAACACTCTCAACAAACATCATCTACCCTCTAGTGATGTGGTGGAATGCCTGGCTGCCCAAGACCCATAGCACAGCTGCAGCAACTGCCTGTTTCTCTAGCCTCTCTAGATCAACAAGCAGCATAGACATTCCATTGACATGAACACCCTGTCAACAATGGTGCTCCACAAACTCAGTAATGTTCCACCCACGAGGTAACATCGGATGAATATCCCCCACCACTTTAAGGGGAGGCAGTCTGATCAAGTAGTAAATATCCTGTAATGTGAGCTCGATCTTGTGCCCTTGCACAACAAATACCTCTTGTTCTAGATCCCAATAGCTCACAATTCTCGATAACAAGGGCTCACTTTCCCTCATCAGTGGGCTTTCTACCAACCTGAGAACCCCATAACGAACCAATGCCCTTCGAACTACCTAATCCCCTTGAATTTCAGATCAAAGAGTATCCAAGTCTTGTTCATCCCAGTGGATTTCCAACTCTTCCACATTTGCAAAACACAAGATGTCTTTTCAGTTCAGAAAAGAAAACAACCAACTACATTAATCAACCTATAGCCCCCACCAGGCTAGAAGACCAACCCTTCCTCAAGCCACAAATCACAGTTTTCGGCCAAAAAAATGAAATCTCATAGGTTTCGAGTTGTTTTTTATGAGATAGATCACACTTTTGGACCCAAAAAGTGCGATGTGAATGTGAGCAAGGGAAACGGTATCTCATGGAGCTACTAGGTGCCAAGAATTAGGAAATAAACCATTGAAATTGAAGTGATGAGTACGGCCACCTACTTGAATGTCGCAAATCCTGATTCCGATGTTGGTTTTGTCCGCTGTGATCTCCACAAGATTTAGGGCCTTTTCCTCCTCTCCAAATTCATCACAGCTCACTTAGCAAATTAATCCAAATTGGATGGAAAATAACCTTTTATAGGAAAACACATAGTTTCTATGTTGCGCATTGCGGTTAGACCATAGCTCGGTTTGGCAAACCTTCAACACCATTGGCAATCTCTCACTGATCTTTATAATGGGTCTTCCTTAGTTTTTGATGATTTGACACTTCACCACGAAGCCTTTTTTCCAAGGAGGATTACTAGGTCCACCTCCTCTTAATACATGTCATACCATATGCCGATCTTCATCATGAGTAGCCATCATTTACTCATGTTTTCATGGTCCCTACCAAGCCTAGTCTATGTGGCAGCATCATTGAGTTACGCTTGTTCAGAGCATTTGCGATGAGTCACCCTTGCATCCTTGGAGTCTATTTCATGTCCTATTATCTCATGTCATAATATTCCATCAATATTTGCATACCGTCCATCCTATGCTGCCCATTTTGGCCTCCAGTCATACTGTCCCCGTCCCCTTTAGAGTTGAGTCAGTTGCTGCTAGGTCAACCATGTACTTTATGCTCTAACAAGGGTAGTCATCTTTTTTTCCCTCAGTTCCCTTTTCCCCTTTATCCCTAGTGTCAATCCATAAATCACATTAGTATTTTCCCTCATTCTTTAGTTAGGTTCCTCATTGCCTCATCTATCGCAGGCTCTATTATGTCAAAATCAGCTCATTTATTCCAGAAGAATGGCCTAGATGGCAGTGTATCTTGGTTCCAGCTTCCATTCTTGTTTGGTACCTTGGATCGAGTGGAGGGTCTCATTATTGCCATTTGACTTGGTCGTTTCATGTTCGTGATACATACAGTTGATTGTCTAGTGATACAATAGATTGTACCAATGATTCTCAAGTGTGTGTGAGATGTTTTCAAACCTCATGAGGGGTTGGACCTTCATGAAGCCCCCCACATGCCCGGACGCATAGATATTATGCTACAACCCCAGATGCAGTTCCGTAGAGTTGATGGATTCAGTTCCTACCGATCACAGTGCTCATAGAATGGACGTCTCGTCCAGATGATCCATTCAGTTTTGCAGAGCCCCTCCTTGTTCATCAAGGCTTCTTTGGTTGTTCTACCCTCTCTCCCACCCATTTTTTACAGAAGGGGCTTTGTATCTCATGTACTCAGACATTATTGAATTGATTCCTAGCTCATGTTTTTTCCAGGTGCATTGTGTATATGGGACACATTGTATTATTTTCTATCTCTGTTATGCTAGAGTGTCATGTAACATTCAGCATGTACTTTATTGCTCAGTTTCATATTTCTAAGTGAATCATTATTTTTGTACTAAGTTATCTCAATGGGTATGGATATGCCTTCCCCGCCTCATTAAGGTCTGGTACCACAACATAAAAGGAGAGTTAGTCTCACCCCCTCTATCACTATCCTCTCTTAGCTTTAGCTTCGTTGATCTCTCTCTCTCTCTCTCTCCTTGACTCCCCTGTGTTGTTTGAGTGATTGTGTCTTTACAACGTACTTCAGTCATATGTTTTTCTCCTAACACTCGTACATTTGGGGGACATCTATTACCACCAAAAAATTGATCATCTAGCCTAATTTACTAGTTGGATTGAAGTACACCATGTAAAGCCAATTTTAGCATAGTAAAATTGCTTTTACTGTGAGAAATTACTTAATAAACCACCTTTGTTAAGTAATTTATAGTTAAACCCATAAAGAATAATTAAATAAATCACTATTTATTTTGATTTTCTTCTATAAATAATTAATTAAACCATTGTTTTATTATTATTCCTTATCAATTTGACCCAATCATGAAAAATAAATAGATAAATCATTATTTTTCTCTAAAAATAATTGATTAATCACTAATTAATTGTTATTCTTTCTTAAATTTGACTAAATCCCTTAGGAATAATTAAATAAATCCTTATTTGTTTATTATTGCTTAACTAATTCCTTGAGATGATAAATAAATCATTTATTTATTTATTATTTCTAAATTAAAATTTAGATACTTTTTCTGTTCTAACCAAATATAATAAAATATTCCAAGTGGTTATTCCAATAATGGGATCGATTATATTTTATTATTTCTCATTATTCGAGGATAAATCAATATTTTGTTATAAATAGAAGGGTTTTCCATACATTATTCACTTTTTATTATTTTCATTGATGCACTCACTATTGTAACTCTAATTATTTTGATTGTCGCACATGATATTCTTGCTGGGTTTATGCACTATAGAGGAGAGAGACTCTACATAAGCTGAAGATGTTTGAGGATAGCCAAGAACCCATCTCATAAAGGGGGATTGGTAACATTTATATGTTCTCTTCACATGTGTTATTATAAAACTATTCTTTACATATCTGGTTTCCATTGGATATTTGGGGTTATTACTCTTTCTTCACTATTTAACTATTATCATAGCATAGATTGGAGTTTTGGCAGGTTTTGTTTCTATCAATAGTTTCTTATCTACAATTTTTAGCAGTCATTTCTATTGTTGAGATTTTTTGTCATCCACAATCTTAAGTGGGTTATTTTCGTACATCATTGAGAAGAAAACACTACAACACAAAGTTTTGAGTGTGGATGGCATGAGTTAGACGATCGATACACGGATGAGTCTACCGACGTTCCCTCATGTGGCACATGGTGATGGTTGGTTAGGCAGTACATGATCTACGTGCAGGTCGAGTAGAGCCTTTGGTGCAGGATCCGCCAGATAGTTACTAGATATAGGGACATTTGGGTCCCTTTGGTTTCGTTTTGGAACATGCTATGGGTATGTCTGATGTGTTTAAAGTTGTGGGCTCAAAACACTTATATGTTTTATGCAATACATAATATGGTTATGCATTTTATATGACGATGACGGTTCGCCATGTGTTATGTTTATGGTTGTCTTTTGTATTATATATGTGATAAATGACAAGCTAGCATGTTATTTGTAATGGTGTCTACATAGTTATTTTGGACTCTAGGATGATGAATAAAAGTAATGGTTTGAAATTCACATACCAATAGCTTAACTCGTAGATATTTTCTAACTAATACTTGGTTATGTGCATGATACACACCATTCAATTGCATGATAAGTAGCAAGGAATCTAAACGAACATAAAGATGAAGGATGTGATGAGTGAGGGCATCAACTAACAAACCTATGAGTACATCATATTCGACCTGGTTGTTGGTGGAAGATCCAATGCACATGCCCTTCGAAAGGAATAATGTATACAAGGGGGTAAAAATGGCCTAGGCTACCAAGGCTAGATTCCTAGAGAAACAACTCTCATGTCGGCATGACCGGTATACGGTATGGATGATGGATCCATATGAAAGGTGAAAACAGACAACAAAAGAGATGATGCAACCAACCTAACTTCATGATAGAAATAAAGACACACAAATCAAAGGGATATTCTATGAGTGACATTTCTTTAGGTAGAGTGCATTGGAAGAATTAGGAAGGAATCGGCCTTCAGAATCCTCCAAAAAATATTCACCCTTGACTATGTGCAAGGGTAATCTCGGGTAGACATAGCTTCCATGATGTCCTTATCAGAATGGAAGATGGGGAAATGGGAGGAAGACTGACTACATGATGTAGCAGCAGTACTTGATGCATCAGCCTAAAAGAGAAGGTTCACATACAGATCATTTGGAATGGTAGACGATGAGCTAGTAGATGGAGGATCTACGGATGTTGAGACTTGGGATTCTGTTGAAATGGGTTCGATAGAAGCACGCGCAGAAACCTCAGAAAGGTTTTCCTGTGAGGAACTCAAGGATGATGATAGGTAAATGAGATGGCCCATGTAGTCCGTCATCTCAACATTGGGGGGGAGGGATCACAATGGTGGGACCATAGTCCCCATGTTTTAGTTTACTAGTGGTACAATAATCCACAGGTAGAGGAGTAGATGATCCACTACGAGTGGTCTCATATTCACGAAGTGCCTCAAGGAAATCATGAAATTCATCAAGACGAGGGAAGCAATGGGAATATTGACCATGATGATCGTACAAGGCACAAGGGAAATTTGTGCATAATGTTCTGAGTTTCTTGGATCGACTTGGTAAGGTAACATGGACCTTAAGGATATTTGACACACGGAATATTTCAAGAACCAAAGGTTTGAGATGAGGAAGCTCCAAACTTTATTGGTGGTATTTCAAACAAATTTACACAAAATGCATGGAGGTGACAACTTTCAGGCCTTGGGGGCTAGAGGAGATTGGGTAGTCTTGTCCTTAGGTTCTTTCCTCTTGGTTGTGCTCCCCTATCCAGATGCTTTCACAATCGGAGTGGGTTCTTGTTGAGATTGTGACAGAACTGGAGCAGTGGCAGGGGCTGTAAGGACCATTGAACCGGGTTCAAACCATGATATGGTCGTAGATGACCAGGAAAAGTGCTTGCAGGGGGGACCAATGTACCATACTAGGGTCCCCAAAGTCATATTAGAGAGGACCAGCAAAGCCATGACAGGGATAGGAAATATACCTGGAGGAGGAAACAAGAAAGGTATCTTGCTTGTAGGGTGATGTCCCAACGGAATAGCTCCTGGATGGTTGAGACTTGGAGGAACATTTCCCGATGGAAACATAGGAAAGGCACCCATAAACGGAGGAGGCCCTGGGGTGGATTCAAATGGCTTGGCTAAGAGGGTAAAAGCAAGGTGTTGAGGAGTTGGTTGCTGATCATATGTACGAGATTGCTTGAGAGTAGCCCATGACACTTCTAACATTCAAACACTCAATGAGCTAGGCTCAGAGACGGGAGAGGGAGGACCAAGGAAAGCACCCAACAATGAGGAATCTTTGTAGACTTTGAGTGAAACACTGGTGAGAGGAGTGACAGACTGTTTATTTGACATTGATGAGGTAATGGACTCGGGGGAGGTCATGGATGTCGGCTCATAGTATGTCAACTGATCAATGGTAATGATATTCCCTTCATGGGTGAATCACATCTTGCAAAAAACCGAAAATGTGACGACTGACATAGCATATGTATAACTATGACCCAAAAGAATATTGTAATCTAAAGGTGCATCAATAACCTCAATGTCTACATGGACAGTCTTTTCCACAAGAGTCACGGGACAATTGCAATACATGCCAAGAGGCTTGTAAGGGTGACCATCTTAATCACGCAAAGTGATGGTGGATGGGGAAAACTTAGGTGAATTAAGTTGTTTCCAAATGGCAATGGACATCACATTGGTGAATGTATGATCCAAAATGGATCCATTTTTGCCTCCAGATCAGAGTCTTCAAATTCAGTTGAAAGTGGGATGAATTCGAAGTGATCGATGAGATGATTCCAATGGTGTGAATGACGTGAAAATCTGAGTTCGAATGAAGAAGTTAAGGCTAGTCAAAGTTTCAGGAAAACTAGGGCAAAAAGTAAAAAAAATCAAAGTCAAAGAAATTCAAAGTCAAACTAGTCAATAGTAAACAAGTCAACGCTTATGTCACCAAGACATGTGTCATCCTGGGAATGCGCCACATGGTTTTGATGACATCAGTAAGGAAGGTGACATGGCATTTTTTGATTGGTTCACATGGTCCAATCCGCTGCTAACACATGGCAGCCCGAATTTGCCCAATATTGGCATGCAAATCCCAAAATGTTGGGGGTCAGGGAGGATCGAACCCATGACCTCCCAGATTCCTATTTTTTCACCAGATTCCGCTCACTAGATGAGCTACAACACCGCTTGTTTGTATTGGCAAAGATATGGTATTTATGTCTTCGGGTTGGATCTGTTGGAAAAAAGGGTCGGATGGTCAGGGTCAATGCCGGACCGTCGATCCCTTAACTGTTAATGCCAAACTAACCACTAGATTATACCATAGTCGAAACCATATCAAATCCAACCATATCATATCAAACAAACTATATCCCACATGCTCCGCGCCATATATATCACATATGATATATATATCATATAAACATTAATGCATAACAAGGAGTAAGGCGAAAGGGTCGGGCAGAGGTTTGAACTGCCGACCTTCCAAAAACCATTATATAACAGCGCTTTCACATAATTCTACTAGCCAACTTTCCATATGGTGGAGCTTGTTATTCAAGCCACCCAAAACTTTTATATGTTTATGCAGGTGCCGAACTAGGCCGAAACCACCAGTGCAGATTCCAAGGCAGATTTCAGTTGCAGAGGCGGTATTTCACAGGCAGAGGCAGTTTTGTGCAACAGAAAAGTGGTTTTGCTACAGGCAGAGGTGGTTTTTGACTTTCCAGGGGGTTTGGAGGTCACTGTGGCCAAATATGGTCGAATTTATACTCATTTGACTTTAAATTTCGAGGTTGATGTAGTGCTGACTTCCATTTTCTCATCTGAGACTCTATTTTTGAGCTCATGCCAGTAACAACATTTTTGAAGACAAAATAAAGAGGTCAACAAAGGACCAGGAGACACAGCCAGGAAGTCTAGTGAACTCCTTTATTAAATTATGTTGTGTTGATGTGTTTGAATGTGTCTTTGAATGGTTTAATTGTTTATGTTATTTGCAATCTTTTCGATCCATTTCATTAAGTAACATAAGAGAATTCACACATAGTCTATAATACCTTTCTCATTAATGGATCAAATGGTATGAGAGCAATGAGGTTTTTAAGGTTTGACAAGTTTGTGTGAAGATTTGGATGCTTACTAGGTTGAGGCTCAAACAAGGTGAAGGAGAGCTTTTTGAGGTGAATCCAGATATTGGAAGGGTCTTTTCACAGAGAAGGATGGAAGATGAAACTCCACTTCAGTCAAAATCCCAATTCTTGGATAGTTTCATGACGATACGTGCCATGGTGGAAGAGATATATAATGAGTTTAAAAAGCGTAAAGGTGAAGGCGCTTCATCACCTAAACCAGAAAAAGGAGCAGAGGAACCTTCTCTTTTTACTCCTCCAGATAAAGAAGATAAAGGAAAAGGAGAAAAGCCTCCTCCATCTCCTCTCTCATAACCATCATCATCATCATCATCTTCTTCTTCTCATAAAACTAGTTCTTCTAAGAAGAAAAAGAAAGCCTCTTTGATCAAATTAGATGTGAAATTTGATTTGCCAATTTATGATGGAGAACTTAATGTTGAAAAGATTGATAATTAGATAAGGCAAATTGATGTATATTGTAGGGTGCAGAAAGTTGATTCAGAAAGAAAGAAGATCCAACTTGCTAGCCTTTGACTTGGACGAACCGCACTTGTATGGTGGGAAGGCAAGACACAAGAAGATCTCTAAAAGCATGGTAAAATCAATTCAACTTGGAATGAATTTGTGTCTGCTATTAAAAAGAAATTATATCCATTGGCTTATATGCAACAAGCAATGATGAGTTGGAAAACACTACGTCAATTAAAACATCAAAGTTTTCAAAGTTACACTCAGGAATTCCATAAGAGAGCTTTAACATTAGGTATTTCATTGGACTCATGAGAAACATTGTTGAAATACATAGGTGATTTTCATAGTTATTTGAGGCATACAATACTTATGTGTAATCCAACTCACTTAGATGATGTATCTGTTTAAGCTACTCATCTAGAAGCTAGAGTTAAAAATGTAACCCCAGATGTTGGGAAATCATCCAAACCTATTGAAGGCAAGAATAAAGGTGAGAAGAAATTTAAGTGGAAAGAGAAGAAAGAAAAGACTATGAAGAAGGATAAACCTTCATGCACTCATTGTAAGAAGGAAGGGCATGATGAGGCACATTGCTAGTCATTGCATTCGAAATTGAAGCCTAAGATGTTTGGAGGTAAAGAGCAAAAGAATGTTATTACTATTCAAAAGGACTTGGGATCAGATTAAGGTGATGAGACAATGGTCACAGTTACAGGTATAAAAGGTAAAGATTCTAAAGCATCTACAAGTACTTCTTCAAATTCTGTTGATAATGATAGTGATGAGAGGAAAAGAAATGAGCTATTTCACATAAGAGTCATTTCCAAGCATACTAAAATTGATACTTTATTTCATAGTGGGTCACAAGTTAATTTGATTTCTGAAGCAATTGTAAAGAAGTTGGGTCTAGAAACAAAACCTCATAAAAATCCATATCCATTAGGTTGGGTGTGTGATAAAACTAAGATACAAGTTACAAAATAATGTAAACTTCGTTTTTCTATTGCGTCAAAGTTTGTAGATGAGGTTGAGTTAGACATAGTCCCATTGGAAATATGTGGAATTATGTTAGGAAGTCCATAGTTGTACGATAGAAATGCTATCTTGTATCGAACTGAAAATAAGTATCAACTCACTAACGGTGGAATTGAATATATTGTAAGGGATCATAAACTCAAAGATAACTTCTCTCTCATAAATTTAGGATGGATGAGAAGAATTGTAAATGCAACTAAACAACTTTTACTTATGATTGTAGAAGCAAATGATATTGATAAATTTGATGCATTCCAAGAGTGTAATCCTAAACAGAAAATAGATCTAGTTAAAGTTATTTCCAATTATGATATTCTTTTTCAAGAGCCTACAAGGCTTCCACCCAAGCAAGAGACAGAACTTGAGATTTATTTGCAGAGAGATGCTCCACTACCTAACATTGGAATGTATAGGTTATCAGCTCTAGAGAATGTGGAAATAAGGAAGAAGGTATAGGATTTGCTTGATCAAGGGTTTATTCGACCAAACACATCACCCTACTGATCACCTATTGTGTTAGTGCGAAAGAAAGATAGTTCGTGGGGAATGTGCATTGATTTTAGAGCATTAAATAAAATCACAATAAAGAATCATTATCCTCTTCCTCATATTGATGATTTGTTAGATCAATTAAAGAATGCAGTTTACTTCTCTAAATTGGAATTGTGAAGCGGCTACCATCAAATCAGAGTTACATAACAAGATGTGTGGAAGACTGCTTTTAAAACAAAGCAAGGACTCTATAAATGGATGGTTATTCCTTTTGGCTTAACTAACGCTCTAGCTACATTCATGCGAGTAATGAATGATGTATTTAGACCATTCATTGATCATTTTGTAATAGTCTATTTAGAGGATATTCTTGTTTTCAGTAGAACATGGGATGAACATGTTAAGCATGTAAAGCAAATTTTAGATGTTTTAAAAAGAGAAAATCCTATGTAAAACTATCAAAATGTGACTTTGGCAAAACATTTTTGAATTATTTGGGTTATATTGTAGGGGGTGGTGAATTGAAGATATATCCCTCTAAGGTTGAAGTGATTGTAAATTAGCCTAAGCCCAATACTGTTACAGAAGTTAGAAGTTTTCTAGGGGCAGCGCAATATTGGAGAAAGTTTATTGCTAACTTTTTTTTTATTGTAGCTCCTTTACATGCTTTTACAAGTGTGAAACAGGTATTTTAGTGGGGAGGAAAACATCAGAAAGCCTTTGACACATTGAAAGGAAGGATCAGTACAGCACCAATACTTGCACTGCAGATCTTCAGCATCCATTCAAGATTGAGACAGATGCAAGTGAATATGACATGGGGGCAATGTTGATGTAGCATTGAAAGCCTATATGATTTCATTATAAGATATTCACATCAGCAGTAGTTAACTATCCTACATATAATAAGGAATTATATGCATTAGTTCAAAGCATTAAAAAGTGGAAACATTACATAATGGTTAGAGAAACAATCATACATACAGATCATCAACCACTTCAATATTTACACTCACAAACTAAATTGCAACAATCACGACATTACAAGTGGATGGGTTTTCTATAGCAATTTCATCTTGTTATTAGATATAAGAAGGGTATACATAATAAGGTTGCAGATATGTTATCAAGACCAATCATAAATGCATCCACAATACTTAAGCATAATTCAATAATTCATGAAAGTTACATTGAACAATATGCTCAAGACACAGATTTTAAGGATGTATATGAAACTTTAAGTCATGGCAAGTAGGTAGAAGAATTGGATTATTGCATTAAGGAAAAACTCTTCTATCATTTGGAAAATTTATGCATTCCACAAACTGAAAGAGTTAATATTATTCGAGAAGCACATACTTCTGTCATATCAATTCATTTTGGTGTAAGTACAATAGTTGCACAATTACAAAGATTCTGCTATTGGCCATGAATGAATGAGATAGTTTATAGATATATTAAAGGATGTACTATGTGTGCTACAAGCAAGCCAAGTAATAGAAAACTAGGCTTGTATACTCCATTCCCAATTCCTTCTCGTCCTTATTTCCATGAATTTTGTTGGGGGATTGCCAAAGTCTAGAAAGGGTCATGATTATTTGTATGTAGTTGTGGATAGGTTCAGTAAAATGTGTATTTTGACACCATGTAATAAATAGGTCATAGCTAAACAAACTACAAAGTTGTTCTTTCAAAATGTATGGGTTCATTTTGGGTTACCCACTTCTATTGTATCTGATCAAGATTCTTGATTTGTCAGGAAATGTTAGTCAAGTCTATGGGAGTTAATGGAAACAAGGTTAAATAAGAGCACGACATTTCATCTGCAAATAGATGGTCAGACAGAAGTAGTCAACGAGACAGTGATACAGTTGCTTCGAAGATATTGCAGCAAGCATCCCAAACTTTGGGATGAACATTTTTGTTATGTGCCACATGCTTACAACCATGCCAAACATTCTTCTATTGAGAGATCTCCTTTTGAGACTTGTTTTGGTTTTATACCAAAGTCTCCCTTGGATTTTGTCTTTGGAAAAGACATAGTAGTTGACGGACATAGTGATGTGGACAAAGCAACCAAGTTCATTGAATAAATCCAAGAAATTCACCAGGCAGTATGGGAATAGCTTGAAAGAAGTCAAAAAAAGTATAAAGCGCATCATGACAAGCATCGAGTTGAGCATAGTTTTCAATTTGGTGATCAAGTCTGGTTGTACATCAGCAAAGAAATATTGCAAGGTGAAGGTAAAAAGTTGAAACAAATTAGATATGGTCCTTTCAAAATTCCTGATAAAATTGGTGAAAATGCTTTCGGCCTAGATATACGAGCTTATATGCAGAGCTATTCCATCATAAATGTTGAAAACTTGAGATTGTATGAACCTTCATTGATTAAAGATCTCAAAGAGAAAGGTTAGCTACCTTCCATCTAATATCTTTTCACTGAGTATCTCAATGAGCTATAGGAGGACATAGTTCTTGATAGGAGGATAAGGAATTTGCGACGAGGAAATGTTGAGTATCTTTGAGTTGGACTCAAAGGTACAAATCCAAGTAAAGCATGATGGATAGAGATTTGAAAAGTGAGGGAACTTTATGCTCACTTACTCGATAATTAAAACTAACTTTTGCTGGTCCAAAAGCTTCTAGTGGGGAGGAGTGATCCAAGATGGATCTAGTTTTTCCTCTGGATCAAATTCTTCAAATTCAGTTGAAAGTGGGATCAAATTGATGTGCCCAACAAGACGATTACAATGGTGTGAACGGCGTGAAAATTTTAGTTCGGATGAAGAAGTTTAGGCTAGTTAAAGTCTTAGGAAAACTAGGGCAAAAAGAAAAAAAAAAACCAGTTCAAAGTCAGAGAAAGTCTAGGCCAAACTGGTCAATGGTCAACAAGTCAATGCTTACGTTAGTAGGACATGTGTCATCCTGGGAATGTGCCACATGCTTTTGATGATGTCAGCAAGGAAAGTGACATGGAATTTTTTATTGGTTCACATGGGCCAATCTGGTGCTGACACGTGGTAGCCCAGATTTGCCCAATATTGGCATGCCAATCCCAAAATGTTGGGGGTCAGGGAGGACTAAACCCTGAACTCTTGGATTCCTTTGTTTTTGTCGGATTCCACTCACTGGATGAGCTACAACACCACTTGTTTGTATTGGCAAAGACATGGTATTTATCTCTTTGGGTTGGATTCACCAGAAAAAAGGGTCGGATGGTTAGGGTCAACCCCAGATCGCTGGTCCCTTAATTGTTAATGCAAAACTAACCGCCAGATTATACCATAGTCAAAACCATATCAAATCTAACCACAACATATCAAACAAACTATATCCCACATGCTCCACGCCATATATATCAGATATGATATATATATATATATATATATATATATATATATATATATATATATATATATATATATATATATATATATATATATATATATATATATATATATATATATATATATATATATATATATATATATATATATATATATATATATATATATATATATATATAGATAGAGATATAGATATATATCTTATAAACATTAATGCATAACAAGGAGTACGGTGGAAGGGTCAGGCAAAGGTTTGAACTGCTGACCTTCCAAAAGCCATTATATAATAGTGCTTTCACATAAGTCCGCTAGCCAACTTGCCATATGGTGGATCTTGTCATTCAGGCCACCCAAAACTTTTACATGTTTATGAAGGTGCCAAACTGGGTCGAAACCACCAGCACAAATTCCATGGTGGATTTCAGTTGCAGAGGTAGTATTTCATAGGCAAAGGCAATTTTGTGTAGCATAAAAGTGGTTTTGCTACAAGAGAAGGTGGTTTTTGACTTTCTAGGGGGTTTGGAGGTCACTGTGGCCAAATATGGTTGAGTTTATACTCATTTGACTTGAAATTTCAAGCTGGACGTAGTGGTGACATCCATTTTCTCATCTAAGACTTTGTTTTTGAGCTTATTCATGTAACAACATTTTTGAAGATAAAATAAAGAGGTCAACACTAGAAGTGAAAGGACCAGGAGACATAGCTAGGAAGTCTGGTGACCTCCTTTATTAAATTTTGTTGTGTTAACGTGTTTGAATGTGTCTTTGAATGGTTTAATTGTTTATGTTATTTGCAATCTTTTTGATCCATTGCATTAAGTAACATAAGCGAATTCACACATAGTCTATAATACCTTTTTCATTAATGGATCAGTGTACCTTCATCAATAATGCATTTGAAGATGATGGCATTACGAACTTATACTGGTATCTGGAAAGCAACAGATGAAAGTAATGGGGGATATTCTGATGTAACAACTCGGAAGATAATCAAATTATCGTTAGAAGGATATACTATGCCTAAAATAGTTACTAGATCTTTCTTTTGAGATGGGCATGACTGGAGTAGCTCCATTGTCGACATAGTGGCAGGTGATTGCACAGACTCATCTAGTATATTGTATGTATGGGCAGCTTAGTTATAAGTTGCATTACGGCGTAATGGTCCCATTTGGATCTTGGGCATTGCTTCAACTTTAGGCTGAGGGATCTATAATGGACCATTTGATGTCATAAGAGGCTCATTAAATGATTTGGTTTTTGGCTCAATGGTGGAAAAAGTCGATGGCTTGTCATATTGATGCAACCGAGTTTGTAGGTTGATATCAGAGGTATTAACCTAATCAAAATGCATCATAAGGATGTGGTAGTCACCAGGACCAGAAGATTGGGGGGATGAGCTACTTGACTTGGTTGAGGTTAAGCAGCAATAAATCCTTGCTGAGGGCAAGGATTTGTAAGCACTACCAGTTGTGATGGTGTAAGATTCTGAGGTGATTGCTGGATGGGCGGTTGACCTCTAGAAGTTGCTTAAGCTTTCCAAATTTGGCATATATGGGGTAAGAGAGGACACTCATGTGTATAATGGACATGTACACCGCAACATGAATAGGGCTTGTTCATATGAATAGCCTTGTTCAGCTTGGGCTGACTACCTTGTTGTTTTTTGTTGGTATTAGGCTAGTTCCCTTGACGTTCACTAGGTTGATTACCTTGATTACCTTGGTTACCCTTATTACCGTTCCCCTTATTATTTTTCTTAGAATTTTGGGGATGGGTCGCACTCTACAGTGCAAAAACCTGACCCTGATGGGGCAGTGGTTGCTGGGGCTAAGGATGCTTGGGAAAATACAATGATAATGCTTGAGGGGCTGGAGCGTTGGGCTATGCATAGGGAGGAGCAACGATTTGGTAGAGAGGTTGAGGATTGGCTGGCCTTAAAAACACGTTGCTAGTAGGAGGGGCATAAGTGTTGGAGGAATTGGTGCCCCATTGTTGATGGCCATAACTTTGTTCAGTATATGGTACAGGATGTGAAAGGGTTTGAATGATATCATCGGCAGTGTGAGATGCTCCTAGTGCATTGGCACCTCTAGGGTGAGGGAGGTTTGGAATGTTGGTATAGACATAACCGGATTGTGCATAAATTAGGTCGTATCTTGGAGAGATTTGGAGAACTTCTTCCTCTATCTGAGGAAAATGGGACACGACATCTTTTTCAATGGGTGATAAAATGATCCTAAGAGACCAATCAAGATAGACACTGTCTTCAAAGAATGGGGCACAACATGTGATCCTCCTTCTATGCCACTCTTGAACATGATCAGAAAGATGAGTGGTAGAGGACTGGTGGAATGAGGTAAATAGATTTGTACCATTGTAGTATTGTTGAGGTAACTGAAAATATGAGAGGAACGCTTTAGCAAGTGTCATGAAAATGGAATGAGAGTTGACGGGCTGATCTACATACCATTTTGTAGCATCTCTAGTGAGCGTGCATTGGAATAAATGAAGACGAAATGTGCCATCAACTATGGAATTGGATGAACACCACATGTGGAAGGAGTGGACATGAGTGGTTGGGTCCTTTCCAAAATTACCCTCAAATTTTGGGATGTCAGAGGGAAGCTTAGTCGGCATACTAGGCCAACCAACATCGTGGTGTATTGGGTCATTTAAAACCTGGCTAAAATCTGGGAGACTTAACCCAACCATAAAATGGAGCATGGGGGTTGCCAAAATGGTTCCTAACATGGTTCCTTTAGATGTGACCAACAGAGTAGAGCCAAAGCCAACAACAGGTTGGGTTCTTTCACTAGTTGTAGGTCTAGACATGGTGACGATATGCAGTGAAGGAGGCTCAGAATTAGACGAAGAATTAGATGAACTAAGAGAAGAGTCGGTTTGGGGACTCAGGGGTCTATGAAATTTAACCCTATGGGGAGGAGTAATATGCCCAAGCAAAAACTGGGGATGAAGGCCTAAGAGTCTCTAAAACAAATGCCTTAGTGGTACAATGGTGGTAAGGCACAAGTGACATAGAAATGGTGAAGGGAGATCAACAATATGTCTTTGTCTCTATGTGGGGAGGTAAATTAATTATGCTAAGTCTTGCCTTGGTAGTGTAAACCAAGCACCCTTTGCTTAAGGTGTGATTTTTTGTGAAAGTGTGTTTATTAATTAAGCATGGATCATGTTTGAAAAAGGAAAATATATTGCTAAAATAAACTAAAATTGACGACAAAAAATGAGCGTCGAATCAATTAACTAAACCCTGCCCAATCTCAGTTTGCAAACATTGTGTTGGTTGATGGTGAAATCAATTGAAAACACACTAAAAAGGTGAATAGATCTAAGTTTCGGTGTGACTGGGATCAAATGACACTAAGCTGCTGGAAAGTGGTACAACAATAGAAGAAAACTAGAGAGGAAGATTGTTGCAAAGAGATAGGGAGATGGGTGTAAAACCTAGGGCAACCGATGGGACCCTAAGGCCAGTGACCAAACAAGGTTTAAGATGAACTATGAATTAAAACAACCTATTTTTCAAGATTTGAAATAGAAGGTTACAAATATGGAAAATATGGTTGAAAGTGCTGTAGAAACTCAGACTTCTTACTCAGCTGAACTCCTCCTATAAAGGTGGAAGCATACTAGAAGCCCTAAGGGGATAAATTCCACTTCGACAAGTAAATTAGAGTAGATTAAGGCCTAATATAGATAGGACAGTGGTTAACCAACCCAACAAATAGCTCTCAGCAAAACCGAAAAACAAATCTGACAAAATCCCGGAAACCATAAAAATCACAAGTACTGAATTGATTTTAGGGGATCACACTTTTTAGGTTGAAAGGTGCACTCTGGACATCTAGATCACATTTTTTGGGAAAAAAGTGTGTTTCTTTCTCCTTGATTCCCGGTCGCCAAGTCTCGGAAAAAATTGTCATCTCTATTGTGGTTGGTTCCAATGACCTGCAGAAAAGACCATCAAACTTCTAGAAGTTAGAAATTAGACATATCTAGGTTTAGAAAGCTAGTAAACAACATTAAGAGACTGAAAAAAGAAGAAACCCTAAGGTGAAAAATCAAGGTCAACTAGGTTTCTAGATTAGAAGTAAAATCCATAATGGAGTCATGAATTTTGTTATAGTGTTTTCCTCTCAAAGGTGTATGGAATGAAATCACCTCAGGCTGTGGATGACAAACAATCTCAACAATATAAATGTGTGCTAAACATTATAGATTTGCAACAAATGATATAAACAAAACCTGCCAAAGTCTGGATCTATGCCATAATCATAGTTAAACAACAAAATGGAATAGTAATAGATGCGGGTAACTCCAATAATCCAATGGAAACCAGATATATAAAGTATAGATTTTATTAAATAACACTTGTGAAGGGAACAAATAAATGGTACCAGTCCCCCTCTATGGGATGGGTTCTTGGCTATCCTCAAACATCTTCAGATTATTGATCGAGTCTCTTTCCTCTATAATGCATAAACCCAACAAATAAAATGTTTGAGCTGAATGGGAATTAAAATGGAAAATAAAAATAGTTTGCGAAACTAATAATAATTAGAGTTATAGTAGTGAGTGCAGCAATGAAAATAATCGAAAGTGAATAATGAATGGAAAACCCTTCTATTTATAACAAAATATTGAGTTATCTTTGAATAATGAGAAATAATAAAATATTATTAACCCCATTCTAGAAATAACCACTTGGAATATTTTATTATATTTGGCTAGGAAGGAAAAATATTTTAAACTTTTATTTAGAAATAATAAATAAATAAATGATTTATTTCTCATCTCAAAAAGTATGGTTAAGGAGTAATAAGAAATAATGATTTATTTAATTATTCCTGAGGGACTTAGTCAAAATTGACAAGGAATAATAATTAATTAGTGATTAATTAATTATTCCTATATAAAAATAACATAATTAAAAATTTATCTATGTATTTTTCATAACTGGGTCAAAGAAGAGAGGGAATATTAATTAATCAATGATTTAATTAATTATTCCTAGATGAAAATTGAATAAATAATGATTTATTTAATTAGTCTTCATGGGTTTAATTATAAATTACCAAACAAATGTGGCTTATTAAGCATTTTCTCACACTGAAAGCAATTTTACTATAGTAAAATTGGCCTTACATGGTGTATTTCAACCCATCTAGTAAATTAGGCTAGATGATAATTTTTTTGGTGATAACAGAATGTAAACTTATGTACATAGATGCCAATGTCTCCTTTCCATATGCAAGAGACTACTCCACATGGATCAATGACTACGACAAAATAATATGCAACAAAGTACAAGGCTTCATGAGCTTATTACATGGCTTCAAAATAATTGTACAATGACAACACAAGCCCATACATGGTTAAACCAACTATGATGACTCTCTATGAAACATGTGCCATGTTAGGTCCCTATAATACTAGTGTAGCCCCCTTATTGTTATCGTTAGTGTTGCCCCCTTATTTTATTTTTGTATTTGTGTATCCCCCATATTGTTATTGTGGTGCCCCATGGAAGCCCACTATTGTTATTTTTGTGCCCTTACATTATTATGTTATGTAGACTCTAATTATATTGTGACCCCTTAGACTCCTATATAGATAACAGAGGTATTTTCATTTGTATCATCCAAGAATTTTTCATTTATGTAATGTAAAGGAGCTTTCACCCTTGAATAAGATACATTTTAAGTTGTTGATCTATCTTTTTGTGAGCTAGTTGCATAAAATTTGGTATCGGAGCTTTGGTTCCTAGGGTTTCACTGCTGTAAATAGGTCATTGTGGAATTTTAGCTATAACGTTTTTTCCATGAAGATTCAGAATCCAAAATTGGGACCATGTGGAGCTGAAATCTTGGTGAAATTTATTGCTGAATTTCAGATCTTAGTTCGCTATATTTTCTTAGATATGGTCAGAAGAATTTAGGGCTTTTGCAATCTCCAGAAGTCAGTCTCAAACAGGTGACCTAGGGAAAATCATCATAACTTTTGTTTCAGGCATCAGATTTGAATTCTGTAAAAAGTGGCTGAAAGTGCATGAATTTCATCTTTTATTTAGAAATTTTATGGCTGAAGGTTGAAACAATGACATGATGAATCCCGTAAAACTTCTCTCTACTGAACTGCTCCATAATCAAGCTATTGTGCGAGATTTTCCATAACTCTATATTGAATAATCCAATATTTATCCGAATTATCGAATTCAAAAGAATATTCATAGGGATACCATAGTGCCAAATTTCAAAACTTAGAATTTCAAAATTACAGGGATATAACAATTTCAATATCAAGCTATTTAAAAGGAAGAAAGGTGTGTATTTTTTTAAATTTTCATAACTTTTGTTTGAAAAATCAGTTTGAAGCGATTCAAAGGGAATATTGAATCATAATTATAAGTATTTGGTTCTACAATTTATCTAAAACAGAAGAATTCTACACCCATTAAACCCTTAGAAAGCTCTACTATGATTGGACAGGAAGAATTGCAACATGATATATCAAAATTACAAGACCAAGTGCAACAAATTTCACTCTCACAAAGAGAAACCAACAATGACATGGATGGATTAAAACGGGACATGGATATATTAAAATGTGACATGTATAGTTTAAAAATAGAAATAAAATGTGACATGAATGATTTAAAATAAAACATGGAAGTAATGATGAATGTGAAGATGGAAGGATTGAAAAACTTGTTGCATGAAAGGCTTCGAGGTGGTGACAAGGTAATCCATGAAAATCATGATGAGGACAAAAGGAATATGAATTATTATTTTAGAGACTCCAATGTGGGTTTAGGAACCACCACATTGCAAATATAGATATGAGGATGTTTGGTGGCAAGGACCCAGTAACATGGATATTACAGATGGAGAAATATTTTGATATACAGGAAGTGCAACCCTCACAAAAGGTAGACATTGTATCTATATATGTAGAACCTAATCAATTTTTATGATATATATGTATTTCTTCTTGTAAACCACTTTTCACTTGGTCAATTTTTATAGAGGAAATGATAGCACATTATGAATACATAGAGAGAAGTACCTTCTTTAGCCAATTGATAAATCTCAAACAAAATGGTTCAATAGCAGAGAACATTGAAGACTTCCAAAAATTGAATATTAGGGTAACCAATATTCTAGAGGAGTATAGGGTTGATGTTTTCATAAGTAATTTAAAATATAATATCCAACATGAGTTTCACCTTTGGGACCCTGATCCATTGGAGAAGTCATTTAGGGTGGCAAGAAAAATTGAAAGAAAAATTACGGAAACAGGGAAATCTACCACTCACAACTATAAAGATAGAAGTGTTAATGCTCCTAGTATTCCACAAAATACAAGGTTGACACCACAATAATTGGAGGAAAAATGAGAAAAAGGATTTTTTATAGTTGTGATAGAAAATACACTGAAGGTCATAAATGTGCTGAGAATAAACTATTCTACATATATTGTGAAGAGGAGGAAAAGCAACAACAAACATCAAAAGAGGAGGATATATAGTAGGAACCAATCCCAAAGAAAGAAGAAATGAACTCGACTCAAACTCTCAATATAGAAGGATATATTAAGAAGAAAAAGGTAATAGTGTTGATTGATTCGGGTAGTACCCATAATTTTATTCATTGTAAGATAGCCAAGGAATTGAATTGCTTCCTATATCCACCACCAGAGTGTCAAGTGGTTCTTGTAAATGTAGGAATTATAAATAACTCTGGAAAGTGTCATAGTATCAAGCTAACCATGGGGGAATGTCTATTGAATAGTCCAATGATTTCCATTGCAATGGGTGGTGTTGATGTTTTACGAGAACTCCAATGGTTAGAATCTCTAGGGATGATAGCTTTCAATTTTCAAGAAATTTTCTTGCAATTGTTTTAGGAAGGAAAAGAAGTTGAATTAAGGGGTATCACATTGAAACCAATAAATATAATCAACTATAATGGCATGAAAAATCTTTCGAAGAAATAAAAAAGGGGCGTAATTGCACAATTATGCTCATTAGAGGTTCAAACATCAAAATCATCTATTTCTCGAGATCTCCAAAAAGTCTTGGACAATTATTCAAAGGTGTTTGAGACTCCCAAAGGCCTTCCACCTATTCAAGAACATGATCATGATCATGGTATTAATTTAATTCCAGGAAGTGTTCCTCCAAACATCACGCCTTGTAGATATCCTTATACCGAAAAGAGTGAAATTGAATGTATGGTTGCATAAATGCTAGAGGATGGTATAATTCAAGCTAGTCAAAGTTCTTTCTCTACTCAAACAGTATTGGTGCAAAATAAGGATGGATCAAGGTGTCTGTGTCTAGATTATAGGGATATCAACAAGCTCACTATTAGATATAAATTTCCCATTCGTGTCATTGATGAATTCTTGGATGAATTACATGGAGAAATTTACTTCACCAAGCTATATATTTGTTCAGTATATCATTAAATTAGAATGAAGACTAAAGACATTCTGAAAAAAGAATTCATATAAAATTAGGGTCATCATGATCTTTTTGTCATGTATTCTCACCTTACTAATTCACCTTCCACATTTCAAGGTTTAATGAATTCCATTTTCAAACCCTTCCTTAAAAAATGTGTCTTAGTATTTTTTGATGATATACTAATCTACAACAAGTCTTGAAAGGATCATGTTCAACATGTTAATAGGCTGCTCAAACTATTAGAGGAGAAATAATTATATGCAAAAATCTCCAAATGTTTCTTTGGACTACAGGAGGTGGAATATTTGGGTCATATAGTATCTCATGAGGGTGTTAAGGTAGACCCTAACAAAATTAAATCCGTTAACGAATGGAAAATCCCCACAACCATAAAGCATCTTCAAGGATATCTTGGGTTGACAGGGTATTATCACAAGTTTGTTACGAATTATGGGATAATAGCGGAACCTCTAACATCATTACTAAAAAAATATGCATTTTCTTGGACTCCATAAGCAACGAAAGCCTTTTAATATCTTAAAGAGGAAATGTTCCAAGCACTTGTCATAGCTACGCCAGACTTCAGAATTTTTTTTATTGTGGAATGTGATGCATTGGGAAATGGAATTGGTGTTGCTTTAATGCAAGAAGGAAGGCCCGTTTCTTTTGAAAGCCATGCAATCAAAGGAAATTATTTACAGAAACCTATTCATTAAAAGTAAATGTTGGCAATACTACATGCACTAATGGAATGGTGACCTTACCTAATGGGAAGACACTTCATGGAAAAAACATATCATGATAGCCTTAGATACCTTTTGGAACAAATATTATCTTCAGAAGAGAAGCAAAAATGGGTAACAAAGATGTTGGGTTATGACTTTGAAATTATATAAAAAAATGGGAAGAAAAATGTTCTTGCAAATGCACTCTCAGGAAAAGACGAGGATGTGGAAGAATTGCTTTGTGTATTTCCTATTATCCAACTAGAGTGGATAACCGAAGCAAGGGATAAATGGAAGAATGATGAAGAGGTGTGGTCATTTATTCAATAGTTGTAGCAAGATCCCAGTACATATAATACATTTAGCTATAAAAATTATTCATTATGGTACAAACATCACTTATATATTTGTAAGAATTCCCAACTCAAATAAAAGGTTATTTTGGAATTACACACCTCTCCCTCAGGAGGGAACTTGTGATTTTTAAAAACTTACCGTAGGCTCAAGAAGGAGTTTTTTTGGGATGGCCATAACTCTTATATTCATAAGTTTGAGGTAGAATGTTTGGTTTTCCAACAAATAAAGTTGAGACAACTAAGACCCCAAGTCTATTACATCCTTTAGCCATTCCAAGTGAGTGTTAGGAGGAGTTTTTAATGGACTTTATGACAAGTTTACCAAAGTATGAAGGAAAGAGGATCATAATGGTGGTAGTTGATAGGCTTACCAAGTATGAAGACTTTTGGTCATTATCTCATCTTTTCAAAGCAAATACATTTGCTACTGCATCTATGGAAACAATTCAAAATATTAATGGAAACCAAAACATTATAGTAAGTTGCAGAGATCCCATTTTCACTAGAAATTTTTGGAAGGAATAACTTTCTTGTCTTGGTACTTAATTAACTCATATCTCATTTTATCATCCTCAATCTGATGGAAAATAGAGATAATGAACAAATGTTTGGAAGGATATCTTCGTTGCTTTGTATCTAATAAGAAAACATAATGGGTCACATGGTTACCTATAGATGAATGGTGGTATAACAGTATCTTCCGTACTATAGCAAAAATGACCCCATTTATGGCCCTTTATGTATATCATGCACTATCCATCACATCATATTTAGGAGAAAATTCTCAGGTTGAACTAGTGGAAGATAAGGTCGAGCATCAACAACAAGTTCTCCAACTATTAAATGATGACATTACCAAGGCACAAAATTGAGCAAAACAACAGGCAAATCAACATCATAGTGAAAGAAGTTTTGATATAGGTGATTGTGTATTTTTACAAGTATAACCATAGAAACAAATGTCTCAGAAGAAATCTAAGAATGATAATAAATTATCACTCAAGTACTACAACCCTTACAATGTGTTGCAAAATATTAGTACTATGACATACAAATTGGAGTTGCCTACTTCTTCTTGAGTACACCGAGTTTTCCATGTTTCATGATTAAAAAAGATTATTGGTGACAAGCTTCTAGTCCAATCAGTCTTGCCACAACTTAACGAAGAAGGAAAAGTCATATTTGAGCTTGAAGCAGTCATGGAAACAAGAATCTGATGCCTACGAAATTGATCTGATAATCACCCAATGAGTGACCTTAGTTAAGAATTATTAAATGAAGGTATTACAGACTCATATGTTGGTGTGTGTGTGTATATGTCATTTAAGAAATGGATCGATCTGAATACAAATACATAGACACTTGAAACGGAAAATAGTAGAGAAACACAGTAAGCAAATACAAGAACAGAAGAATTTAATGAGTTCACCCCATCCTCCAGGGCTACATCTTTGGTCCAACTATCACTGGTGGCCTCATTTTATTGTATCTTGAAACAGAGAATTACAATGAAGGAGGTCAATATGAGTCTCCTGAAACAGATTGGCTTGGCAGGGTGGTTCTTGGATTCCCCAAGCCACTGGAGTACACAGACTCTCTTCCTTACTAGCTCTTTGACCTCTCTAGTATGACAGATCCTCTCAGGGATGGCTTGAATCTCTCAAGCTCTTTGGTGCTCGACACTACCCTTGGTCAGCTCGGCCCTCTGTCTTCTTTCTGCTTTTGCTTCACTGGTTCTTCTCTTCTCTGTCTTTTGTCTTCGGTGTTCCGTCTCTCGGTTCCTGACTCTCTCTGTGTCTTTTATGTTCTCTGTTCATGGCTTAAAACCATTCGAGCTCATGGTGGTTAATTTCCTCTTTCGCCTCCATTGATTTTCCTGCTTGCAGCTGCGCTTGGAGTTCCCTGTTCTCAGCGTCATCATCAGACTCACAGGGATGGCCACTTGTCCTCCTGCGAACTGCGTCAGCTTGCCTTGTCAGTTTGTTTCTTCAGTTACATCATGGAATGATTCATTTTCTGCCATGGAGGTCAATTTGAACATCAAATTCTTCTAAATCATAGCTTATTCCCTTGTTAATTTTGTCTTCTCCATCAGGCGTGATCTCAGTAGTTAGATCTGGAGCCCTCATATTCGATGTCATTTGCTCGTCCCATGCGGTTAAATAGCTCGACCGTTAGTGTGCGATGAGCGGCAGTTTTCTCTCTCCTCCACTTGCCTCATGTCAGGCTCTAAGTGGAATTGCTCCTTTTCCTTCAAAACTTCTTACCGCGCATGGATGCCCCCGATCAATACTGCTGTTTTTGGAGCGGGTCCCGCTGTTAGCTCTTATCCTTTTATCCCATGGTTTTCCCGACTCTCATGCGACCAATCACTTGGGGCTTCTCCAATTTTAGCTTTTTCACCTAGCATGGAGCGAATGACGCATCAAAAACTGCTTATGTTTCCCAATCCAGGCCTCCTAGGGGCTAATTTTTCCTCTCGCACAGTCTCCATGGGCATCAGTTAGCACACTTTGGCCAAGGTCCTCGTCGTTCCACACTGGTTGCCATTGCCATTGATTTAGAGGTGTTTTTTTATCATTGTCTTAAATTCTTTGAAGTCTGTCCCGACTTGGTACAGCCATGGCTCTGTTTAATCATTCCTTATGGATGCAATTCGGATCACAGCCTTGCCACTGAAAATATTTTGGACCACTAAAAGTTGGTTTTCTATCAAGCATCGACTAAGTGAGAGTACTGTTGTCTCACTTACCTAATCTCAATCCACATTACATTTCTTAGCTTCAAACCTTTGAGTCCAATTCTGAGGTACTCAACATCTCCTCTACACGTCATCCTCACCTTCCCATCCAAGACTATGTCTTCCTACAATTCATTAAGATATTCAGGTAGCAAGTCATCAATAGAAGGAAATTGACTTTTCTCCTCAGGATCCTCAATCATTCAAGGTTCAAACAATCTCAAGTAATCTGCATTTATGACTGAGTAGATGTGCATGTAAGCTGGTAGATCAAGGCGAAAAGCATTTTCACCAATCTTCTCAAGCATCCTAAAAGGTCCATATCTGATAGGCTTTAACTTTTTACCTTCACGTTGCATCCTGTCCTTGTTGATATACAGCTAGACCTAGTCACCAACTCGAAAACTATGCTCCATCCGATGCTTGTCATGCCTAGCCTTGTATCTAGCTTGGCCCTTTTCCAGCTGTTCATGTACTACCTGGTGGATCTCCTAGATCTATTCAATGAACCTACTTGCCTCTTCCACATCGCTGTGTCCATCAACCGTGGTATCTTTACCAAAGACAAAATTCAAAGGAGACCTTGGTATGAAACCAAAACAGGTTTCAAAAGGAGATCTCTATGTAGAAGAGTGTTTTACTCTATTGTAAGCATGCTGCACATAACATAAGTGTTCATCCCAAAGCTTAGGATGTTTGTTGCAATATCCCTTGAGTAACTGGATCACTGTCATGTTAACTACTTCTGTCTGGCCATCCATTTGTGGATGAGAAGTTGTGCTTTTCTTCAGTTGGGTGTCCATCAGCTCCCACAGACTTGACCAAAACTTCCCCACAAATTGGGTGTCTCGAATAGATACAATAGAAGTGGGTAATCCAAAATGAACACATACATGTTCAAAGAATAGTTTTGCAGTTTTTTCAGCTGTAATCTATTTATTATAAGGTATCAAAATACACATTTTGTTGAACCTATCCACAACCACATATAGATAATCATGACCTCTCCTAGATTTAGGTATTCCTCCAACAAAGTCCATGGAAACACTTTCCCAAGGGTGAGAAGGAACTAGTAATGGAGTGTACAAGCCTAGTTTTCTATTGCTGAGCTTTCTTTTAGAACACATAGTACACCCTCTTACATATCTAGAAACTATCTCATTCATTTTCGACCAATAGAAAAATCTTTGCAGCTGTGCAACTGTTTTACTTACCCCAAAGTCACTTGATATCAGAGAAGTGTGTGCCTCTCTAATTATCTTTACTCTCTCTGTTTGTGGAATGCAAACTTTCCCACAATGATATAAGAGTTGGTCCTTCACATGATAATCCAATTCTTCTACCTTTTTGCCTTGACTCCAAGTTGCATATACATCTTTAAAATCTATATCGTGAGCATATTGTTCAATGTAGCTTTCATGTAGTACATAATTATGCTTAGGTATAGTAGATGAATTTATAATGGGTCTAGATAACATGTCTGCAAATTTGTTATGTATGCCCTTTTTATATCTGATGACTAAATGAAACTGTTGTAGAAAATCCATCCATCTATAGTGTCTTGATTGTTGCAATTTAATTTGGGAGTGCAAATATTGAAGGGGTTGATGATCGGTATGTATTACTATCTCTTTTCCCATTAAGTAATGTTTCCACTTTTTGACACTCTGAACTAATGCATACAATTCTATATCATATGTAGGATAGTTGAATACTGTAGGATTAAAAGTCTCATAATGATAACATATGGGTTTACTGTGCTGTGTCAACACTGCTCCCATGGCATAGTCACTAGCATCTGTTTGGATCTCAAACGGTCTTTGTAGATCAGGCAGTGCTAGTATAGGTGTTGTACTAATCTTTTCTTTCAAGGCGTCGAAGGCTTTCTGATGTTTGCCTCCCCACTGAAACACCTTGTTCAATCCTGTCAAAGCATGTAAGGGAGCTACAATTGAGGAAAAATTAGAAATGAACTTCCTGCAATATTGTGTTGCTCCTAAGAAGCTTCTCACTTCTATAGCAGACTTGGGTTTAGGCCAGTTTACAATGACTGCCACTTTAGAGGGATCTATTTTCAATTGACCACCCCTTCTATATGACCCAAATAATTTAGAGATGTTTTTCCAAAATCACACTTTGAGAGTTTAACATAAATTTTTTGTCTTTTCAAAACATCTAATGTCCGCTTCACATGATTTAAGTGTTCTTCCAATGTTTTACTAAAAATCAGAATTTCATCCAGATACACAATAAAAAAATCATCAAGAAAATGCCTGAGTACATCATTCATTAATCTCATGAAAGTAGTGGGGGCATTGGTCAAGCCAAAATGCATAAGCAGCCACTCATACAATCCCTGCTTTGTTTTGAAAGCAGTCTTCCATGCATCTTGCTCTACAACTTTGACCTGATGGTATCCATTGTGCAAATCTAGCTTGGTGAAATAGACAACCTCCTTTAATTGATCTAAAAGATCATCTATGTGAGCAAGGGGATAACGATTTTTGATTGTTATCTTATTCAGTGCTTGGTAGTCAATGCACATTCTCCACGGGACATCTTTCTTTCTCACCAAAATGATTGATGACCCACATTGTGATGTGCTAGGCCTGATGAACCCCTTCTTGAGCAACTCCTGCACCTGCTTCTTGATTTCAACATTCTCTAAAGTAGACAACATGTACATTCCAATGTTAGGTAATGGAACATCTTGCTGCAAAATAATATCATGTACTATTTCCTTTTTGGGTGGTAGACCTTTAGGTTCCTGAAACAGGACATCATACTTTGAAACAATATTTTCTATATCAAGTTGCTGCTTAGCATTACACCCCTCAAATACATTGGTTTTATCAGGTTCCTTTTCCTTTACAACCATTAGTAAGAATTGTTTGCATGAATTTATCATTCTTTTCATCTGCCCTAAGTTTATGAGAGTATAATTATTCTTGAGCTTGTGAGCTCTCACAAAGTATTCGATTACATCTTTAACAAGTAGATACTTGTTCTCATCTCTATAGAAAATAGCTTTTCTATCATACAGGTAAGGACTTACTAAAAAAATTCCACATATATCCAAAGGAATTATGTCTAACTCAACCTCATCTAAAAATGTTGACCCAAAAGAAAACTTGAGTTTGCACTGTCTAGTCACTTGTAGTTGTGCTTTATCATTCAACCATCCTAACGGGTACGGTTTCTTGTGAGGTGTAGTTTCTAATCCCAGTTTCTTTACAATTGCTTTAGAAATCAAATTTACTTGTGAGCCACTATCAAATAAATTATCAATCTTTTGATGTTTGGAAATAACTCGAATATGGAAAAGCTCATGTTCTCTCATGTTCTTCATCAATAATAGTTTGAGCAGAATTACTAGTAGATGCTTCAGAATTCTTGCCTTTTATACCTGTGGCTGCAATGATTGTTTCATCTCCCGAGTCTGAACCAAAATCTTTCTAAATAGCTGCAACAGTCTTCTTCTTCTTTCCCTCACACTTCTTAGGTCTTAGCTCTGGATGCAGAATCCAACAGTGCTCATCATCACACCCCTCCTTTTTATAGTGAGTGCATGAAGCTTTGCTTTTATGTGCAGTGTTAGCCTTCCTTGCTTTCCACTTTTTCTTTGTTTTCTCCTTGCTCTTGCTTGCAGTGGGTTGGGATGGTCCCCAACTTCTAGGTTTCCATTCTTTCCTCTAGCTTCTAGATGAGTAGCTTATACAGATACCTCATCTATACTAGTGGGATTAAAAATGAGGATGATATGCCTCATGTAGCTGTGTAGACCACCAATGTACTTCAAAAGAGTCTCTGGCGAGTCTAATGAGATCCCTAGAATCAATGCTCTTTTTCTAAATTCTTGAGTGTACCCTTGCACACTTTTCCCTTTCAACTGCTGAAGACTTTGCCAACTCATCATGGCCTTTTGTATGTAGGCCAATGGATAGAATAGCTTCTTGATGGTAGGAAAAAAGTCACTCTAGACAGAGATAGTCTTACCATGTCTTTTCATGCCAGCTTGGGTTTTGGCTTCCCACCAAACCAAGGCAGTTCCTCCTAGGCATAGGCTTGCTAGCTAAATTTTTCTTTTGTCTGAGTCGATGTTTTGCACTCTACAATACACATCAATTTGTCTAATCTAATTGTCCAAATTTTCAACATTTTTCTCTCCATCATATATAGGCAAATTGAATTTAACATCTAGCTTAATCAATGATGCTTTCTTATTATGCACAGGGCTATTAGGAGGTGAGAGAAAGCTTTCATCTTTCCATTTCCCTTTTGAGTGTTCATGGGAATGAGATTCATCTTCTTCTTTATCTTGTTTAGAACCTGATGAATCTTCATCCTTATGCTTTCTAAAGTCCTTATACATTTCTTCTACTATAGACTGGATAGCTAGGAAACTCTCTATGAATTGAGGGTTTAGCCCCATAGAACCTTCCTCCGACATTGTCTTCGAAGGATAGACTCTCCCAATTTTAGGATTAGTTTCAACCAACTCTCCTTCTCCTAATTTGAGCTTTTATTTAGTGAGCACTCAACAACTAAACCGACACAAACTTGTCTTACCTTACAACCTAGAGCTTTGATACCACTTGATCTGATAATCACCCAATGAGTGACCTCAGTTAAAAATTATTAAATGAAGGTATTACAGACTCATATGTTGGTGTGTGTGTCTATGTTAGTTAACCAATAGATCGATCAGATTGCAAATACATAGACACTTCAAATGGAAAACAACAAAGAAACACAGTAAGAAAATACAAGAACACAAGGATTTAATAAGGAGTTCACCCTATCCTCCAGGGCTACATCTCTACTCTAGCTCTCAGTGGCGGCCTTATTTTATTGTGTCTTGAAGTAGAGAATTACAACGAAGGAGCTCAATATGAGTCTCCTGAAACAGATTTGCTTGGCAGGGTGGTTCTTGGATTCCCCAAGCCACTGGAGTACACACACTTTCTTCCTTACTAGCTCTTTGACCTCTCTGGTTTGATAGATCATCTCAGGCTTGGCTTGAATCTCTCAAGCTCTCTGGTGCTCGATGCTACCCTTGGTTAGCTCGACCCTCTATCTTCTTTTTGTTTTGCTTCACTAGTCCTTCTCTTCTCTGTATTCTATCTTCGGTGTTCCATCTCTCAGTTCTCGACTCTCTCTGTGTCTTTTCAGTTCTCTATTCATGGCTTAAAACCATTCGAGCTCATCATGGTTCATTTCCTCTTCTGTCTCCATCGATTTTCCTGCTTGCAGCTATGCTTGGAGTTCCTTGTTCTTGGCGTCATCATCAGACTCAAAGGGATGGCCACTTGTCCTCCTGCGAACTGCGCCAGCTTGCCTCGTTGGTTTGTTTCTTCAGTTATGTTATGGAATGATTCATTTGTCACCATGGTAGTCAATTCGGACTTCAAATTATTCTAAATCGTGGCTTATTCCCTTGTCAATTCTGTCTTCTCCATTGGGCGCGGTCTCAACCATTAGATATGGAGCCTCCAGATTCGATGCCATTCACTCGTCCTGCGTGGTTGACTAACTCGACCATTAGCATGCGATGAGCAATGGTTTTCTCTCTTCTCTGCTTGCCACGTGTCAGGCACTGAGTCGAATTGCTCCATTTCCTTCAAAACTGCTTACCACCCATGGATGCCCTCGATCAATACCGCCGATTTTGGAGCGGGTCCCGCTGTTAGCTCTTAGCCTTTTATCCCATGGTTTTCCTGGCTCTCATGTGACCGAGTGCTCGGGGCTTCTCCAATTTGAGATTTTTCACCTAGCACTAAGCGCTAATCATGCATTAAAAACTGCCTCTGTTTCCCGATCTAGGCCTCCCAGGGGCTAATTTTGCCTCCCGCGCAGTCTCCATGGGCCTCAATCAGCGCACTTTGACCGAGGTCCTCATCGTTCCACGTTGGTTGCCATTTCCACTAGTTTAGAGGTGTTTTTGATAGTTGTTTTAAATTCTTTGAAGTCTATCCTGACTTGGTATAGCCATGGCTCTATTTAATCATTCCTTATGGATCTAATTTGGATCAGAAGTGGATCAATTTCAGAGTATCTCATTAAGTGGAAGAACTTACACATTGAGTATTCCACATGAGAGGATGATAATTTTATACAAAAGAATGCAGAACTACTCAAGCATTGAGGAAAACATTTTTTTTAAGGATAGGGGCATGTTAGGTCCCTATAATACTAGTGTAGCCCCATTATTGTTATTGTTAGTATATCCCCATTATTGTTATTATTGTCCCTCTATAGCCCCCATATTGTTATTTTGGTTCCCCATAAAATCCCACTATTGTTATTGTCGTGCCCTTACATTATTATTGTTATGTAGGCTTTGATTTTATTGTGACCCCTTAGACTCCTATATATACGAGGGAGGCCTTGCCATTTGTATCATCCAAGAAGTGTTTATTTATGTAATATAAAGTAGGTTTCCCCCTTGAACAGGATATGTTTTGAGTAGTTGATCTGTATTTTTGTGAGTTGGTTTCATAACATGCCAATCATGGATCATGACTCTATGACTCATAACAAAAGATTAACAACAAGAATCCATGATTTCATGAGCATAATACAAGGCTCCATAAAAATGCATGGCTGAAATATACACTCACTACAATTACAATACACCATCGCTCACCTCTATCCACATCATAAATAAATACGTGACATAAATGATCAGAAATATGTTCCTTAAATGACAACAAGATAATAAAAATACATATGAGATGAAGACATGTGATAGTCTCTCCAAATCACTAGCCATAAATCAAGGTCTCAACAATTGTAATCAACAAGATATATAAGACATAGTGGCCCATCAATAATATGCATCAACAACACATAGAAACATATGAGAAAATAGCATGAGATGCATAGCCAAATCCTCCAAGAAGCCATAATGTCATAAAAATATTGGAAGAATATAAAGTGCACCCTATGAACATGTGCCATATGTGCTCCTGATCACACCTTAGAAAAGACAACATTAGTAGAAAATTTCCATCGTCAAGAAATTAGAAATAATCATCAATAACATCACATCTAATATTTATGCAAAATCAATATGTGCCATATACTCCCCCTGATCCTATGAAGGATTCACATCCATTTTGTAGTCTAAAATACATATAATGCAAGGGAGAACTATAATATGTGTTGATATCTTCTATTTTGAATATGATGAGGAAGAATACTCTCTTGGTCTCTTCTTACCTTTCACTCTTCCCTTCAACACATATACATTATCTCAGGTGTTGACTCCTCTTGCAATCACTCGCTTTGATCCTTATTTCTTGATAAAGAAACCTTTGGATTTGAAGACCACTTCCTTACCTCCATCAACCATTTGGTTCACAATTAGAATATTGTGCTCTAGGTCCTCAATGATCCATACATCTTCAACATTGGCATTCTTTTCACCAGGGTTGGCCTTGCCACTTCCCAAAAATTTTGTTGGTTCGCTTCCTTCAAAAGCAACATGACCACTTTTGACTTTCTTCAAGAAGTGAAATTTGGTTCTATCTCCTGACATATGAGAGAAAATGTTCTATCAATATACCATTTTTCATCCTCATCACATGAGTAAAGACAAATACTGCATCTTCCTAATTGTGCTTCCTTTTTCTTCCACAAAGCTCCTGGTTCGAACCTATGTGGCATGTGTCTTTGGTTTATACTTTTCTACTAACGTCTCATGGATATAGGCATCAAGAAATCCTTGAACATGTGTCCAAAGTTGTGACACATAAAGCATTCTACATGACCAAGATAAGAAGCCAAAGGATCTGATCTTTTGTTCCTCATGCTAGATTTCCAACTTCTCATACTAGACCTACAATCAATGGCCTTATGGCAAAAAATGTTACAAGAATAATATAAACCATTAAATAAACTTGTATACCTGAAGGAAGATATCATTATTTGTTTTCCAAACTACTACATGGATGTGTCCAATTTTCTCCTACAAAAAGTTGCTATATGTCCAAACTAATGACAATTGAAACACTCAATCTTGTTCATCAAAGGAGTGAATGAATTCTGATTTCTTCTTTGAACTTTGCTACTATGAACTTTAGGAGTGAATGATTTTCTTCGTGTAAAACCTCCTTTTGGATATCTCTTTTTCTACTGATGAATTTTTTTACTCCTTTCTTAAAAATTTTCATGGTTGCTCGCAAATTTCATTGTAGTCTTATTTGAATATATCTTGTTAATATTTATTACATGTGAACATGCATCTCCACCTTGAAGGTTAGAACTAAATTTTCTCTCTGTTATGTTTCTCTTAACTTTTTTAAGTTGATAGGCCTACAAATTAGACACAAGTTAAGGCCCATCTAACCATTCCTAAGCGCACAAAAGATATATTAAATCTCCTATTCTACACATAATAATTTTTTTTTAGCTTTAATATGTTCATTATGAAGGTTTAGAGATATTTGCATATTTGTGCCTAATGTGACTTATTTTTGTAGAATATTGTGAGAATATTAGGAAGATTATGAAGATTTGGAGGAGGAGATTTGGAGGAGGAGATAATCTAGGGACTTTCTCCCTACTACTGGAGGATCAGGATTGGATAATAAATGAACACAATATCCTGAAATTATTGAAAAAAATTGGAGCTACACTAATTGAGAAAATCTAGGGATGTGTTCCCTGTCATTTAATGAAGATTTCTAGTGTTGGGAACCAGATCTATTTTTGATGGATTTTGGAAGGGGGATATTCCTCCTTTCAAGGAGAATGCTTCCCCATAAATTTTTATATGTACCAATTATAATTTCCTCTAGGGGCATGTATTTATTAGTCTTCTTATGGAGAAAACTTGTGGTTTAGCAGCTCCACTTTCAGTTCTAGCAGGGATGTACTTGGATTGATTTAAATAATGAAGTTTGATGCCATTTTCAGCTTCTAAACTTTGTTTTCCTTCATATTACTCTGATTTTCCTTAGGGTTGGCCATCCTAAAAGCCTCATATCCCTCTTGTACAATTTCTTTATTTTCTTTGAATATATTTGTCACTTGCATCTTTTATTTTTTCATTTACTACTCATGCTTCTTTTGTTGTAGGTCATATTCGTTAAATGATTGAAGTGATTTATTTTGAAGGTTATTTATAGATTCACAAGTATGATCCATTATTAAAAAAAATTCGAAAATTCATATTCATCATTGAGCTACTTGGATTTGTTTACTAGTTCACAAATGTACAATTTCTGGTAGTCCCTTGTAACAAAATAATAGTAATTTTCTTCTATTTTTAGAAGGTGTTAATGACATTAATTTGACTTGGTTCCAATTGTGTTGGGTCATAAAAAAATCAATTTAATAAAAAAATTCACCCCATATAAGTTTCACTTGATTAGGTTGGGCGTTTGGTAGGTTAACTATCTCACTAGTTCTTGAATTTATATTTTTAGACTAGTAATTTTCTGCTATTTTTTTTAGCACGTGTTAACAAGGTTATTTTGGAGTGATTCGACTTCAAATGGAGTCTTAAGACATCCAAATTAAAAGAAAAAATAAAAAAAAAAAAAAAAATTCATCCCATTTTCACTTGACTTACTTGGGAATTCAGCAAGTTATCTCCTCCTGTAGCAAAATAGGGTCTTGTGTAGCACCTCCTGTAGCACTCGTATAACGCATGTAAACTTGAACATATATAGGACGTCTTAGGCTTGTATAATGACCCCTAGGCTATATATCCATGATTAGGGAAGAATAAACACCACTTACAACTTTCCTTTTTACAAAGTAGATTAGGCATATTTCCTTGAATTCAAGCTCTTAGGATTTCAATTACAAATTTTTGTTGTTGCATAGGAGTAGTTTCTTTTCAAGGAAACTTTTCACATTATGGATTTAGAATAAGCATTCACATTTTTGCAACTAGAACAAGGCTTACATTCTAGAAATATACAAGTACTTTTAATTCCTACAAATAGCATAACCTTTACCTTCTTGCAATTAGGATTAGTGTTTACATTTGAGCAAGTAGCATTTCCATTTCTTGCAAATAGAGTAGAATTTACTTTTTCTGTAATTAGTTTAGGATTTGATTCCATGAAATTAACTTCATTGCGTCATATCAGCTAAAGAATGACACATTGGATGTTGCACATATAGTATCGAAACCTCTTAAGTTTTTACCAACCCGGGTTTGATGATTTAAGTTGGTAGCCTTGGGAGTTGCAACATTCTTGTTGCAATAGTGGGGCTCATCACTTTTTGGTGCCATTTTTGGGGAGGTATCAAAATATGCATTATTTTCTCCATAATCAATTCATTTATTTTACTTTCTCTATGACCAAAAAATTTCATTAGCCATATTTCATTTCAACGACCAAAAAATTGCATTACATTTATAAAAAGAAATCCCGATTAGAAAACCACCCCATTCGATCATGTCATGCAGTAAGAACAACATCACCATCCAATTTTGCAGGTAGAATAAGAATAGGAGGCAAAGAAGGTAGGATAAATGGATGGAGATGATGACAATGAGGAAGATTCTCTCGGATCTCCCATTCAATATATTGATAGCAAAGTTCATATGAAGAACATCCCTCCCTCTTTCCTTATCAACTTCCATGGTATGACGTCATAGGATTTAGAAACCTTTCTCTTTGAATTTTAAATCCTTTGTAGATCTTATGGTCGCTTATTAAACAATCAAAAATTATTTTTTTTTCCAACAAAATTGAAGGATAGAGCTCTTAAATGGTTCATGAGTTTAGGGACTAATTCAATAAGATTTTGGAATCATATGGAAAATATATTTCTCAAAAAATATTAAGATCATGATCTTAAAGAAGAAATATTTAGAATGACTCAAAAAGAAGATGAGTTCCTTGAGGACTTAATAAAGAGATTTGTGTATAATGTTAAGAGGGAAAAATTGCACCATTTAGGATTTGACACACTAAAAACTCTCTTACTTAGAAAAATTAGGGATGAGTGGATTAATATCCTTGATATCATGAGTAGAGGTGTTTCATACCAATTTTCATTTAAATAAATTTGTGAAACATGAAAACATGTATCAAGAGGAAGGGCAAGGGTAAGTAACTCAAAATTAAGGTCGATAAGTCTATTTGAACTTGGAAATTTGCTTCGTAACTTTAAAACATAAATTCTTAGCAATTTAAGTCAACAAGTAGATATGTTAAGAATGTAAAATGAGAAAAAGGATGTTGATATTTTTGTTACCATGTAGAATCAAATTCTGCCAAATATAACCCATCATTAGCAAGTGTTGGCATGTTGGGGCCTGACCCAGATTCAGAGTTGATTTAGACAAACAAATCTCGGTACTACTAGCCCTTTCTGCAATAGTCCGCGGAGCAGGGACTGAGGTCTCAACCAAAGTAGTATGGGAGGGTTCCAGAATCAGGTTTCTACACCTTGGAGATGTTTGATGAGTTCAAGTGGTCCGCGGTTTGATCCTACACACAAGTCGCTACGCGGACTTTCCCTTACCTTGCAGCCTGATATACTAACTTTGCGCAGCCCTAACAAGGGGCTAAACATCACGCTCTGCTTTATTACCCAAGACCTTAATGGTATTACAACATTAGTCAATTAACTTTGCCTACTTGAGTGCTTTAAGTATACTTAACAATATAAGCCACTCATATAGGTGCACACAGCAAATAAACAATATATTTGGAAATCATATCAAACATGCATTAACCCAAGAATAGATACACATAATTATGATAAAACTTGTCTTTATTAATTTCTTCCTTGGTTATAGACTCGACTCCGCCATGTGCACTCAGCTGCAGGGGTCTACACACTCAGCTATGGACTACTAGGCCTCTGCACACTCAGCTGCAGAGCCTTCTCCTACTCTACGACCCAGAGACACACTTTACACTTATGACTCAATCACTTAGACTTGTTATTCTTCTCTACTATTCTCCCTTTTACACTTAGAGCCTCGCTTTATTTATATAATCCCATGGCCCTTGACCATGGGTAGGTCTATCCAGCCGACATTACATTATAAAACTATGGTGGACAACCTTGTGACTCTATCATACTTTCACGCCCCGCGCCAACAATTCATGGAGGTTTACAACAAGATTTGGTCAAACTTGGGTTTTGAGCCCCAAAACATGCCTTGCGGGGATTCCATGCCCAACAGGCCTCCAACACAAACATCATGAGTCACCTTCGAGTCACTCTTTCGGCGTAGTTATCTTTGCGTAGAGTCCCTCCAACTTTTCTCGAACTGCGCTAGAGTCAGCAGTGCATTGAGCTACTACTTGTTGGATCTACTGCATGTGTTCTTCGGAGACCTCTGTGTCTAGAGTGCTTCTATAAATTAATGTGTGCATACCTTGTATGTGCGTGACCTTACCTTCAATGTTTGCCATGATGGTGAAGGCCTCATCGATCCAAGGTTGGACGCAAGCTTTTAGGATTGCCTCCTTGTGTCATGCTGCATCCACCTTCTCCTTTAGTGCTTTAGCTTGCTGTATCTTTGCAAGCCACTGGGTGAGGACCACTGTTTGCGTAGTTTCTCAGACATTTTCATACTGTTTTTGGAGCTCTCACGCTTCTATCTCTAAGCGCTAGACATTGGGGTCCTCCTGCAAAGTTGTGAGGACCTCAAGTGATTCTTCCAACATGATGGTGCAGTATCGCATTGCACCTCTGATTTCCTCCAATCCTGTTGTGATAACGCTAACGCGTTGTTCTCTAACTTCCAAGGGAGTGGATGGTTGCACCTTTAATCATAGCTTCATGACCTGAAGATTCAGCTCTAGCTAAACCTTTGTCATTTCCTCCCTAGCCTCATGGACTCCTGCTACTAACCTGTGGATCCGCACCTCTGCTGGTAGATCTGCTAGGATGTCCAACTCCGGGATGTTTCAGCAAGTGTCGCCTATAACTTGAACCAGCTATTGATTTTGTGACACTAATTCGTCACGCTGCAGGTGGAGTTGTTCGATATTTATCTTCCACTCACTAATGACTTGGAGTGTGCGGATCTCCCTAGCGCACAACTCTGCCTTTATCCCATCGTGCAATAGATATAATGTCTTGCGTGGAAGGGTAGCTAAATTCACACCGAGACCCTCCATCATGCTAACCAAAAACCTGTTGGCCTCATTTGATGTCACTAGAGCCCCTTCTGGAAACACTATTGTGTTCATCATCTATGCGCACAACATCTATTCTACTGCCATGGATCCGACTGCGAGGTTAGTCAAAAGGGTACCAACCTGAGGGGAAAGCACCTGTAAGTCCTGCAACTATGCTTTGAGGGCCCCCACCACAATCTGGTGCTCCTACATGAAATCTTAGAGAGCCTCATTTGTGACATCGCACACCATCTTGCTGATGTCATGCAGATCACCCTCAGTTAGGGTGATCGGGTCAATGGGCAATTTCAAAGCCTTGACCTTTATGTACGATCCTACCCGTTCTGCTGGGTGTTGGTGCTTCAGCTATGTGGATGCAGTTTGTGGGTCCATGCCTCCTTATTTTGTTTCTTCTTCCTATGATGCCTACCTTTGCGAAGGCGTTGTTTGGCCCTCGGCTGCCTTCATGGTTGCTACAACCTTTTCCTGCTCAGTTGCCTTCTGTGATGCTTCCCACGCTACCCACAATTCGGTTGCTACTATTTCCTTTCACCTTTTCTTGGCCAACTGTGCGATGCATAGTTTTGCATCATCTTTCTTCTTTTGCGCTGTCAACCTCTCAAGTTCTGCAATGTCTGGGGTGCACCATTCTGGAGGCCATGCTTCCAAGACATTCAAAATGGCATCATCAGTGGCTACGAAGGGTAGCTTTTTCCACTGCTTCATTGGATCCTTTCGCACCCTGATATATATATTGTGCATTTCTACTTTAAATTTTGCAAAACTCTTTAGAATGTTGTAAATAGTGGGCGACAACCGCGGCTTACGATTGATCCAAATTCAAATGTTCATCTCCATGAGCACTCAGAAGATTTTGTTGTCGCGTATCCTTGTAGCATCCTTCGTGGCCCAGAGCAAAGCATACTTTGTGGCCTCTAGTTAATCTCTATCAATTATGGGGAATTGACTATCCTCCACCAATTCCCCAGCTACGATCACTATGGACAACAAAAACTATGCACAGTGGAAGGTTTTGCCCTACTCTTGGGCTTCGTGGAAATTCTCTAAGAATTCTGTGTAGAGGAATTTGGACCACTTAAACTGGGACCCCTCTGCGCACTACTCGGCCAATGCGACCACCGGCACAGGTACCTCATCGGCGTGGCACTTGTGCATAACTTTGCCTGCAAGGATTTGGGTTGCTACACGTACTGCTTTGTCCTTGATGTTGGAGATGGCGTAGCCCCTCTTCTTCCTTTCTAGCTTGTACTTCATCTTCATGGCCTCCGCAATCGCCAAATCATTTCTCTTTCCTTCTAATATGGTTGTGGGGTCCTTTCCTTTGTATGGAAGCTGGTAAACGTGATGAATCAGGTCTATCATGATGGGGATGGGCTCCTCCAGCCATAAATACCCATCATGCACCAGGTAGAGCAGCTGCTTGATGATGAAAATGGTTATTGGGGTGTGGTGGAAATGCGGCACACATAGTAGGTTCAGCAGCTCGGCCTTTTCCACACTACGCAACCACTTCCGCAACTCCAATGTTGTTACCACCCCCATGGTGTTATGCTTCATGACGTTTCTAGTCTCAAGGTGAGGGTACTTCTTCTGATCAGTGAGGTCTCAATATTCAAATTTCATAGTCAGCACGTGGCCTAGGTGCATTCCTTCAAACATAATGCCATTTGGGAGGAGTGGGGTTTGGAGCGAACTCTTGGTCTCATCAAGGTCCTTGGGCACTTTGGCCTTCCCTTTTCACGGGGGGATATAGGCGAGCAGTTTCGTTGTAGAGAGCGTAGGCTAAGTATGCACCTCCATGCCTTCATCTTCTTTCTCTATGATGATAAGGGCTTGTAGATCTTATTCTTGTTCATACGTTTCTATAGTGACATCTTTCCCTTTCTCGTCCATCGACGGTTTGTTGTGCAACCAGTTTTGCGAGGACACGCATACGGGAGCCATTGCTTATTTATCCTTCTTAGGTCTTGGTGTGCGCGATAATTTCAAGATCTCTGCCACAATCTCAGCACCTTCTGGAACATCCCCCATAGCTAACGCCTGTGTGGCCTCGCCGACGGTCACCTCTTCTATCCCCATACCATCCTTAGTTGTTTTCATTGTAGCTGTACAACAATTTACCACTTGCGATTTCAGGGGATTAATCAATGCTTGGCTCACAATACTCAAGGCTCTGCTCAATCGTTTAGTTCAAAAATGACCAAGTGTTGTTTGTTAGGTAGCCCTTTGTATTTTATAGTGCTTTTCGAATTCTAATTCGACCGTTCCCCCCAATTATGGTTCATTAGTACTTTCTTCGCAACAGATTTTCCCAAATCTTACCCATAATCGTGTCTTAAATGCTTGCCACCTATTCCATTTGGCCTCAAGTTGAGCATCCCATTGTGAATGGTGACTTCAACGATCACTTTCTAGCCAACTTGTGTGGCAGCACAGCCCCCTGTGCACAGTCATGGACCTTGTGACTCTCTGGTTCTACGCGCATCTCCAATATCGCACAGCTCCTGAGCAGAATAGTTTATAGTCCCGCGGTCCCTTCCAACTGCCTGTAGTGCTAAGACTATCCTTCCCTAGGCTAGTTAGGTGGTTTCACCACCCGTGTGGTGTTCCATCCTATCATCTATCATGGTTCTTGCAAAATCCCCACCTTTTATTGTCATGGTCGGTCTTGTGCACTTCGCCATTTGCGATGCGCTACCCTAGCTGCTATACTTAGCAATATGTGGTCCAAGCCAAGGCATCAGACTAATAAATTCATGATGATAGTTCTCAAACTTCTCAGTATCATCGTACACACCTTGCCTTACCATCCTAGTTTTATTAGCGAGAAAATCTTCCTTGATCTCATCCTCCAACTTCTTGACTTCCACATCCATCAAAGCAATTTTCTTCCTTAACTGTACCCTTTCTTCTTCAATTTCATGGATTCTAAGGTTTCCCTATTAGATTTCTTCCTCAAGTCCCATGCATTCTGTTTCTCGCAGCTGTGTGATCCCACCTTTCTGGGCTTCACGAACTATCGTATCTACGAGTGCTACGGTGCGCAGACTAGGCTTCCCATGCTTCATAGGGATTACAACATTTGCTTCATATTTTAGCTTCAACGGTGCCTATGCAGTTAGGTTCTTACACATGGTCCTATATGCCCATAGAACCACTGGTACGCATAGGTCCAAGTTAGTCCATTTCGCATTGTGGACCCTGTTCAGTACTTCGCGCACTTTGTCAAAGGCTACCACGCACATAACCTTCTGCACACTTGGTCTTATCATACTTCCTGGTCGTCGTTCACGCCATTGACTTGCCCACTCCTGCTTATTGGTAGTGTTTCCTATCGCGAGGATGGGGTGCGTTCATGCAGGTTGCACACCATACACCTCTACCCATCTGGAAAGGTGGGCACATAGGCTGTTTTGTCTTTCATACCTAGCTTTCATCCGCATCTGAGGCTTTCCAAATCATAAGCACATCATCCTTCTGCATTCGCACCAGTCCTCAAAAATTCTTTAACACGTACCCCACCATCTTGTAAGCATAGCAGGTAGTGCCCATTTCAGAGCATCGAAATGCTACTGTTCTGGCACTTCTCTTTCAAATTTGTTCAAGAAGTCATCAACCTCTGTCAACCCATGATACATAGGCAAATCTCTTGTTTTCATTGCTACGCAACGTACTAACCTTATCATCATGTTGCAGTTGAGTGTGGTTACCTCGCGTAACTGGTTCTACCATTGTTCTATTTCCTCGTCCAAAACTGAGGTGTAGGAGCTTTCGTGCTCCCACCAGAGTCTTCCATCTGTTGTTGGATTCACCCACTCCTACTCCCACACGGTTATCTTGTAAATAGCATTTAGATCTTCATCACACACTGGCTCTGTGTAGCGCGATCCTTCCACGGGGTCTAAAGGTACCACTATGCGCAGTGACTTTTTCTAAAAAATAATCTTGCGCTTCTTTAGATTTATCACTTCATTCATGTTAGTGGCCCAATCTATTCCCAGTAGTGTGGGATAGGGATTGTTGTCACCAACAATCTCTATCACTTCAAAATCTGTAAGCATGCTTGCACCTTCGATATCTACTGTTATTCCCTGCAATCTCCCCATAGGTAGGTTCTTTTGCTGATTCACCATTCGCAATTGAATAAGAGACCATTGCAAGGCAGGTCTACCCATGGACTACCATGTCTACTGGTATAGATCTAACTCACAAATATTATAGATCTGATACCAAAATAGATGAGAATGCAAATATACCCAAGAATAATAAGATAGAAATAGATAGAAATGCTTCTCTTTATTGATATCAAACCCTTAAGGTAGGGCAACACCATACATTCACTCCTTAAGGAAGGAGAACACTACACAAGCCATATGCCTATTCATACAATAATCCTTCACTATATTCCTTGACATGGAGTCTCTAGCCTCTATATAGGCCTCATACATACAATACCATGGGTCATTATCATGCTTCCCTCATACCATCAAACTAATACTATGGGCCCATTACATTATTACTAACTACTTGTGGTCCCTTACATGATATGGGTTAGCCACCTTATTTAATACTATGGCCCATCCCATTATTACACTATTACCTTGGGTACCTCCCTTGGTACCCCATAATATCCCCCCTAGGTATATAACACTCCACCCACCTTAGCATGTTTCGTCCCCAAAACATGGGAAGAACACAAATAATAAGATCTACTCAAAAGAGTAGTCCACTGGTACCATGCACGTGCATCTAGCCATCCAAGAGAAAGGTGAACCCTCGATCTCGCTGGTGCCTTGCTCGCTTGAGATGGAAGCTGACCATGGCAGCTCTTCTGTTTTGATGTGTAGTAGGTGGATCTTTGCTCCTCGCTATCCTTCATACAGGGGTTGTTGTCCTTGTGGCTAATTGGTTGCCATCTTGTTGGTTGTTTTCTTGCAGGGTGATGTGGGTGATGATATGTTGAAGTTTTAACCCACGGTGCCCTTTTCTTTAATTCACCCTGCTGTGGTGCCTGTTGTGGTGTCTTTGTTTCCAATATGACTTCAACCATTGAATCCTCATCAGATGTGTCAGCACCTATTACCTTTTCAGCTTCAGCCTCTGTTTGTGTTTGATTGTCAACCATCATATGCTCATCATCTAATATGTCAGTCCATGGAACATCTTCTGCGTCAACCTCTGTGGACTCTACCTGTTTATTGATGGAAATATCCTATAATGTAATTTTCTTATTTTTATACCAGAGCTTCAGGAATTTCTTTTGCACATTAATATTGACCGTACCCACAGATTCCATCCAAGGATATCCCAAAAAAACATCAATGTTATCCATATATGAAGTATAAAAGTCACAATGCAACACATACTTATCCATAGAAAGCTTCAAATCTTTATAAACTTGAACATCCTAATTATGAAACTGTATGTTTTCAATGTGTTTTGTTGGAACTTGCAATTTTTTTGCCAAATTAACATGATAAAATTATGCTTACAACTAGGATTTATAGACACAACGATCTTCTCCTTTTGAATAAATCCATGAACCTGCAATAAGGAGATACCAGCAGAAAATAACCCTTTAGGTTCCTTGGTTTCCTTCTTTCCTGTAAAAATAAAATCTTTGTTAGGTTGTGTGTCTGTCTGTGTGAGCTTATCCACAAGATTATCTTTACGGTCAAAGTGATCCATAAGAGCTTTTGTGAATTTGTCCCAAGTCAAGGGCCTTCAACAGCAACGTTGATGCCCTTGCCACCATTGCAATCTTTCATTGTCCAAGTACATTATTCCCACACTCAGCTGAGTCTCATCATCCATGATGTAATTCAATCTAAAACATTTCTCCATTTGTGCTATCCATTTGCCTGGATGAGAGCCATCAAATGGATACAAGTCCCTCAAATTCAGATCTAAGCGCGTCATGACAAAAAATTGGCGAAAATTTGAAATAGTCACAATTCCGTCAATATTGCTCAGAATCCCTATTATAACCTGTTTCCAGAAATGGAACAATTGTTCTGCATCTTCCCATGTGATAGAAATCTTGATCCAGACACTAGAATTTCAAATCTGTGCTGCAACTCTCCCGCAGTCACAAAAATTTGTGCAAAAAAGAGCTGATTTTAAATCAGTGATATCTCCCTCATCCGGAATCCGATTCGACTGATTTTTTTTTTGAATTTGGGTATTTTTTCATAAAGAATCTAGATCTACAATTATATTTTATAGATATTGCACCAAGATGTCCAGATCCGTGTCGCAAACTCGCTGCCCTGAAAAATTGTCTGCAACCCCACTGATTTTTAGATCAGCGATGTCTCCTTCATCCGAACTCCGATTCAACTAATTTTTTTTTTTGAAATCGGCTATTTTTTCACAAAGAATCCAGATCTTCAATTATGTTTTACATATCTTGCACCAAAATGTACATATATGATCTGCAAACTCGTCGCCCCCGAAATCCTGCAAAAAAAAAAAAAAAAAATCTCCACTTTTGTGGCCAAGAAAGTGCTCTGATACCACTTGTTATAGATCTAACTCACAAATATTATAGATATGATACAAAAATAGATGAGAATGCAAATATACACAAGAATAATAAGATAGAAATAGATAGAAATGCTTCTATTTATTGATATCAAACCCTGAAGGTAGGGCAACACCATACATTCACTCCTTAAGGAAGGAGAACACTCCACAAGCCATATGCATGTTCATACAATAATCCTTCACTATATTCCCTAACATGGAGTCTCTAGTCTCTATATAGGCCTCATACATACAATACCATGGGTCATTACCATGATTCCCTCATACCATCAAACTAATACCATGGGCCCATTACATTATTACTAACTATTTGTGGTCCCTTACATGATATGGGTTAACCAGCTTATTTATTACTATGGCCCATCCCATTATTACATTATTACCTTGGGTACCTCCCTTGGTACCCCATATTATCACCCCTAGGTATATAACACTCCACCCCCCTTAGCATGTTTCGTCCTCGAAACATGGGAAGAATGCAAGTAATAAGATCTACTCAAAAGAGTAGTCCACTGGTACCATGCACGTGCATCTAGCCATCCAAGAGAAAGGTGAACCCTCGATCTTGCTGGTGCTTCGCTCGCTTGAGATGGAAGTTGACCATGGTAGCTCTTCTGTTTTGATGTGTAGTAGGTGGATCTTCGCTCCTCGCTATCCGTCATACAGGGGTTGTTGTCCTTGTGGCTAATTGGTTGCCATCTTTTTGGTTGTTTTCTTGCAGGGTGATGTGGGTGATGATATGTTGAAGTCTTAACCCAAGGTTCCTTTTTCTCTAATTCACCCTGCCGTGGTGCCCGTTGTGGTGTCTTTGTTTCCAATATGATTTCAACCATTGAATCCTCATCAGAAGTGTCAGCACCTGTTACCTTTTCAGCTTTAGCCTCTGTTTGTGTTTGATTGTCGACCATCATATGCTCATCATCTGATATGTCAGTCCTTGGAACATCTTCTTCGTCAACCTCCGTGGACTCTACCTGTTTATTGATGGAAATATCCTGTAATGTAATTTTCTTCTTTTTATACCAGAGCTTCAGGAATTTGTTTTGCACATTAATATTGACCGTACCCACAGATTCCATCTAAGGATATCCCAAAACAACATCCATGTTATCCATATTTGAAGTATAAAAGTCACAATGCAACACATACTTATCTATAGAAAGCTTCAAATCTTTATAAACTTGAACATCCTCATTATCAAACTGTATGTTTTCAATGTGTTTTGTTGGAACTTGCAATTTTTTTGCCAAATTAACATTGATAAAATTATGCTTACAACTAGGATTTACAGACACAACGATCTTCTCCTTTTGAATGAATCCATGAACCTGCAATAAGGAGATACCAGCAGAAAATAACCCTTTAGGTTCCTTGGTTTCCTTCTTTCCTATAAAAATAAAATCTTTGATAGGTTGTGTGTATGTCTGTGTGAGCTTATCCACAAGATTAGCTTTATGGTCAAAGTGGTCCATAAGAGCTTTTGTGAATTTGTCCCAAGTCAAGGGCCTTCGACAGCAACGTTGATGCCCTTGCCGCCATTGCAATCTTTCAATGTCCAAGTACATTATTCCCACACTTAGCTGAGTCTCATCATCCATGATGTAATTCAATCTAAAACATTTCTCCATTTGTGCTATCCATTTGGCTGGATGAGAGCCATCAAATGGATACAAGTCCCTCAAATTCAGATCTAGGCGCACCATAACAAAAAATTGGCGAAAATTTGAAATGGTCACAATTCCGTCAATATTGCTCAGAATCCCTATTATAACGTATTTCCAGAAATGGAACAATCATTCTGCATCTTCCCATGTGATAGAAATCTTGATCCAGACACTAGAATTTCAGATCGTGCTGCAACTCTCCCGCCGTCACAAAAATTTGTGCAAAAAAGAGCTGATTTTAAATCAGTGATATCTCCCTCATCCGGAATCCGATTCGACTGATTTTTTTTTAATTTGGCTATTTTTTCACAAAGAATCTAGATCTACAATTATATTTTGTAGATATTGTACCAGGACGTCCAGATCTGCGCCGCAAAATCGCTGCCCTGAAAAGTTGTCTGCAACCCCAATGATTTTTAGATCAGCGATGTCTCCTTCATCCGGACTCCGATTCAACTGATTTTTTTTTGAAATCGGCTATTTTTTCACAAAGAATCCAGATCTTCAATTAGATTTTACATATCTTGCATCAAAATGTACAGATTTGATCTGCAAACTCGTCGCCCCCGAAATCCTGCAAAAATAAGAAAAAAAATCTCCACTTTTGTGGCCAAGAAAGTGCTCTGATACCACTTGTTATAGATCTAACTCACAAATATTATAGATCTGATACAAAAATAGATGAGAATGCAAATATACCCAAGAATAATAAGATAGAAATAGATAGAAATGCTTCTCTTTATTGATATCAAACCCTTAAGGTAGGGCAACACCATACGTTCACTCGTTAAGGAAGGAGAACACTCCACAAGCCATATGATTGTTCATACAATAATCCTTCACTATATTCCTTGACATGGAGTCTCTAGCTTCTATATAGGCCTCATACATACAATACGATGGGTCATTACCATGGTTCCCTCATACCATCAAACTAATACCATGGGCCCATTACATTATTACTAACTACTTGTGGTCGCTTACATGATATGGGTTAACCACCTTATTTATTACTATGGCCCATCCCATTATTACATTATTACCTTGGGTACCTCCCTTGGTACCCCATATTATCCCCCCTAGGTATATAACATCTACTTTGGTAGGATGTTCATGTCCGATGCCAGATCCAAAATCACTTGATCCATTTCATAATACCCGATATGCGTTGTCAATCCCATCTCTCTTCTTATTTGTGTTGTGTGCTTCGCAAGCTTCCGGACTACGTGTAGTTCTCTTGGCACGGTCCCAGCACATCTAGTTATGAGTTTTTGCAACCCCTTCACAGCCTTGCTGTCGTGCAACATCTTCACGCGTGTCTCCAAAAAGGTAGTGAGCATTAATGGGTCCATTTCCAGTTCCAGTTTGTCTTTACTACCTGAAGTGAAGGCCTCCGTGAAGCTCTTCTTAGCTTCCATGAATGTCTCCTTAGTGTGCTCCAAAACAAATTCTGGTTCCTTTGTTGGAGCCTTGTGAACCTAGGCACTCTCTTCGGGCTGCTTTCCTTTTCCATCTCCTATCGTGATACCACTTCGGAGCACGATATTTACATTTGGGTCTTCCCTGTGCAACTCAAATCTCATCATTTGCAGGCTCTGAGTCGGGGGAGGTTGGAGTGCTCCTTTATCGCACAACCTCACTATCAGCGTGGGACAGTCCTCTGTCTCATGATCAAACTGGGTACAATATAAGAATGATGGTCTCGCTATATTTTTACTGTCACAAGCATAATCCCCTGACCCTCTGCAATTGTAACAAATCAGCTGGCCGTGACTTATTCCTGGTCCCATTCCACATCGACCTTGTCCATGCGCCCAAAATCCAGTGCGTGCCATCCCTGCATTTTGATCGAGGTCTTGTGTTTTGGTCTGAACTCTATAGGTAGGATTCCGATCCATCATCAGTTCATAACTTCTACAGCTGTGGTCATCGTGGCCTACTACCTGTAGAAATTATAGAACAACTATTGGGAACTATTCATATACTTTTGTAATAGATGGCAGTTATCTATAGCAAGCTTCCCTCCTATCTGACAAATCGCGCACCATAATGTAGGCACCGCACTCAGTCTTTCTTGTGCCTCTGGTCTCAATGGCATTGGTCCTCCTCCCGCCAAGTAGTTCGTGAAGACTAGACAATGGTCCTTGTCATGTCCCTAGCCCTTGCACTTTACGCACCATACCTCCTCACAGACTTTTGGGTGAGTTGTCCTGTCTTGTTTCAAACTCTTCATCTCAAGACACAAGTTTTTCAACCGCGGGTGGATCTGTTGAAATCCCAGGTTAGGATCTTCTACTGGGGTCTCTTGCAGTCTCATTATGATCTGTAAGGTCTCAACTTAACTGGATAACTGATGTTGTGAGAGTGTGTTCCTTAGATGCAACATTAGTGATGCTACAAACCATGCATGGTGGTGCCCATCCATCAAGGTCATGTTAGCTTCACGAATCATACCCTTCAATATTTGATCTAGCTCCTAGCGGGTCTCTCCTAGAAGCATCGTGATTTCCTTAAATCCAATAATCGATTGTGTCTCTGATTTTGGCCTGCTAAATTCCCTATTTAGCATAGCTTGGATATCCGCGATCCATGTGTTTGAGTTTTCATTGGAATGCTTAATGTACCACATTAGTGCACGATCCTAGAAAGCACTGACCAAGGTTTCTTTCATTATATTATCATCCGTGACTCCCTGTGCTTCCCATACAGCCATTAACAAAAACCAAAACTAGTCTGGATCTTCATTCCATACTCCTTTGAACACTAGCAATTTTACCGCGCTTGACATATTGAACTGTGGTGGTGGCAAAGGTGGTGTGGGTGAAGAGGGGGGGGTGAAGATGGTGAAAGCTAGCGGTGGTGTTGATGGAAGTGGTATGCACGGAATCCGCTTATTTATCAAACTGATTACACTTCTTGGTAAGACCTTCACAAGCTCTTCCTCACTTTCCCATAAAGATGAAATCAAGGGTCTAGTTTCTAGTCTAGCACTACCTTTGTTTTTGTTGATCCTCCCACTTCGCATAGCCCCAAACATCAATTTATTCGCATAACCTGCTTTTCACACAGTAGCATTTCAAAGATTTAACATACTTATCTCATAGTCCTTTGAGGAAACATCTTTCCGCCTCGCTATAGCTAACCAAAGTATCTACCGTGAACTCAGTGATAAATCCCGCTATAATTTGATCATGCTAGTGATCCCCAACATGCACGATCTTATCTTCTGATGCTTCTAGTATGCACACTAACTCTGGAGTCCACAATATGGGTTTGTTGAGTCTACAGCTTCCTTGACTGTCTGCTAGCTTTGTGATCCACTCGTACAACTCAGAGGGGAAGGATCCAAAGAAAAATTTGTGGATTTTTGTATATAGGTAGCAATCTAAACACTCTTCCTTCGATAATCACGGATTCCTATTTTCCTATGCTACGAACACGTGAATATTCCTGTCCAACTACTCTTCAATTCCTTTCTTTGTTGAATTCTAGTGATACGACATCAGATATCTCTATGTAGATTCTAGTCGCGGCAACGAAACCATTTGTTGGCTTGTTGGGGCATGACCTAGGTTCAGAGTTGATTTAGCCAAACAAATCCCAGTACTACTGGCCCTTTTGGCAACATTCTGCAGAGTGCAGACTGACGTCTCACCCGAAGTAGTATGGGAGGGTGCTAGAACTAGGTTTCACACCCTGGAGATGTTTGATTAGCTCAAGTGGTCCGCTGTTTGATCCTGCATGCAAGTTGCTATGCACACTTTCCCTTACCTTGTAGCCTGATATATTGCCTTCACGCAACTCTATCGAGGGACTGAATGTCATGCTCTATTGTTATAGCTCTGATACCACTGTTATAGATCTAACCTGGAATACTATAGATCTGATATGAAAATGTAAGATAATGTAAATAAAGCCAGAAATAATATGAAATGATTCTTTATTGTCTCAAAACCCTTAAGGTAGGGCAACACCATACATTCACTCCTTAAGGAAGGAGAGCACTCCACAAGCCATATGCCTGTTCATACAATAATCCTTCACTCTTTTTGATTTGGACTCTCTAGCCTCTATATAGGCCTCATACATACAATACCATGGGTCATTACCATGGTTCCCTCATACGATCAACTAATACCATGGGCCCATTACATTATTACTAACTACTTGTGGTCCCTTACATGATATGGGTTAACCACCTTATTTATTACTATGGCCCATCCCATTATTACATTATTACCTTGGGTACCTCCCTTGGTACCCCATATTATCCCCCCTAGGTATATAACATTGGAATGTTATATACCTAGGGGGGATAATATGGGGTACCAAGGGAGGTACCCAAGGTAATAATGTAATAATGGGATGGGCCATAGTAATAAATAAGGTGGTTAACCCATATCATGTAAGGGACCACAAGTAGTTAGTAATAATGTAATGGGCCCATGGTATTAGTTTGATGGTATGAGGGAACCATGGTAATGATCCATGCTATTGTATGTATGAGGCTTATATCGAGGCTAGAGACTCCACATGGAGAAAGAGTCAAGGATTATTGTATGAACAGGCATATGGCTTGTGGAGTGTTCTCCTTCCTTAAGGAATGAATGTATGGCCCTACCTTAAGGGTTTGATCAATAAAGAAGCATTTCTATCTATTTTGATCTTGTTATTCTTGGGTTTATTTCTATTCTCGTATATTCTTGGATTAGATCTACAACAAGTGGTATCAGAGCTATAACAGTGGTATCAGAGCACTTTCTTGGGCACAAAAGTGGAGAATTTTTTTTTATATTTTTTGTAGGGATTTTTGGGCGGCGAGTTTGCAGATCAGATCTGTACATTTTGGTGCAAGATCTACAAAATCTAATTGCAGATCTGGATTCTATGTGAAAAAATACCCGATTTCAAAAAAAAAATCGGTCGAATCGGAGTCCGGATGAAGGAGATATCGCTGATTTAAAAATCAGTGGGGTTGCAGACAATTTTTCCGGGGTAGCGAATTTGTGGCGCAGATCCGGACATCCTGGTGCAAGATCTGCAAAATATAATTGTAGATCTGGAATGTTTGAGAAAAATTACCCAATTTCAAAAAAAACATCAGTCGAATCGGAGTCCGGATGAGGGAGATATCGCTGATTTAAAATCAGCTCTTTTTTGCAGAAATTTTGGTGACGACGGGAGAGTTGTAGTGCAGATTTGAAATTTCATTGCCTGGATCAAAATTTATAACACATGGGCAGATGCAGAATGATTGTTCAATTTCTGAAAACAGGTCATAATAGGGATTCTGAGCAATATTGACGAAACTGTGACAATTTCAAATTTTCGCCAAGTAAGTGAATTTTTCTCAAACCCTCTTCATGGAGATGCTATATTTTACAGGGAAAGATGATGGTCCTACTATTGAAGAATTCATACAGAGATGCAAGTCCATACATGGGACATATTGGAAGATTTCAATGAAGCTTAATATGAGAGACGAGGCTGAAAACTGGTGGTTATCACTTGACCACAAGGAGTTGACCAAACTTTCAGATGGTGAATTTGAAAAAGTCTTTTTGGAGAAATGCTCTCGGGCTAGAAAAAAGGAGAATGAGACACATAAGGGGTTAATTGATACGGGTGTCTCCTTACTGCAGGTTCATGGATTGATTCAGAAAGAGAAAATCATGGTTTCTATAAATCCTAGTTGCAAGCATAATTTCATCAATGTTAATTTGGAAAAAAAATTGCAAGTTCCAACGAAACACATTGAAAATACACAGGTTGATGATGAGAATGTTCAAGTGTACAAGGATTTGAAGATTTCTATGGATAAATATGTGTTGCATGGCGATTTTTATACTTTAGAGATGGATAATATGGATGTTGTTTTGGGATATCCTTGGATGGAATCTGTGGATACTACCAATATTAATGTGCAGAAGGAATTCATGAAGCTCTAGTATAAAAAGAAGAAAATTACATTACAGGATATTTCCATCAATAAACAGGTAGAGTACATGGAGGCGGAAGCAGAAGATGTTCTAGAGACTGACATATCAGATGATGAGCCTTTGATGATCGACAATCAAACACAAATAGAGGCTGAAGCAGAAAATGTTACAGGTACATCAGATGAGAGCTCAGTGGTTGAAGTCATATTGGAAAAGGAGACACCACAACAGGCACCACAACAGGGTGAATTGAAGAAAAAGCCATCGTGGGTTAAATCTTCAACATATCATCACCCACATCACCCCGCAAGACAACCATCAAGATGGAAACCAATTAGCCACAAGGACAACAACCCCCGTATGACGGATAGCGACGAGCGACGATCCACCTACTACACATCAACACAGAAGAGTTGCCACGTTCAACTTCCATCTCAAACGAGCGGGGCACTAGCGAGATCGAGGGTTCACCTTTCTCTTGGATGGCTAGATGCACGTTCATGGTACCAGTGGACTACTCTTTTGAGTAGATCTTATTATTTGTGTTCTTCCCATGTTTCGGGGACAAAACATGCTTAGGGGGGTGGAATGTTATATACCTAGGGGGGATAATATGGGGTACGAAGGGAGGTACCCAAGGTAATAATGTAATAATGGGATGGGCCATAGTAATAAATAAGGTGGTTAACCCATATCATGTAAGGGACCACAAGTAGTTAATAATAATGTAATGGGCCCATGGTATTAGTTTGATGGTATGAGGGAACCATGGTAACGATCCATGGTATTGTATGTATGAGGCCTATATCGAGGCTAGAGACTCCACATGGAGAAAGAGTCAAGGATTATTGTATGAACAGGCATATGGTTTGTGGAGTGTTCTCCTTCCTTAAGGAATGAATGTATGGTGTTGCCATACCTTAAGGGTTTGATCAATAAAGAAGCATTTCTATCTATTTCTATCTTATTATTCTTGGGTTTATTTCTATTCTCATATATTCCAAAGTTAGGTCTACAACATCTACATTATTACCCAAGACCTCAATGCTATTCCAACATTAGTTAATTGGCTTTTCCTACTTGAGTGCTTTAAGTATACTTAAAAATATAAACCATTCATATAGGTACGCGCAGTAAATAAACGATATTTTCAAATCATATCAAACATGCATTAACCCAAGAACAGATACATAGAATTATGATAAAAATTCTCTTTATTAATTTCCTCCTCAGTTACAGACTTAACTCTACCATGCGCACTCAGCTGCAGGGGTCTGTGCACTCAACTACGGACTACTAGGCCTCTACACACTCAGTTGCAGAGCCTTGTCCTACTCTACAACCCAAAGACACACTTTACACTTATGACTCAATCATTTAGACATTTTATTCTTCTCTACTCTTCTCTCTTTTACACTTAGAGCATCACTCTATTTATACAATCCCATGGTCCATGGACCATGAGTAGGTCTATCCACCCGAAATTACATTACAAAGGTAGGGTAGACAACCCTGTGACTCTGTCATACTTTTGCACCCCGTGCCTGCAATTTGCAGAGCTTTACAACAAGATTGCGTCAAACATGGGCTTTGAGCCACAAAACATGCCTTGGGGGGATTCCATGCCCAACAACAAAGATGAAGGATGTTTACCAAGAGGACAATGGAGCAAGTCAATCACCAAAGCAACTATGTTATGTAGCTCCAATAAGGCCATGACATCCTATTCAACCTGATATGATGCAAGAACCCAGCTCACAATTTCAAGGTTATGCACATCCATCTCAAAGTAATTGGAACACACCATTTCCTTGTCAACCTTGGCCATCTCAACCCAAAAACCAATTTGGGCAAAAAGGTTGGAAAGAACCTTATAGGAGAGATCCACAATATCCTCAGTATTTTCTCCAATATCCTCCACACCCAACTCCATTCCATACCTACCATCCACCTCCACAAAAAGGACAACCCCAACAAGATCAACTCCCACTCAACTACTTGTACCATGATTTCATAACCCAATAAATGAAGTAACTTAGCCCACTTAACATTTTGAGATATAACACTTCCAAACATCTCCTCTTGATCTAAATGTTATTCATCATAAATCAAGAATAGTATTGCAAGGAACATATTTTCCTTATTTCAATGAAGAACAACATCTAGAAGAAGAGGATCTAGAAGCGTCATGTATCACATTTTATGGAGATAAACCAATGGATCCTGATATTGAATAGTGTCTTCCATGCTTATCATCATATCATTTATGTGTTCAAGGGACTAACCAGAAAATAATAGAATATTTGAATGGCATAGAAAATAAGACATTAAGAATGATGCAGATGGGAAAGTGAACCAAGGGCATCAAAGCTGTATTGAGGTTTGGTTCCAGAAAATCAACAAGATGGAGCATCATTGTCTTCTTAAACAGTGCTTGATATCATCAAAGCAAAAGAATTTGGTCTCTAAACTTCAAGTACATGTCAAAGCATATATTTCGAGCCTATACATGAGTTTATATGTCATCTTGTTGTGCACATGGCTCCATTGGGAGTATTCTTATACTTGAGAGAAATTTTGTTTTCTATAGTAGAGTAGTAATGAGCCTCATCATTGGGTAACTATATGGACTTTAATTCACCTCCTAGGATAGGAAAATCAACTCTTCTCACAATTTATTACATATTTTGATTATATATTTTTTAATGAGATGAGTTAAAGTGAGATATTATGCCTATTGGACTAATCTGCATTGAATGCTCGTTTGTGAGAGAAAATCAGGGAATTTTGGCTAAATTAAGGGCTGAAAGTCGAATGAGACAAGGAAGAGAGATTCAAGGAGGTATATCCTTGATCTAGGTGGATATTGGTGGCCACCTGCCAAGTCCACCTGGACCCCCACCATTGTTTTTCTCAGCATTTTCAGTTTCCTTAATTGTAGCACAACTTACTATTTTTAGCAGTTTTTCGAGTCTTGAACTTCCGGAGCCATTTTGAGGCCCTAAACGACGTTTTTTGGGGAATCCAAGGGCAACATGGGTCCATGGAATGGACGAATGTTGCTTGTTGCAACAATGGTAGTGCTCGGGTAGATCTTTCTAACGAGCTATTGTATGCGTCAAACAGAGATCGTATGCCAAAGTTACGACCCCAGGAAGTTGATGTACCAATTTACCCCAAACAGGGCCCACAGTTTGGTGTTTCATCTCCTAGGGTTAGGTTTTGGAATGTTAAGGGTTTTCCATTGTTTCTCAACAATAAATAGGCCTTCGAGCCTCATTGTAAGACAGTTCAGAGGCATGTAGCCACCACATCTCTTCTCAGAGATAAGCTACCATCGCCCTAGCTGGTTTATTTCCATTTCTGGTTGTAAGCATATTTCAGCATTTTCCATTAATGAAATGAAGTATTATTTCCGCTGCATCTTTGTGTATATGGTTATCTCTGTAATTTGTTGCGTTCCTGTTTAAATCCGGATCAGTGGTATCAGAGCGGTCTACTTTTTCTCTGTTTTTCTTTGCATGTCCCCAACAAGGTCGGGATATAAGGAGTTAGGGCTTGAACTGGTTGAACCTTTGCAAGACCAGCCTCGCAAATCCCGACGGCCTCCCATGGTGGATGAGAAGAAAGATGAGGGCGCAGGAGATCCCATCAAAATCTTGCTCGAAGAAGCCCTCGAGCGACAACGGAACGCGATGATGGACAACTTTGCCCAGATCCTTCAGCGGCTACCCAGAAGCGACGCATCGGCTTCCAGCAGCTACTCTGGAAATGCCACACCCTTTAAGGTACAAGTTAATTTTGAAATCCCCATATTCGAGGGTCAGATAGATGCAGATGCCGTAGAGAAATGGTTAAATCTGCTAGAGGGTTATTTTTCTATTCATGAATTTTCGAGTCGGGAAAATATTGTTTTTACTCTTCTCAAAGCAGCCCCCCACGTCAAGGACTGGTGGGAAACCTACTGCGAGCAGAAGGATGAAAGTACTGGCTCACTATTTTCAGCCACACCCACCTGGAATTCATTCCGAGATGCCATCAAGGAGCAGTACTACCCTGTTGGAAGCTATGAGGATGAATACATAAAGTGGACCACGCTGCGGCAGGGAAGGGACCAAGATGTGCCGGAGTTCACCAATATTTTCCATACCCTTCGCACAAAGTTGAGTATCAAGGATTCGGAGCAACATTTGATACTCAAATACAATGGCTGCCTGCACAAGTACCTCCAGGAAGAAATACAATTCCTGAACATCTCCTCGCTTGGCGCAGCATACCGATATGCCGTCAAGGTCGAGCAGAAGTTTAAAAAAAAGAAGCGAGACTTTGGATCTGCGAATCCAAAGCAGGGGAAAGGGGCCCCTAAACCACAGAACAAAGGACAAAGCCAAGGCGGGACAGCCCAAGACAACCAGCCGAAGCTGCAAGCAAAGAACAGTGCCACGAAGCCAAGAAAGGACACTGGAAAATGGTGTGAGTTCCATAAGAGCTCCACTCACAACACAAGTGAGTGTCGGGCCAAGCAGTCACTGGTGGCTAAGCTAAAGGTTTCAGAATCAGATGCATGTTCTGACTCTGAGTCAGAACCTGATAAGGGAAATGAAAAAGGGAAGCAGATCATTGATGCAGATCCCAACGCCACTGTTGCTACTGCCAAGATCCAGAAAAATGAACCCGAAGATCCAGAGGAGGAGGAGCGTCTCTTCCACTCCCAGATGTGGCTAAAGGGCTCCCCGATACAGTTCATTGTTGATAGAGGGAGTCAAAAGAACCTCATTTCGGTAGAGGTCGTGAAGCGGTTGGGCTTACTGACCATAGCACATCTAGAACCATACACCATTGGGTGGCTTCACCAAGGACGCGATCTTCGCGTGAGCCAGCAATGTCGCCTTCCATACAACATCAAGCCCTTCATGGATGAGGTATTGTGTGACATTGCTCCCCTTGAAGTTTGTGATGTATTACTAGGACAACCATACTTGTGGAAGCGACATGCTGTGTATGAATCAAGGCCCCGTGCTGTTGTTATTACATTGGGAAATAAGTTGTACAGGATACCAGAGGTAGCACCACCTAACCGCCATCTCTTTGATTTCTGCAAAACAATGCAGTAAGATCATTTCCAAAACCAGGAAATTTGTTTTCCTGATGATACGCCCTCAAGGAAAGAAGAAGACAGTGGCTGCGGCCTCCAAACGAGGTCCCTCTGCACGACAACTACAGATGGACAAGGTTGTGGAGGAGTACGAGGACATCTTCACCACCCCTGCAGGGGTTCCTCTACACTGTCAAGTCAAGCACTCCATCGATCTGACCCCAGGTGCGCCGCTACCCAATGGACCAATTTATCGGCGCTCCGTTCTGGAGAACAATGAAATCAAGAGGCAGATTCAGGAGCTCTTGCAGAAAGGTCACATCCGTCCGAGTTCATCGCCTTGTGGGAGCCCGATCGTGTTGGTATAGAAGAAGGATGGGACGTGGAGACTCTGTATTGACTATCGGGCGCTGAACAAGATCACTGTCCGTAATAGATACCCAATCCCGCGGATTGATGACCTCCTAGACCAACTAAAGGGGGTGAAATATTTCAGCAAGATCGATCTGAAGTCAGGATATCACCAGGTACCAATCGAACCCTCTGATGTGTGGAAGACTGCCTTCAAATCCAAGGAGGGCCTTTTCGAATGGTTGGTTATGCCTTTCGGATTGACGAATGCTCCTGCAACCTTCATGAGGCTAATGGATGACATCTTGCGGCCATTCACCAACTCCTTTGTAGTAGTATACTTGGATGACATTCTGATCTTTAGCCAGAGTTGGGAAGAGCACCTCCACCACATCCGACAGGTTCTCCAAACACTGCGGCAACACAAGTTATGTGCCAATTTGGAGAAATGCACTTTTGGCATGACCCAGGTTCAGTATCTAGGATACATCATTGATGAACAGGGGGTGCATGTCGATCCAGCCAAGATCCAAGTCATTCGGGATTGGCCCTCTCCAACCACTCTAACAGAGCTCCGCAGCTTTCCTAGGTCTTGCCATCTTCTACCGTAGGTTTGTGTTGGGGTTTTCTCATATTTCTTGGCCCTTGAGTCAAGTCACCAAGGGAGGGGCGAAAGCAAAATTCTTTTGGTCTGAATCTCAACAGAAGGCATTCATGGAGTTGAAGGATCGCCTCTGCACGGCACTAGTGCTCGCGTTACCAGATTTGCAACAACCATTTGAGGTCGAGACAGATGCCTCTGACTATGCTATTGGGGCAGCCCTTACTCAACATGGACATCCAGTGGCATATCACAGTGAAACACTTTCAGACACAGTCCGGAAGTACCCCACTTATGATAAAGAGATGTATTCCATTGTACAGGCCTGCCGACAATGGAAGCATTACATTTTGGGGAAGGAAACGGTCATCCACACAGACCACCGACCCCTGCAGTTCATACAGACCCAAGGGAAATTGCAGAATGATCGCCATCAGAAGTGGTCTACATACCTGCAACAGTTCCACTTGAATATCAAGTATAAGAAGGGCAGCACCAATAATGTTTCAGATTGCCTCAGTCGACCACCGATCATGGCGTTAACCACCGTGCTCAACTCTTGTGGGCACGAGACTTCTGATTGGCCACTTCTCTACAAAAGCGACCCAGAATTCGGCCACACATACCAGACACTCTTGGAGGGTCGGCATGTTCCAGATTTTCACCTCCAGGATGCCCTATTATGCCACCTCGGTCACCTTTGTGTTCCTTCAAGCGAGCGTGCCAAGATTATTTGGGAAGCACACTACAGTCGGGTTGCTGGACATTTCAAGGTCGAGAAAATAGTGGCAGTACTGTAAAATTATTTCTATTGGCCGAATCTTCGACAGGATGTTGGGAAGTACATCAGATCATGTACTGCCTGTGCCATTGCCAAACCAACCATTAAGAAGCATGGCCTCTATACCCCGTTGCCTACCCCTAGTCGACCTTGGGAATCCATCTCCATGGATTACATGTCAAGCCTTCCTTCCACTAAGCATGGAAATGACTGTGTTTTTGTGGTCGTCGACAGGTTCTCGAAGATGGCCATTATGGTGGCCTGCAAGAAGAATATCACAGCAGAAGCCACTGCTAAACTCTTCTTTGAACGAGTGTGGGTGCACTTTGGGATCCCACAGTCTATCATCTCAGATCGGGATAGTTCGTTTCTCAGCACATTTTGGTCCAGTCTCTGGTCAATGCTGGACACCAAACTCACGAAGTCCACAGCCTTCCATCCTCAAATTGATGGCCAGACAGAGGTTGTCAATAGGATGATTGTGCACATTCTGCGCATGTATAACTCAAAGCATCCATGCACATGGGATGAGAGCCTCCCCTATGTTCAGCACAGCTACAACCGAGCTCTTCACAGCTCCACTGGCCATAGCCCTTTTCAGGTGGGTTTGGGATTCCAGCCACTATGCCCCATTGATGTGGCCATGCCACTTGCAGCTACTCACATAAATTCAGCTCATGTCCAGTCCGAAACAGATAAGGCCACCAGATTCATTGAGCGCATCCAACATATTCGCCAGTAGGTCCATGACATTCTTGAGAAATCAAATGCCAAGTACAAGCAGCGACATGATCAACATCGGGTGCCACACAAGTTTCAGGTGGGTGACAAAGTCTGGTTGCATTTGCAAAAGGAACGCCTTACTGGAGCCTATCGGAAATTGAGACCACTCCGATATGGTCCTTACACCATTACTAAGGCTATGGGAGACAATGCATTTGAGCTCATCATTCCTCCATTCCTTGGCCTGCACCCAGTGTTAAATGTGGACCACCTTCGGCCATACTTTCCACCATTGCTAGACACATCCGACATTACAGAACAACTCAAACCCACAGAATTAAATCCAGATTGCATGGAACAAGCTGCAACTGATCAGATCATGGACACACAGATCAAGAACACTCGCCAACAGAATATCCAACTATATCGAGTTGTCAAAGCAGGCCAACTCCTTCAGCAGGGCAAGTGGCTCACCAGGGAACAAGTTCAGCAAAAGTTTCCTCATCTGATGGAGGAGCTCAACGCAATGGGGACCATTGCTTCCTAAGGTGGGAGGAATGATCCAGGTGGATATTGGTGGCCACCTGCCAAGTCCACCTGGAACCCCACCATTGTTTTTCTCAGCATTTTCAGTTTCCTTAATTGTAGCACAACTTAGTATTTTTAGCAGTTTTTCGGGTCCTGAACTTCCGGAGCCATTTTGAGGCCCTAAACGACGTTTTTTGGGGAATCCAGGGGCAACATGGGTCCATGGAATGGACTGATGTTGCCCGTTCCAACAATGGTAGTGCTCAGATAGATCTTTCTAATGCGCTATTGTATGCGTCAAACGGAGATCGTATGCCAAAGTTACGACCCCGGGAAGTTGATGTACCAATTTACCCCAAACGGGGCCCACAGTTTGGCGTTTCATCTCCTAGGGTTAGGTTTTGGAATGTTAAGGGTTTTCCATTGTTTCTCAACAATAAATAGGCCTTTGAGCCTCATTGTAACATAGTTCAGAGGCATGTAGCCACCACATCTCTTCTCAGAGATAAGCTACCATCGCCCTAGCTGGTTTATTTCCATTTTTGGTTGTAAGCATATTTCAGTATTTTCCATTAATGAAATGAAGTATTATTTCCGCTGCATCTTTGTGTATATGGTTATCTCTGTAATTTGTTGCGTTCCTGTTTAAATCCAGATCAATCCTCCTCATTTACTACTCCCTTATTCAAATATTCCTCCATCAATCGCACTAGCTCGGAGTGCAAGCAACCAAGTCATGGAGATCAAAAGGAAGTCGAGCAAGTGACAGTTAAAGAGCTAGTTTATCTTGAGTTTGGGATCCAAGCCTCCCTAGATTTAAGGAAGTCATTTGAGAGTTTAGTTGTATAAATAAAGAGACCTAGAGCCTCATTAGGATTCAAATTTTTGCTGTAAAAACACTAGTTATTTTTTAGTTCAAGACTTGTGGAAGACATTGCTATTTAATTTCTTGTTTTGATAATGAAAATTAACATTTTCTTGATCCAACACTAATTCAACTCAGAGGACTGAAGCTCTTGGGTTAGGGACAAACCCTAGCAACAAAGGATCCTGTTCTTGTATTTGTATGCTTAGATTGATAGCTCAATGGTTGAATTGTCTTTGGGATTATTTCATTGCAAGTAGTCTAGAGTTGATTAGTTACATAATAGTTTGCATCCATTTGTGCTTTAATTCAACAATATTTTAGAAGAGATAAAGGAAAATGAAAAAGTTATCAATAGGTATTTTTTTCTCACTTCTTCCTTCAAGTATCATGATTTGAGGAAAGAACTCCTATGCAGCTCCAAAAAGACAAAATTCTATTTTCTCATAGAATTTAGCATTTCTTGTACTTAGGTCAGCATTTAATTAGTGTGCAAGAGCAGGATTTAGTTATCATTTCTTCCATCTTCAGACTTACATTAGATCTCATCAATGATTCCATCTTATTCTACAAGTTTTATTCATGCATGAAGTAGACAACTAGCTCATTAAACTCTGTTTTCCTAGATCATTGAAATTCTTCATGTTTACATGATTTTTAGGTAAATATCAATGTTTGATGCAGTTCAGGTGTTTCATAAGTACAAAGAGATCTCATAGTTAGTAACCCCCTTCCAACTTCATCCATCCATGACCATTCCTTTCTCTCACTAAGACCCCCACCAATTTCATCATTTTATAAGGAAACTTCTCCAAGCTTGTTGAGCAAATCCAACCATCTTCCAACTTTTGTTTTGAGTCCTAGAGTGATCCTAGGTACCTTGCCTTATTCCATCCACCAACCACATTTCTGAAGCCTTCCATCACCTTCAACACCCTTCCTTTTTCTCTCGGTTGTATCCTGTAGAAATACAGGGAATACTGTAGGTTTTTAGGACATCCTGTAGGTTTTCATGTAGTGGCCTGTTTTGAGGCCAAATTGAGGGACAAACCTCTAAGAAGATAGAAAAGGTCACCTACTGGTCTCCCCAACCTTCTAACCATTCACCAACATCCTTAAGCCACCTGCCACATCGCCAAAAGAGATTAGCTTTCACACTTTTTCCATTAAAAAAAATACAAAAAGGAAAAACATATTTGTTTAGTCATTTACATGCACAGTAGTAGAATGTTTGATCTTTTGAATTTACATGCTCAAGATAGTAGGATTGCATACATGATAACTTAGCATTCTTTTTGAAGCATACTCTCTTAGCAGTTAGTTAAAAAATGGTGTGTTTTTAGCATTTGATTTTAGTCTTCTTCCTTACTACAGTAGACAAAATTTCTCTTAGAGTAGATTTCTCCTTCTCTCATGAGTAATCAACCTTCTTCTGTATCCATAGAAGCTTGGCTTGAAAATCCCTAGTTTTCTATTGCCAACTGAGAAATGACAAAGAGCAGACCCATCACTTTTACTTGTGTATACAAAATTGTCACCTCCATGTTTGTACAAACCCCGGGTTGATAAAGTAAAGTTGGTAGCCCCAGGAGTTGCATCATTCTTTCTGTAATATTGGTTGAAAGAGTAGGATTTAGTTATCATCTATTCCATCTTTAGTCTTACATTAGATCTCATCAATTATTCCATATTATTCTACAATTTTTCTTCGTGCATGAAGTAGATAGCTAGCTCATTAAACTTTGTTTTTCTAGATCATTGAAATTCTTTAGTTGTTTACATGATTTTCGGGTAAGTATTAATGTTTGATGCAGTGCAAGTGTTTCATAATTACAGATAGATCTCATAGTTAGCAACCTCCTTCCAATTTCATCCATCCATGATCATTCCTTTCTTTCACTAAGACCCCCACCAATTTCATCATTTTACAAGGAAACTTCTTCAATCTTGTTGAGAAAATCCAACCATCTTCCAACTTTGGTTTTGAGTGCTAGAGTGATCCTAGGTATCTCCTTGCCTCAGTCCACCCACCAAATACCTTCCGTAAGCCTTCCATCACCTTCAACACCCATCATTTTTCTCTCAACTGTATCCTATAGAAATATAGGGAATCCTGTAGGTTTTTAGCACATCCTGTAGTTTTTCCTGTAGTGGCCTATTTTGAGGCTGAATTGAGGGAGAAGCCTTTAGGAAGATAGAAAATGTCACCTACAGGCCTCCCCAACCTTCTAACCATTCACCAACATCCCTAAGCCACCTGCCACATCACGAAAAGAGATTATCTTTCACACTTTTCCATAAAAAAAGACAAAAAGGAAAAAAAAATCTGTTTTAGCCATTTACATGCAGAGTAGTAGAATGTTTGATGTTTTGAATTTACATGCTTAGGACAATAGGATTGCATACATGTTAACTTAGCATTCTTTTTGAAGCATAGTCTCTTAACAGTTAGTTAGAAAATTGCGTGTTTTTAGCATTTGATTTCAATATTCTTCCTTATTGCAGTAGACAAGATTTCTCTTAGAGTAGATTTCTCTTTCTCTCATGGGTAATCAAGATTATTTTGAATCCATAGAAATCTAGCTAGAAAAACCCTAGTGGTCTATTGTTAGATGAGCAGTGACAAAGAGTAGACCCATCACTTCTACTTTTGTATACACAACTGTCACCTCCGAGTTTGTACGAACCCCGGGTTGATAAAGTAAAGTTGGTAGCCTGAGGAGTTGCAACATTTTTTCTATAGTACTAGTGCTCATAACTTTTTGGCGTTGTTGCTGGGGAGGTGTCTGAGTAATACGTGATTACTTCTTTCTTTCAACCATTTCTTGTTTCTGATATTCTGGTATTAGTTTCATTTCTGCAAGAGTAATTTAATTTTCTTTCTTTTACATTCTGCATTCTTTGCTTTCCTTTCCATTCTACATGTAAGATTTCATTCAAGAAGTCAGTTTTCATTCAGTCTGCAATTCCAATTTTGCAATCATTTTCAAGGTTTGAAAAAAACACAAAAAAAAACAAAAACATTGTTTTCATGCCTTGTAGGAATAGGGATAACTTAGGGAATTTTTTTCCAAATACTCCCACCACTTCAAACAACCAACCTTCCCTCTTATTCAATGGTTGTGAATTGGAGGAACCCTTAGATGAGCAACCAACAATATTTGAAGAGCCTACATGGGAAGAATAAGAATAAGAACCCATTCCTACTTACCCAATGGATGAAAACACAAATGACAGAGGAAATAGAGAAAGAGTTGAGGGTGCCTTCCCCATTAGGGAAACCAATGGGGATACTAAGATGAAGAATATAAGCCCTTCTACCCTTCCTCATTTCCATGGCTTGACCTCAGAAGATCCAGAAACTTTCTTGTTTGAGTTTGTTGTCTATGCAGAACCTATGACTAAACCAATGATGAGCAGAAGTTGAAACTATTCCCATCCACTCTCAAGGATGCAGGTTTGTGTTGGTTCATGGGTTTACCTGGGGATAGCATCACAACTTGGGCTCAGATGCAATAAGCCTTCAACAACAAGTGTCAAAACTACTGTAGGTCTAAAGACACTAAAGTGGAACCAGGATAACCTTAGAACATGATGAAACCTTATAGGGTTATGAACAAATATTCCAACTTAGCTACAAAAGAGAAAGCTACACACTTGACCTTGATTCAATGAAGGTGGTTCTACTTAGAGGGGTAAGGGAAGATCTTCTGGATACCCTAAACTTGTTAGTAGGAGGGGACATCTACCAGTTACCCTATGAGGATATCAAGACTGTCTTTAGAAACCATTCTAGGGTAGCTAGGAAAAAGGGTAGGGGTAGTCAACCTATGGTCAACCCATCCTCTTCCAATACATCCATCAAGGGTGAAATTGGAAACATGCTGGAGGATTTCAAGAGTGAGATGTTGCAAACCCTTGCCCTATAGATGGACACTATGCACATTAAGAGAAAACAGGAGGAAGCAGAGAGAGCCTTAGCCATTTTCTACCCTAGATGCACAAGGAGGCACCCTAGGAATGAATGTCCATTGAATTCAATTCAAATCTGCTTAGTTTATGAAGAAAGCCACTCCACAAACAAGTTTTCTTCTCTACCTAGACTAAAAGTTGTATATCAAGGAGATGAAGGGGTAACTGAATAGATCTGCTACATAAGTCAAAGGAGACCTCACGGGCCTTGGCCATACTAGCAGGGCATGCAAGAGTCATCCGATGCATATTACAACCCCAACCAAACCACATCCATTCCCTCTTGGGGGACCCTTGCTCATCTTCTTGGTCTACACCTCCTCCTTGGACCTTTACACCTCAGTATCATTCCTAGCTGACAAGCCAGCCATTTCAATCATATGCTCTACCATAGCCTCACTGGAATGCACCGCCCTAAGGGTGGAGGCCCCCATACAACAACGCTCCAGCTTTATTGCCTTCACCACCTGCTCAAACACAGCTTTTATACCCTGCTCCACATAAACAACCCCAAATCCATGCCCAACCAAATCTAAACCTGAACAATAGACAATGACATCAAATATATAGTGGAGAGACATTCTATCCTACTTATGGTGTGGAGATTTAGGAAATCAACATGAGATATGGGAGATTATTCCCAACTAACCAACCTCTACCTCCACCTTGGGAGGTTGGGGAAGAAAGAGAGGAAATCATGCCTAAATTAAATCCACCACCCTTTCTTGAGAGATTAACACAAACACTCTAGCCTACCCTAGAAGAAACTAAACTTCTGGGAGCATTGAAAAATCTATGTGTTAAAATTCCACTTCTCCAAGCTATAAAATATGTACCTATTTAGAACAGATTGATTAAGGAGAAGTGCTTCAAGCATCGAGGGAGGTGAAAAAGAGATGTCACTGTTGAGTCCCAAACTTGCATTTTCCCTATACACCTTTTTAGCCTTTTTTCCATTTACCTGGACCTCCTAAGCTGCCAAATCATTGCATATTAGTTTAAAAAGATCATATAAAATGGTTTCCTAACTATGTCTTGTGACTGCTGTTTGACCTAGATTTTTGCTCATTCAGCTGCGGAATCTTGTCACTTTCCGTAGCCAGCTCAACTTTCCGCAGCCTTTTTGTTGAAGTCTATGTTACAGGTGTCTACAGGTTAATCCGGCCACATGGGCAAGTTGTAAATGATGTGGACATGGACCGTGTCCTATTGGTTCAGTCGAATCCCTCACAGAAGGTCATGGCCAAATACAGTCAAGCGGTGGTCAACCTAAGAGTTTTACGGTGGCAGAACTCTATTTTCACCATGTGAAGACTTGCGTGGCCGTTCCTAAATCTTAGGAGACGTGTTAACACCTGGGGACTGCTCCATGAACTGAATCTAACAGCCACCTTCCTTGGATTTATTTTTCACGGCTACTATACTGCTAGATTTCTAGACGTGGTTATACATGTGTCTTTTTATCAACGCATATTTTAGGAAAGTGGTTATGTCATCCTCTATTATAAATAAAGTGTTCTCATATGCATATTAGCTAGCTTTTTGAATGTAATTTTGACTGTTTACGAGCCCACTGTGCCGTGACTTTATCCTTATGTTATGACTGCATTTTAATACATGAGAAGACACTGTTTATAAGCTCAATTCGTGGTTGATTGCTGATTGGCCGAGGTTGTGCAGAGGGCCCCTATACACACCAAGGTTTTGTTAACTATTGTATAGTTTCATGCTTTATTTCTTTACGTTCCTGATGCCATAATTGTTTACTTGTATATATTGCACTGCTTATGGTATTCACGTCAATTGTTGTCAATAGTTTTTATGCTTTCTAATGTTGTTAACTGATCAGTGTCTTTGTTTCATGTTCTAATAGGCAGCCCTAGCATTTGCACATAGCTTTATAATAACTAATGACATGAAATTATCTTGTCCTTCTGCTGATTTATTTTCTTAGTTCTAATTCCAGCACTGTTTATTTCTTTCAGTTTTCTTCAGTTACTTTTCTGCAAGATAGATATTAGATTACTCATGTCATTTTCAGTTACCTCCTATAGCTAGAGCGAGTCAAAAGGTGAGGGATTGAAGTATGAATGCATATTTTGATATTAGTTTATTTCTCTGCAAGTTAGTTATTGAATTGCTCATGTCATTTTCAGTTACCTCCTATAGCCAGAGCGAGTCAAATGGTGAGGGATTGAAGTATGAATGCGTGGTTTGATATTAGTTTATTTTTCTGCAAGTTAGTTATTGAATTTCTCATGTCATTTTCAGTTACCTTCTAAAGCCAGAGCGAGTGAAATGGTGAGGGATTGAAGTATGAATGCATAGTTTGATATTAGTTTCATTTTATGCAAATTAGAAATCAGATTGCTCAATTTGTTCATGATTACCTCCTAAAGCTAGAGCGAGTCGAATGGTGAGGGGTCATAATATGAGTTGATGTAATATAATTTTAGTTTACTTTGCTTGCAGTTTTTGAATTTATTTGAGTTCAGTTTCTTTTTATATAGCAGCAAGGATACTGGGTTTCATAGTCACTAGCTCACTGTTTGGCTTAATTAGAATATTGGTACATTTTTATTTTCTCTTAGGAATTGATTTCATCATTGCAAGTTTTGAAACCTTTTTGGAAACTTTGAAGTTTGGAAATCATTTTAAAGGTCACCATTTCCTTGAATACTTATATCCATACTTGAATTTTATAATTTCCATCTCACATTAGGGAATCAACAAAAGATAAACCCAAAAACAAACCAAAAATCAAAAACAACAAAAAGTAAGAAATCGATTATCTTGCATATATAGTGCACCTCACTTCAACAGTTTATGACTCCTGAATTGACAATTAATATAGCAATTTAGGACACACTAAATTGACCAAACATTTTGGCGCCGTTGCCGGGGAAGTGAAACTAGGTAGCCAATTTCTTAAAAAAAAAAACAAGAAAATTTCAAGGAAGGTAAAAATTGATAACTTCTCAAAGTATGCTCTCCTCTTGCACCTAGTGTGACCTGGAGGATCAGAAAAGAGAGTTATTGGTTCAATAATTTCTTGAGTATGCTCTCTTCTTGCACCTAGAGTGATCTGGAAGATCAGAAAGAGAATTATTAGCCCGACTTGAAGAAAAATAAAAAATGACATGCATAGAGCAAGAGATTCTAGGGGAAGGTTTATAGCTAGGGCCAAGAGTTCGATTTTTACAACTCCATCTACTTCAAGGTATAGACAAGATACACCTCCATCATCTCCAACTCACACTCCTAGCCTTAGGATTCCTGGAATTCAAGGGGCAGCAGCTGAATTAGGAGACTCTCCCACACTATCCACCGAATCTAAGTTAGGAAAAGACCCTTTCTTTACTTCTACAGGAAAACAAATTGTAATCGAGGAAGTAGAATCACCTGAAGAAGAAGAGGGAGAAATTCCTCCTCATTCGCCATTAGTAAAAGAACCAGAGGACTTTTAAATCTCTGAGGAAACTATCATGACAGAGGAAGTAGTAAACGGATTTTTAAGAGGTAGAGGTAGAGGTAGAGGAGAAGAAAACAATGGAGGAGGCAGAGGTAACAACGGGGGAAATAGGGATGGAGATAACTCATTTGGATTTCCTATAGTTGATGAGGAATCTCAAACAACAATGAAAAACATCTCACCATCTCTCCTCCCAAACTTTTATTGGTTGCAAAGTGAGGATCTTGAAACATTTCTATTTGAGTTTGAAGTCATGTGCCGAACTTATGATTATATCGAAGACTCTCAAAAACTCAAATTGTTTCCTTCAACATTGAAGGGAGCTACTCTAAAATGGTTGATGGGATTAGTCACTCAATCTATTAGGACTTGGAATGATATGAAACAAACGTTTTTGGATAGACACCTGGACTATTGTATGACCACCAATCATACGGATGAGGTATTCAAAATGGTGCAAAAAGAAGATGAAAACTTGGAGGATTTACTTGAAAGATTTCAATACAACCTAAAGAGAGCAAAAATGAATAACCTAGATGAGGAAACCTTGAAAGCCCTTCTATTGAAATCCATTAGAGATGAATGGATAGACATTTTGAACATGATGGGAAAAGGAGATATATCTCAACTTCCACTTCATGATATAGCAGAGCTATGTGTCCATCTCTCAAGGGGAAAATCTAAAACTGGAAAAGGGCCTAGAGATCCTTCTCTCATTAGAGCAAACAAATCTGCAACTGGATCAGTAAGTATGGCTGAGAGTGGCAACGTGCTTGATGAGTTCAAAACTGATATTTTAGGGAGCCTTAGTGAGCAACTAGACACCCTTAAGATACAAAACAAGCAGAAAGCAGAAGCTGAAGCTTTGGCCATATTTTGTCCAAAATGTAGGAAGAAACATGCTCTAAGGGAATGCCCCTTGGATGCAAAAGTTGTAGAAACATGTATGATTTGTTCAGAAAGCCATGAGACCAAGGATTGTCCTTCAATTCCTGGGCTGAAAGCTGTCTTTCAAGAAGACCCAAATTCAATTGAGACTCTCTGGTTTGTTTCAAGGAGACCTTGGCAGGGGCAACAAAATCAAGGGTTTAACAACCCCACGAACTTTCAACCCCCACAAAATTGGAATCCTTGGCAAAAACCTTGGTCCCAACTTCAAATTCCATTTCAATCATGGGTACAAGGTATACAAAATCCTTATGGGATATTTGCTCAATTCTATCAATATCCTCCATCTTTTCAAAATCAAAAGCTCCACAACTTCCAAATCAAACTCCACAACGTTCATTGCCATTTCCACAACAACAACAACCTTCTCAACAAAATCCAAATTCCCAAATCTTGCTTCCATTCCAACAAAAGGCAAATCAACTACCTTCCCAGCCATTGCCAAACCCCAATAATAAAAACCCTCAAAATGCTTACATGGTAGAAGGACAAAAATTTTCTACCTATATGATTGTTCCTCTCAATGATGTACAACTTAGATCTGGTAGAGTTTTAGAAAAACCTTCTATAGATGCTAAAAAAAAAAGCAGTTCTGAGGAAGATTCTCTTGAAGCCAATAAAGGTTCTGAAGCATCTCTTCAAAACCCAAGCACTCAAAAAGAAAAAGAAAAAGAGTCAACCCCCACAACTCCTATAGTTGAGCAACCTACATCTTCATCCACACCTCCTTTTCCTGAAAGATTACAAATTGACAAAGGAGTGGAAAAACAAATCTCGTTGCCTGACTATGATTTTCTAGATGAATTAAAGAATGTCCGTATCAAGATTCCCTTGCTACAAGCCATTAGAGAGATTCCTATTCTAGAAAAAACAATAAAGGAGTTGAGTCTCAAAAGACCAGGAAGGAAACCAAGAGATACAAGAAGAATCCACCTGGTAGGAAAAATTGCAGATATCATGATGGGAAAAATTACCATGTAGAAGTATGTAAATCCTGGTAGTCGAATTTTCAAAACACATATCAATGGGGTAGAAATTCCAAATAATTTGATTGATTTAGGGGCTGCTATCAACATTATGAGTAGACAGACTATGGAACAGCTAAAACTTCCTAATCTTCTTTTTACACCTACTCTACTGCAACTTGTAAATCGATCAATTATCAAACTAGATGGTGTATTAGAAGACATTTTGGTCTCTTTAGATTCTTCGGAATATCCAGTAGATTTCATGATTTTAACTCCCAAGAGTAATCTAGGAGGGCACCCACTCATCTTAGGAAGACCTTGGCTAGCCACAGTTGTTGCTTTTATCAGTTGTAGATCTGGGGATATGTATATTTCTGATGGTAATTCGACAAAGAAATTCAATTTGTATCCTCCAGCGAAAGCAATTACAGAAGAAGGAGATAATGAATGGGTCGATGATGAGGACACTATACAACCTGTCTTTACCATTTCTGAAATCAGTGAAGATAGTCAAATTCTGAACACATTAGAAAATTTTGAAACATCTTCAGAATATGACCACACACAATTTCAGTTAGACTCTGACATTGAGTATCTATCATCTAGAAAAATGTCTCTTTACTCTGTGGAAGAGTTTGGAAGTTCCGCCATTGAGATTTTTCCAGTTGAAACATTGAATATCAACAAAAACTTGGAAAAATCACAACAGGGAGAGCTAACCAAAATCTTGCAAAAAAATTCTACTACATATGCATGGGAGTATACTGATATGAAAGGTATTGACCCTAAGACTTGCATTCATCACATCTACATCAAGTGTAGACTAATCAAACAACCTCAGAGAAGGATGAATCCAAACCTTAGGGAGACAGTGAAATAAGAGCTCCAAAAACTACTCAATGTAAACTTCATTTATCCAATTTCAGATAGCCGATGGGTTTCTCCTTTGGTTATAATACCTAAAAAGAATGGTAAATGGAGAGTCTGCATTGATTACAGGGAATTGAATAAAGTAGCTTTGAAGGATCACTTTCCTTTGCCCTTTATCGATCAGGTATTAAATACTCTAGCAGGCAAAAAGTACTTTTCATTTTTGGATGGTTTTAGTGGCTATAATCAAATTCAAGTAGCACCTGAAGATCAAGATAAGACCACATTTACCTATCCATGGGGAAATTTTTCTTACCGAGTGCTTCCTTTTGGATTATGTAATGCACCCGCAACATTTCAAAGGGAAGTACTAGGAATCTTTTTTGATCTAATCCATGATTGTGTAGAGGTCTATATGGATGATTTTACAGTTTATGGTAATCCATTTGAAGAGGCATTAGAGAATTTGGAAAAAGTCCTTATAAGATGTAAAGAAACAAACCTTTCATTGAGTCATGAAAAATGCTTTATGATGTTTACTGAAGGTATTGTTTTGGGACATTACATTTCAGGGGATGGGATTAAAGTTGATAGATCAAAAGTTGAAGTCATCTCCAAGTTGCCTATTCCAAATTGTCAAAAAGATGTTAGAAGTTTTTTGTGATTTACTGGGTACTATAGAAGATTTATAGAAAACTTCACCAAAATATCATCTCCACTCTTCAAATCGATTACAAAAGACTGTGAATTCAAATGGGATCCTGATTGTCAATCAGCATTTGAAACTTTGAAAACAAGAATATCTGAAGCACCCATCTTGAGAGGGCCAAATTGGAAACTTCCTTTCCATATTTCTACAGATGCTTCAGATACAACTCTAGGAGCTGTGTTGGGTCAAAAGGATTTAGTTCCTTATGCCATTTACTATACCAGTAAAAATTTGACTCCCACTAAGTTGAACTATACTATGACTGAAAAAGAGTTCTTAGCTATTGTTCATGCAATCAATAAGTTTAGACATTATATAACAGGCTATGAAACTTTTTCCCATACTGATCATTCAACGATTAGATATCTAATGAACAAACCTGTTACTAATGGCAGAGTTACAAGATGGCTCTTACTTTTACAGGAATTCAATATTACTGTGTTGGATAGACCAGGGAAACAAAATACAGTAGTTGATTTCTTGTCTAGAATCCAAAATACTAAAGAAGGTTCTCCTGTAGAGGATAAGTTTCCAGATGAATATTTATTTGCAGTAACTACTAAGACTCCTTGGTATGCAGATATTGCTAACTATTTGGTTATAGAGAAACTACCTCCACATCTATTTCCTAGTGAAAGAAGAAGAATTATTCAGGAGAGTTCAAAATATTCATGGATTTCTAACGAACTGTTTAAAACAGGGCCAGATTGTGTGATCAGGAGATGTGTTAGGGAAGATGAAATACATGACATCCTCAAGGCGTGTCATGATGAACCATGCAGTGGACACTTTGCTGACAAAAGGACGACCTATAAAATCCTTTCTTTAGGATATCATTGGCCTTCCCTCTTCAAAGATTCAAAAGAATATGTCAAAAGGTGTGACAGCTGCCAAAGAGTAGGGAAATTGACTCTTTCAAATGAAATGCCATTACAACCACAGGTACTCATTGAACCCTTTGAAAAATGGGCTTTAGATTTCATTGGACCCATTAATCTGCCATCTAAACAAAAGAAGTATATATTGGTATGTACTGATTATGTCACTAAATGGGTAGAAGCCAAAGAATTACTTTTTGCTACTGAAAATTCAGTTGTTAGTTTTCTTTATGAGGATATTTTTACTCGCTTTGGTGTCACAAGAGAAATTGTGACAGATCAGGGAAGTCAATTTACATCCAACATGATGGACAAGCTGATGGAAGAATACAAAATCAAGCACAGAAAATCTACTCCTTACCATCCGCATGCAAATGGCCAAGTGGAGTCTACAAACAAAGTTATTGAAAGCATCATCACTAAAACTATTCATCTACACAAAAGAGATTGGGCAGAAAGGCTTCCTGAAGCCTTATGGGCCTACATAACTACACGGAGGAATACAACAAGACATTCTCCATATGAACTTGTTTATGGGAAAGAAGTATTGCTCCCCATTGAGTTTCAAGTCAAAACTTTCAAGATGGCAGTTCAGTTGGGGATGGATCTATCAGAAGCCCGAAAGCACAGAATGGAGCAGTTGAATGAGCTGGATGAGATTAGACAAGAAGCAATCCTCAGAACTGATCTAGTTCAACATCAAAGAGCTAAGTTGCATGACAGATACATCAAAGAGAAAACGTTTCAAGAGGGAGATTGGGCATTACTATTTGATTCCAAGTTTAAATACTTCAAAGGTAAATTTCAGACCCATTGGCTTGGGCCATATGAGATTGAAAAAGTCTTTAGCAATGGAGCGGTAAGAATCAAGACCATTGATGAGTTTTAAAATCCTCTTATTGTGAATGGCCACAGATTAAAGATTTATCATAAGCCACTCTCAAAAGAGGAATTTGTCAAAATGTTTCAAGAGAATTCTACAATAAGGCTGGTGAAGAAGAATCTTTCTTCTCCACCAGCCTAGCCTTTGTTCCTTTCTGTTTAAATATATATATATATATATATATATAATAATAATAATAATAATAACAATAATAATCATAATCATAATAATAATAATAATTGTATAATCCTAAAAAACAATCACTGATTGGCAGTCTTATACAGAAAATATAGAGTGAAAATCAGGAACACCTGACACCCTATATTTTCCAAAAAAAATCTCTCTTTCTTTCCCATTTTCACTTCACTTCATTTTCATTCCACTCCATTTCATTTTCATTCCAATCCACTCCATTTCATCCATTTCATCAATAAAAGCCTCTTTCATGACCATTTCCATTCAGTTAGTTATTACCTAACTATCTTTATTCAGCCAAGTGGTTGTTTTCTTAGTTTCAGCAGCTGGAATCGGTTTCCACAGCCAGAAGCAGTTTCCGCAGCCACCACTCTGTTTTTCAAATTAACAGTCAAGATGTTAGTTCAATAATCATGAGGGCTAATGGACAACAAATGGCAAAGATTCCAAGGTATGAGTAAAAATTTCTTTCAAATAGCAATCAAGGGCACAATTTTGCATAGTTATTAAACCTTAAAGCTCCACTATATGTAATGATTACCACGATAGCTCCATTACCATTCTACGACATTCCTTCATGAACCATGCATTTATTCCCTAAATGGTCTCATGATTAATTTTCAGGTTTAACTCGTAGTTGACTGCACTTTCACACTCCAATTGTAATCATGAGATGTGACCCATTTAATTATGGCTCCTCTCCACTGCACTTTCCGCAGCCATTTCATAAACGTGTTAACATCTCCTATGTAGCCATTTAGTTTAAAAGTTCTAGGTTCACTTCACTCCCCTGCCATTATATTGAAGCCACGGCTCCATTGCCACCTCGTTCACATACGCCTCCACTCCATTTCGTGAACTCACCTCGGCTGCCTATCCTATGTTTCTGCTTACAGCCCCTGAACACTCCCATTACCTGTTCTCCAGCTTCCGTTTTCAACCACTATTTTTTTCTCCATAAACCTCATAACCTAGCCGTCTTACCTCTGCTAAACCCCTTACACGGAGTCAAATTTCAAGCAAGAGAAAGGATGGGTCGGTTGTTGAGGGCAGAACCGAAAGGGCCCAAGTTCTTAGAAGGATACCCCCAAGTAAAAGACTTGTTGAAGAAGGCAAAATGGCTATGTTTCATTCAAAAATTTAAGGGCCACAATAAGGAGATAACAAAAGATTTTGCAAGGTATTTCAATGGCCAGGTGGTGGAAATTGGAAACCTTAAGTTCACAGTCACCAAAGCATCCATAGCAGCTGCTACAGACCTGCCCCAGGAAGGTGAACGTTGGTTTAAAAACAAAAGTTTGGATGAGAAGGCATGGAGAGTCATATTACGTAACCCAGATATGGATGTAACTGTATTCACAAAATGAATTCCTATTCATGCATTAAAAGAAGAGTGGGCTAGCTTACTATTAATCATTCAAAAGTTCATTACTTGTGAAGGTCATTTTGGAACAATGTACATGTATCATGCTCGGTTATTGATGAACTTTTTAGAGAACCAAACCCTTAATCTGCCCTACTTCTTATTACTGAGCTTGAAACAGATGTGCACAATAGTCCAAAAGAACATAGAAGACATAGAACCTCATTTATATCATCATGGGCTTGTGAGGATTCTAATTGAAGACCAATTGAAGAAAAACAGAGATACCTGGGAACGATTTTTAGTAAGAAACTATTGTCAAGAACCATCCGAGGCACCTGAAAGCAATACACCAAAAACACCAAGAAGGAGTAGGAGAAAAGAGAAAAGTGCAATAATTCAAGACTCCCCTATTAGCAAAACTAAAGAAGTTGGTCAAAAAGAGAAGGAGGAAAGAACTAAGGATAGAAAACAGAGAAAATTGAAAGGAAAAAGAAGCATAGAAGATGTCTACCAATCACCAGAACCATCTGTAGAGGAAGACTATCAAGTGTTGTCTAAGAGACTAGTGCATCTTTGAAAACAAGCTGCTACAGCCAAGAAGAAAGAAAGAGGAAAACGAAGTATGGAAGAAGAGAGTACTAGCCCACAATATTTAAGAAGAAGAAATAGGCTTAGAGGAAAGTGGAGGAAAACACAAGTAAAAGGACCCCACTTCATTGACTTTGGTGGGGAAACACCCGAGAAACCTCCAGTTGGCCATAGCCCACCTCATCCTCAGCCAAATATTGAAACCAGTCCTCCAGATGTTGATATAAGTCCTTCTCGGCTAGAGTTAGAAATCAGTCCTCCTCCACAACAAGACTTTGAGGTCAGCCCAAGGAAAAGACCAGAAATAGATCCAAATTAGCAAGAGGTGTATGTTTATCTAGAATCCTTAGAGAAGACAGCTGCAAGCCCGAGCACATCATCCACTCTGCCTCACATAGCACAAGTCCAATCATTGAAACAAGAAGTGTTTGAATTGGAGGTTTTAAACAGGCACATTAAACAAGAAAATGAAGCATTAAATGAGCAAAGAAAAGTGGAAAAAATCATTCATGAACACACTATGTTACATCTGGGACTGTGGCAGAAAAAGAACAAGAAATTAAAGAAAAAGTGCAGGAAGTTGAGTAGGGAATTAATCAATCTCAAATTCAGATGTTTGATAAGGAAACCTAGGATGGTAGCAGCACCAAGGAAGAAGAGAAGAGGACTGGATGTACTGGCAGAAGCTTCAGAACACATGGACTAAAGGGGGGGATGATCAAAATTTTGGTTGCATGAGGACATGCAACACCTTCACAGTGGTGGTATGTTGAGTCCCAAACTTGCATCTTCCCTATAAACCTTTTTAGCCTTTTTTCCATTTACCTGGACCTCCTAAGCTACCAAATCATTGCATATTAGTTTGAAAAGAGAATATAAAATGGTTTCCTAACTATGTCTTATGACTGCTGTTTGATCTAGATTTTTGCTCATTCAGCTGCGGAATTTTGTCACTTTCTGCAGCCAGCTCAACTTTCCACAGCCTTTTCGTTGAAGTCTATGTTACAGGTGTCTACAGGTGAATCCAGCCACATGGGAAAGTTTCAAATTATGTGGACATGGACCATGTCGTATTGGTTCAGCGAATCCCTCACAGAAGGTCGTGGTCAAAGACAGTCAAGTAGTGGTCAACCTAAGAGTTTTACGGTGGCAGAACTCTGTTTTTCACCACATGAAGACTTTCATGGCCATTCCTAAATCTCAGGAGACGTGTTAACACCTGGGGACTGCTCCATGAACTGAATATAACAGCCACCCTCCTTGGATTTAATTTTCACGGCTACCATAATGCTAGATTTCTAGACGTGGTTATTCACGTGTCTTTTTATCAGTGCAGATTTTAGGAAAGTGGTTATGTCATCCTCTGTTATAAATAAAGCGTTCTCATACACATATTAGCTAGCTTTTCGAATGTAATTTTGACTGTTTACGAGCCCACTGTGCCGTGACTTTATCCTTATGTTATGACTGCATTTTAATACATGAGAAGACACTGTTTATAATCTTAATTTGTGGTTGATTGCTGATTGGCCGAGGTTGTGCAGAGGGCCCCTGTACACACCAAGGTTTTTTTAACTACTGTATAGTTTCATGCTTTATTTCTTTGTGTTCTTGATGCCATTATTGTTTACTTGTATATATTGCACTGCTTATGGTATTCATGTCAATTGTTGTCCATAGCTTTTATGCTTTCTAATGCTGTTAACTGATCAGTGTCTTTGTTTCAGGTTCTAATAGGCAGCTCGGGCATTTTAACATATCTTTATAATAACTAATGACATGAAATTATCTTGTCCTTCTGCTGATTTATTTTCTTAGTTCTAATTCCAGCACTATTTATTTCTTTCAGTTTTGTTCATTTACTTTTCTGCAAGATAGATATTAGATTACTCATGTCATTTTCAATTACCTCCTATATCCAGAGCGAGTCAAATGGTGAGGGATTGAAGTATGAATGCATAGTTTGATATTAGTTTATTTTTGTACAAGTTAGTTATTGAATTGCTCATGTCATGTTCAGTTACCTCCTATAGCCAGAGTGAGTCAAATGGTGAGGGATTGAAGTATGAATGCGTAGTTTGATATTAGTTTATTTTTCTGCAAGTTAGTTATTGAATTTCTCATGTCATTTTTAGTTACCTCCTAAAGCCAGAGTGAGTCAAATGGTGAGGGATTGAATTATGAATGTATAGTTTGATATTAGTTTCATTTTATGCAAATTAGATATCAGATTGCTCAATTTGTTTATGATCACCTCCTAAAGCCAGAGCAAGTCAAATGGTGAGGGGTCAGAATATGAGTTGATGTAATATGATTTTAGTTTACTTTTCTTGTAGTTTTTGAATTTCTTTGAGTTCAATTTCTTTTTATACAGCAGCAAGGATAGTGGGCTTCATAGTCACTAGCTCAATGTTTGGCTTAATTAGAATATTGGTACATTTTTATTTTCTCTTAGGAATTGATTTCATCATTGCAAGTTTTAAAACCTTTTTGGAAACTTTGAAGTTTGGAAATCATTTTAAAGGTCACCATTTCCTTGAATACTTATATCAATACTTGAATTTTAGAATTGCCATCTCACATTATGGAATCAAAAAAAGATAAACCCGAAAACAAACCAAAAATCAAAAACGACAAAAAGTAAGAAATCGATTATCTTGCATATATAGTGCACCTCACTTCAGCAGTTTATGACTCCCGGATTGACAATTAATATAGCAATTTAGGACACACTAAATTGACCAAACAGTCCCTACCATTAATGTCATTGAAAAATTGTCCGACTTAAAGCTGGGGTAGGTAATCTTCCCAAAGTAGTTGGACCCTGGAATCCCTGTAATAGATGTGCACATCAATGACACCACTGTCTCCCACATTTTTATTGATCTTGGGTTTGCCAATAATGTGATGACCAAGGAGACCATGAACAAGCTCAACCTCCAGTGTTCATTGAGAAAGACCACAACAGTCTTGCAACTTGCAGACTACTCCACAGTAACCCCTAAGGGGATTGTGGAGGATGCGATGGTCTCTGTTGACTCTTAGGAGTACCCCACATATTTCCTATTTCTCCAGCCTAAGTTCAAGCTTACTTGTTACCCTCTCATCCCTGGGAGTCCATGGTTATCCATTGTCGATGCCTACATTAGCTGTAGGTCTGGACATATGACTATAGAAAATGGGCATATGTCCAAGCAGTTAGTTCTATACCCTCCTGCTCAGCCATCTTTAGAAAATGACTTACCTTTATGGCTAGAAGAGGAGGAAGAAGATGAAGTTTATTCTGCCCAACTTTATACCTTGGAAACAACCATGGGAGGAGGACAATTGGATGAATATGATTTGATTGAACACATACTCCAAAGTCCAACACCCAGTACATTATCCTTAGAAGAAGTAGTAAATGAAACCCCAAACAACCATTAGATTGATCTATGCTTAGCTGATTCAAACCCTACCTGTGTCAAAACCATAGAATTTTTCCCTAAAAGAACTTTGAAAATCAACCCATCTCTTTCTATTCACTAAGAAGAAAAGTTGTACAACATGTTTAAGGACCATCTGGATGCATTTGCTTGGAGTTACAAAGAAATCAAGGGAGTGCACCCCTCAATGTGAAATCACCACATTTATATCAAAGAAGGTTTCAAACCAATCTGACAACCCTAAAGGAGGATGAATCCAATTCTCAGGGACATAGTCAAAGAAGAACTACAAAAGCCGCTAGATACAGGATTCATTTACCCTATCTCAGAAAGTGAGTTGATCTCTCCTTTGGTGTTGGTTCCAAAGAAAAATGGTAAGTGAAGGATTTTTGTCAATTACAGAGAGTTAAACAAAGCCACAAAGAATTACCATTTCCCTCTATCTTTCATCTACCAAGTGCTAGATGGCCTAGCACGGAAAATGTTTTTCTCTTTCTTAGATGGATTTAGTGGGTACAATCAAATCCAGATTAGCCCGGGAGACCAGGATAAAACCACCTTCACTTGTCCTTGGGGTACTTTTTCTTATAGGTGTTACAGATCCATTTGGGCACATCAAATCCCAATATCCAGATCTATGTTTTAGGGCTCATCAAACCCTAATTTCAGTTGGTTCATGACCTAAACAAGTCACCCCTTTGAATGCCTCCTTCCCATATAGTTTCATGACTTGAAGACATCTACAAATAGCTTCTAGAGGGACCAACACAGGTAAGCCCTTATGAAGGTGCGCTGCAAAGTAGTTGAGTCCACTTCCAGGGTGCTCTGCTGAGCACTTAGGCTTCCTTTCACCCGCACAGGGCGAGAATGAGTGAAATTCACATAGGGTTTTGGGAATATTCTTATCTTTTAGAGTCATCTAGAAGGTTCCCTCACTTATCAACTCCTATGAGCTCGAAAATAGATGAGGAATGACTTAAGGTGCATCCTATCCTCTCATCCCTTCCTCGATGGAACTAATTCTAAGTATGGAAGGCCATTCAATGCCACCATTAATGAAAAAACCTCCTTCATCTTCCTTTAAATTCACCACTCATCTAAGTGATCAAGGGTTGGATTATGTTGAATTGTAAGGAGATAATGCTGCTATGAGATTTGGCTTTGAAGGAAGTATTATAATGCTACAAGTTGTCATGGTTTTGATGTGATGTGGATGGGATCCAAGCTAGAGGAATGGATTTGAATCAGACATCAATGGTTGTAATTCCTTCTTCTATCTAATAAAGCATTTGAACCTTTTTCCCATATGTTTGTATTGTTTCATAATGCTTATATGTGTGAATTGTATCTGATTCCTTTCACTTATATTCAATAGATCATATGCTTTGATCAGTTCTTTGTATTATATTATGTTTACAGGGTATTTCTCAAGTGGATTAAGTATGGGAAGGAGTGACAAGATCGATACAAGGGAGACGAGAGGAAAGCAGAACTACAAGTAGGTCTTCTATCTTCTCACCTTATCTATTTCTTATAGGAAAAGTCTAAAAGACTTTAAACTGTTGTTCTAGATACATCTACTTGTCTATGGAATTAGTATTTATCCGTAGATACCAAATTCTCCAAATCAAATTGGTGACTCTGCTAGGGATTAATCCTCCTCCCTATTAGCTTATCCACCTCCTAAGACATCCTTGTAGACCTTATTTGTGTTCATAGATTGTAATTTATCTCTTTACTTTGAAAATTGGTGAAAATTGTGTCAAATTGCTTTTTGAAATGGCTCACTATCACCATCGCAAGCTTGTGAAGGACACAATATGCTGCAAAGAACCCCTAGCTTAGGGACAATGCTTTTAAGTGCACTGTATCCCACATTGGGCTGCACTGATCCTCCTAGGATCAGTTTCCCACCTTTGGAAAGTGTTTTTGCCAACTTTTTTCTCTGTTTGATTGTATGCTGATTGATCAATGAATGTTATGTCTCAGAAAATAAGTTTCTATCTCCTGGTCTAGCAAAAATTTGATTGGATTGATTAATGTTTCTTAATGTTTTCTTTGTCATTATTGATCGATAGTCAAAGCTAGGATATAATTGTATAATATTCATTTGAAAGATAGTATCATAAAGTGTTCTCTTCCTTCGGATTAGAATTGTCTTAAAAGTCTTAATTCTTATGAAAATATTGATTGATTGTATGTGCATATTTCCTTTTGTTCATATTCAAATCAAGGAAATTGAAAAGAAATACATGCATGTTGCATTGAAAAAGTTTGTGTGTGTTCATAGGAATAGTGTAGCGAAATTACATTTAGATTGTGCTCTTTTCTCTTTGATTGAAAGAAATCTGAGTGCTCTATCCCTAAGTAGCTAGGATTTGCATTGTTAAATTGAATGGAAAGAATCCTTATCATGATAGTTGCATTCCTAGGAATTTCAGAATACATCACGTGGTGAACTTGAAAGGAAAATTCCTAAGCAAGATCAACTTAAAATTAACATCAATTTACCTAATGGAGCATTTTCATTAATGAGAACATTAAGTGGTTCTAGGCTAGAGACGTTCTAAGCATCGTAAAACAAAGCATATGTCGCTAACTTGTCTGCAATACATCCTGAGTGTGATACCTCAGTCCACGTACGTGAGTATACCGTAGATCGTCCACATACCTTCGAGTATATAGGGCGGTGTTACAGTATGTAAAGTATATGAGAATGCTCTCACTATGTGGTTTTGCATTAGACAATGCTTATACGTACTGGGCCTCCACGTACCTTTGGGTATATATGGGAGGACAACTTTAGGTTGCTATCCATCCTTAAGTAACCAAGTCAGCCACCTTGTAAACTCTGATACACTGAACATAGCATTGGGGAGATTGCCTGCCTGTACATAGTTTCTTGGTAAACCTTTTGCCTAGTATACACCTTTTTGTTTATTTATTTTTTGATAATAAAATTAATCAACAATCATGGAGGAACATCAACCCTTACCCCATCATTCATGGAGAATAGCGAGAAAACCGCCTTTGCCCCCTGAAGCTACACCTATTCGATCTAAGAGGTCTCACTTAACTAAGTCTAGTACATCAAGAACTCCTATTTCTTCATCTGAATTACCTAAATAATCTATTTCGGTAAGTACTGAGACTCCAGTTACTCCAACCATTTCTAGTAAATCCATTTCTGAAGAAGAAGTTTTACAATTACCTGAGGACATTAGTACTAATCCTCATGAAACAATAACTGACATTGTTCAAAAACAATTTGATCCTCAACTTGAAGTTGCTCAGCACGAAAGTAATTTTGAACTTGTATCAGTTCAACCAGAAGTTAATCCAGAACCTATCCCAATTCAAACAAAAATTACATCTGAACCTGAAGTTGTTCAGGAACCTCTTTTTGAAACTGTTGTTCATTTACCCAAACATCTGGACTTTGAATTTGAACATTCATAAGTTGTGACTTTACTGGAGGATGATAAACCTGTTACCCCTTAGACATCAGTAACTACTAAAACTCCAACTTTACCAACACCAAAAATCTTTTATGGACCAGACGGTGAAGTCCTTCCACCAAGTTTAATTGCTATAGAGGAAGAATTGGAAGAATATTCTAAACCTGGAACCCCATTCCACTTTGGAGCTGGCCTTTATATTTACCCTCATACTCCCCATTTTACGCTCCATTTGATCCTGCTTATTTTCAAGTACTCGTCGATTCTTTAGGACAACTTTTGGGTCAGTTAACTATGGCTGAAAAACCATCAAGATCCCAAATGTATCATCTGATGTAGCTGTGACATAATCTTCTATTTCAACATTTTCAATGTTTCCTACTGCACCTGAGTCACACCTATATGGTTAGTCATATGTCCCAGTTGGTTACCAATCTTTGTCTGGAACCCACTCAGGGGTTGCTTCTACACCACGGTCATCACCCATGTCCTCAACTGGAATTTAAACTAGTTCTTCTCTAATGAGAACTCAACAGTTTGATCCTACATATCAATATCAAGCTGGGAAATCTGGTTAGCAAAGACCTATGTATCCATTAAATACTGGTTTGCCACCATATGGAGAGAAATGCTTATTCACCGTATCCTCCTGTTGATGCCTTGAAAATCGTTGTATCAACATTGGGGGATAACCGCCCGGTCCCGACCTTAATACAGCTCCTTTTCCGTTTGGAATGGTGGCTTTGACTGGGGATAATGGGACCAGTTTCCCAGTAATGAAAAAAGGGGGTGTATGAATGATTGATTGTCTAATCTAATGATAGGCGAATAACTTAATCTATTAGCAAAATAAAAGAACTACTACTAATCCCGGGAACTATTGTACTTTGAAATGTAGCGCTTGATGATCCATGTCTATTGACAGACATATAGATGACTCTATCTAATAAACATAGAAATTTATTCATTTAAGGATTACTTTGTTTAAATAGTTAAACAAAGTGATTAACACAATATTGCTACACTTATCATTTATATCATCGATACATATATGATCAAAAGAAAAGCATACTGTAAACATCCAATAGTGGAAGGAATAAAGAATGCTGTTAAAACACATACATATATCCGATAATAGCAAAGGCGATCAAATGACAATTCATATAAAAAGAATGAATTCAGACATAGATAATAGTACCATATGAGCTGCTAGTCACTCCCAATATCAATCGCTATTTGAGATTCTTCTTCCGACTCAGAAATACTTTCAAACAAAGACAGTAGTGCACATTCGCATAAAAGCTTCTTTGTCAAAATTAGAATAATTGGTCCAGTTTTATAAAAGAATATGCCTGAAGTACAGTAGTGCAACTTCAGGCTTTAAGTCATGTACAAAACTTACGACCTTTTTCAAATACAATGAAAGGGTCTATAAATACTTAATTAAGCTAACTATCTATGAAACTGAAATCCTACTTAAGTGGTATCAATTTGATCTTGAATATCTCCTTCACAGCAATCTGGCAGTCGGCGGGATGAATCATCATTTAGGCTATTTGCCTTTAAACCTGAGCTGACATATCGCAAGAATTAGGTCCACTTTGGGCAGTCTGTTGAGGCGAGAGTTGAGTTGGACGGCATAGGTGGCATCCTAAATATCGGGAATGATATACCCGATTGCATCTGTAAGGCATTTGAGGGCGGCTCTCTGGCTGTGTAGTTTGACTAAGAAGAACCAATAGGCGTCCCATGTCAAACTGTTAATTCCTGCGATTAATCTCCCATTTTTCTCTAGTTCCGGATAACATGACTGCTCCAATGTTTTCGCCGTTGTCAATTTACCTAGAGTACATTGGGAAATCATGTTAGACAAGTAGAGAGTATTATTAACCAATTCAACCAAATTACTTGTGGTTGATTTGCATCTTGAAATTGCTCTCTTTGCTTTCATTAAATGGGACTGCCATTCTGTAAATAATATCTCCTTATGTGATTCTAAAATCTTTGGTAAATTAGCCGCCTGTCCCTGATCGGTATCTTGCCACTCAAGAAAATTAGTTAATGTTTCATCGGCTTGATCCAAGTCTGTTCTAGCTTTTTCTAATTTTTCACTTATTGATGTCATCAAATTGCATAATGGTTCCGCCTGGGCGATTTGTTGACATAAAAGCTTTATCTGTGTTATCAATGCCTTGTTTATCTGTAATGCCTCTACTTTGAATTCGGCTATTTGTGGAAGATTCTTTGTTTTCTCTAGCTGGGCTAATAGTTGAGCAATCTGCTCATCTTTTGACTTCAGCATTTGTTCATTTGCTGCTTTCAATTGTGCCAATGCCTCAGACAACTCTTTCTGCTTTTGGACTGCACTGTGATCAATCCTCTGTCTCTCTTCCTGCAATTATTGAGTTAATTCATTATTTATTTCCTGTTGTGTTAACAATTGTCATTCTGCCTGCTCCACCTTATGCTGTGCTTCTGATAGTTGTGCTTGCAATGAAAAGATCTCCTGGTCTTTTGTTTTTAATAAAAGACTCACCTCTGATGCCTTATCTATTGTTGCTGCCGAATAGGCTCCAACATATTGTGATAGTTTTGTTAGGTCGTCAGAGGGGTCAAATTCCTCCTTCCAAACCACGTTGCCTGTCACCGTTTGTTCTGGGAATAGGGAAGGCTGATCAGTCCTTCTCCTCTTCCTCTGTTGTTTTACCACAACTTTGTGTCTTGGGCTATAAAAGACATCCAAGGGAGGAATTTCTTCTATTTGCAAAATAATCTAATCGGAGGGATCCTTTGGGATTATCTCTACTTCTTTCGAACTGGGTAGGCTGCTGGTTCCACTTGGAACTTGTTTTGAAGTGGTCTCCTGTGTATCTGCTGCTTTTGATGTCTCAGTGTCTTTAGAGCATTCAAGATTACTGATAATTGAATCGAATTGCTGCCATTCCTGGAGCAATTTCGGGTCAATTTGAGTATCTACATTCACCTCTATGCTGCTCTATTCCTACTCTTTCATCTGGGTTTCCTCTTGTCTTTTCATATGCACTTCCTCCTGTTCTTTTTTTGTAACAGGAGGTTCCTTAGTATGTCGTTGTTCAGGCTCGCTTGATTCTATTGTTGGGGTTGTTGCTAACAGATCTAGAGGCAGAGTTTGCAACCTCTGTTCTCTAAGTCTGTTGAATTCAACTAACCCTTCATCTTTGTATTCCATTATGGCTAGTGATCTAACTTGGGATATCGACTCAGCTGAGGAGAACAGGTCATCAAACTTATATTCTTTATGGTCAAACTTTGTCAGTTTGGCCTGTTCAAGTGAATTATAGGCGACTTTGTTGGGATAAAATCGCCTATTATGGAGAGTTTCTAGAGTTAATGACTTCATCTTTGTAGATTCTTTCTTTGCATGTTTGAAATCATGCAAAGTGTAGACACCACATCTCAGAGGAAAAGAGGGCTAGACCTGCTTCTTATTTTTCTTTAGAGTTTGTTTAACTCCTTCGGAGACAATCTGATAGGCTATCTCCCTCGCTAGCAGTTTATCAGGTATGTACAAAGGAAGGACATGAGATTCGGCTTGGCTACCGAAAATTCTTATATAAGTAAATTTTTCCTCTCCGAATCATCTTCCTATTGATATCAGATCAATCCCTGCTTGGTAAGAAATCTTGGGAGCAGGTTTATCAAAAATAGAGTAATGAATGGGTAACATAAAGCCATTGAAAACTTGGTATAAATGGTGCTTATAGGAAGTTTTCCACAATTTCTGATGGTATATGTGAATAGGCATGGGGTCTTGTGAAGTCCACCTCCAGTCGAGCACGGGAAATTCAGAATTAAAACATAGGGTGTCTAGTATAGAAGCACTGTAGTAGAATGGGGGAATAAGCCTTTCAGTGACGCGGGTTTTGGTTCTAAAATCAAGAACAACTGTTGCTAGCTTATCTGACAGTATAGTTGCCCAATCCATTATTTCACTATTACACGCCTCTTCCATCAAGGGAACCATTTCTATAGTGAAATTAGCGGAATCGTGCAACCCCCACAATCTACACATCATTATCCCAGCATAACAATAAGGAGAACATAGGGAATCAACAGAGTACTTACCAGAAGATTCATGCTTATGTTTTGCCGGATTTTGCCTCCAATCCTGAATGGGTTCGGATTCAGTTTCATTCTCATTTCAGAATTTCTCTAGAAATGCCTTGTTGTACTTCTTCTCTGGCACAGGCAAACGATACATTTGCCTCAAATCATTAGCTTGAAATGAACCGAAGATTCTCCCATCTCTGGTGCAGAAGGTTCTCTCTGTGATTGGGATTTCCTCAATTTCCCACCTCACTACATCTGTATATGGGAGAATTTGTTCCCGAGCTGCTATCCGATGAAGGAAAGAGTCGGCTAAGTCCTTTAAAGTAGCATCAGATTTTCGATTGGTATCTGCTGTGGCTTGTACTGCTGTCACCTCTGGTTCTTTGGCCTCAATCAAATTATAGGTACTTTGCCAAGTAGTTCGGCCGAGTCCTGAACATGTAGTATCAGATATCAATCCTTTCTTTTTAGTTCGTGGATCAGCGACGAGTTGTCCTATGGCTGGTGAAGCGGAGGCGATTGCATTTTTCTTAGACTTCTTCCCCATTCTGCTTGAATCTATTACTTCGGAAGAGTTCTGCACAGGAGTGAAAATGAACGTAATACAGAGAATTGGTAGCAAAAACCAAATACGAGCGAGATATATTGATCAATGCACGATGAAGGATTAACTTAAAGTGGCCGCGGATACAATCTGTGAAAAGATTTTTAAGCTTACTATTTCATTAAATGGCTGTTAAAACCTGCCAATCCTTTAAATGCCCATCATATCATTTTATTGGCCGAATGATTTGTTTAAGCGTGCCTTGGATGTTTTGGCGATTGAGCGCAGGTGAATCACTGTTTGGAAGATAAGGCCTTTAATACGAATTAATCGTAATATCCCCTCTTTAACAATTTTTGAAGTTCGTGCTTTTGGATTTATCGCAATCAGGCGTCGAGGGAAAACTTAAATCGTTATATTGGTTCCTTTTGGAATCCCCGATCGCCGATAGCGATATCGCATTGCATCAGGAGTATTAATTGAGCACTTTGAAAAGCATGCATGGTACATCCCCGATCGCCGATAGCGATATCGCATCGCATCGGGAGTATTAATTGAGAACTTTGAAAAGCATGCATGGTACATCCCCGATCACCGATATCCGATAGCCTATTGCATTTTGTCGCATTGGAGAAAACCAATGGGTCTTTAAATTATGCCTCCTTTGTCATTGCGACATGCGATCTTGCAATCGCTTTATCGCAATGATAAAAGATTAATCATTTATATTATAAGACCAAATAATTGGTTTATCAAAAAGGTTTTATAATGTTTTCATTTTGTTTTCGGACCTTTTTGAATAATACAAAGTTGATACCAATTAAAATAAAAAGGGACCCATTTCATATTATAGTTTGTGAATAAAAATGATATGAAATAGGGGGTTGTTGTAGAGCACAACACCTCCTTATTCCGAAGGACCATCATATGGTAATATACCGCAGTATTCAGGTCAACCTAGAATTATATTTTGTCAATGGCAACCAACAATGTCAGTTCAACCAAGGCTTGGGTATCCAACAAAACCAATGCAAATTGTGTCAGCTATTCCTACTACACTTGTTGTTACTACTGTACCACAATCACAAGTTGAAACTGTTGTATTTGAACCAGTAAAAATTGGTCCTTCTACCTCGCAACCACAAGTTTCGGGTCAAGAAGTTCAAGTTTCTCAGGTTCTTGTACAAGAACCACCTTTTTCTGGGGTTCAACAACAACCTTAGGTTAGTATATCCTTATCTGGAATGACCCAAGCTTACACTAGTATAGTTTATTGACAACCTGGCCAACCTTTCATTGCTGGGAAAAAACAACCGTTAAATCAACAACTGTTGCATCAATAACAACAACAGTTGATTCAACAAAGGTGGCAGCCTCAATTTTAACAACCCCAATTCCAGTAATTCCAACCCTAGTTTGGACTTGCCCAATAAGCTCAACCTGGGTTTAGTCAATATCAAGCTTACGAAGGTCTGGTCAATAAGGCTTTGTAGATTATGGACAACCACAAATTCAACATGATTATCAACAACCATCTTATGTTGGGTTTGCTCAACAACAACCTTACCAAGGTTACTGATCTAATAATGTGATCTAAGACAATTAATAAGGTATTACAAACTTATATGCATGGATTAGTCTATGTCATTATATGCAATGGATTAATAAGATTGCAAAATGCACAAACAGTGATGCAGTAACAAAACATAATAGATAACACATGATACAAAAAATTTAATAAGGAGTTCACCGATACTCCTGGGCTTCATCTCCTGGTCCAGCCTTCAATGATGGCCTCTCTATTATGTCTTCAAGCAGAGTTTTGTTTACAATAGTGAGCTCAATTTGAGCCTCACACACAAATAGAAATACAATAATAAGAGCTTACTTGTATCTCTCAAGTTCTCTATGAGTACAGAGACTCCCCTAATGCTATCTATCCTAAACTCCATCTCAGCATTTGCCTGAATACTACTCTGCCCCTCATGCTCTTCGTCTATGGATTTTAAACCCAAAAATGTGTTGCCTCTTCATTTCATGTTCTTGTCTCTCAGTCTCCCTAGCCTTTGTTCACTTCGAATCCATTTCTCAACGTGATACAATCATTATTTAACGTCGAGAGAGGAGGTGGCCACCCATTCTGTAATGCCATAGTGCCGCGGGCCTCTGAAACTCTTGAAATAGCCGCGCTCTATTGAACATCGGGAAAATGTGTTTTAACAAAGAAAGTCCACTAAAATCCATATATCAGACTTTAAAAGTCCTTAAATATGCTTCATTCCCATATCAGGTCCATTCATAAGTCACTATCGCATATCAGAAGGGCTCTGTCCCTTTGTGTTTTGGAAATACAACAAAATCATGAAAATACATTAAAAATGGCTCTGTTACGGACTTGAAATCATATCAAATTCCCTTTATATTACTATCAGGTCTGTATGTTGCATGGTGTATTGATATCGGCTCCGCTCTATGTTCCAACGCGATATCACATATCGCACATGACCCCCGCCAATTGTAACTACTCCTCTACATAGTTCTAATGCGATGTGGCAATGCGATATATCGCAATCGCTCATCACAATAACCCTTGTGCCATTATAAGTGCTCTGTTGCATCCTCTGATAGCGATCCAGCGATGCAATATGGGCCATCGATTTGCACGCTTGATCGATGGTCCATATTAACTCCACCATTGGCTGTTGCCATATATATGTGTTAAGTGCCAATATCCACTGAGGGTTATCGCTGATTGCGATTACTGATCTGATCTAGACCTCGATCGGCTAGATCAGATGGCTACTGTGCATCACTTTTTCTACCATCAATTACTCTATTTTTTTCATTGATTTCACGGGTTTTGGGACTCCTGATAGTGTTGTTCATCATTCTGAAGGGTCTCTCCACCATGCTAAAAGCATCCCTTTTGAGATATTTTCATTCCTTAAAGGATTTTAGCCTTGGGCACAGTTTTTAAAAGTTTCATGAACACTTAGAGGGCATTCTTGGATCCATTTGGATCACACCTTTCCACTGAAAAATACTTTTGGACCACCAAAAGTTGGTTTTCAAGCATCAATCAAGTGAGGATATAGTTGCCTCACTTGTCTAATCTCTATCCATTTCACATTGTTGTATTTTGAACCTTTGAGTCCAATCCTTAGGCATTCAACATCTCCTCTGTGCATTGTCCTCACCTTCCTGTCCAGAACTGTATCTTCCTGCAGCTCATTGAGGTATTCAGGCAACATATCATCAATGGAAGGCAATTGACTTTGCTCTTCAGGATCTTCAATTAATGAAGTTTCAAACAGTCTTAAATTTTCTGCATTTACTATTGAATAGATATGCATGTATGCTGGAAGATCAAGGTGGAAAGCATTCTCACCAATTTTCTCAAGTAACTTAAAAGGCCCATACCTTATTGGTTTCATCTTCTTTCCTTCACCTTGCATTTTGTCCTTACTGATATACATCCATACTTGATCGCCAACTCGGAAGTTGTGCTCCACCTGGTGTTTATCATGCCTTGCCTTGTATTTGACTTGGCTCTTTTCCAACTGTTCCTGCACTGCCTGGTGAATCTCTTGGATTTGTTGAATGAATCTAGTTGCTTTTTCCACATCATTGTGTTCGGAAACTGCTATGTCTTTTTCAAAGACAAAATCCAAGGGAGACCTTGGTATGAAATGAAAATAGGTCTCAAAAGGATATCTCTGTGCAGAATAATGTTTAGCATGGTTGTAAGCATGTTGCACATAACACAAATGTTCAACCCAAAGCTTAGGATGCTTGATACAATAACCCCTGAGCAACTGGATCACTATCCTATTGACTACCTCTATTTGGCCATCTGTTTGTGGATGAAAGGTTGTGATTTTCTTCAGTCTGGTGTCCATTAATTACCACAGACTTGAACAAAATTTCCCGACAAATCGGGAGTCTCGATCAGATACTTTGGAAGTGGGTAACCCAAAATGCACCCAGACATGCTGAAGGAACAATTTTGTTGTTTTTTCAATTGTAATCTTCTTATTACAAGGTATTAAAATACACATTTTGTTGAACCTGTCCACAATAACATACAAATAGTCATGACCATTTCTAGATTTTTGCAGTCCTCCCACAAAGTCCATGGAAACATTTTCCCAAGGATGGGAAGGGACTGGTAGTGGAGTGTACCAGCCTAGTTTTCTATTGTTGGGCTTGCTTTTAGCACACATGGTACACCCTCTTACATATCTAGAAATTGTTTCATGCATTTTTGGCCAATAGTAGTGTCTTTGTAGTTGTGCAATTATTTTTCTTTGTTAGAAAAGTATATATTTTAGAGCAATGGAATACATAAAATATTGCAAAAATATAAACATAGAAAACACATAAAACAAGAGAGACATGGATATACATGGTTCACCCAGTTTGGGCTACATCCATAGAGAAACAACCAGTCCTTCCTTTTATATTATCCAGCAAACTGAAGAGATAGAACCTACAATAGATCCGATGTAACACCCTCTTCACTCTCAATCTCCTTTCTCTTCCTCACTCAGAATACAGATATATATATAGACAATACAATTCCCTCATATATAGTGAGGGGTTGCCTTCTAGGGAAAAAACCCTAAATTAAACATAACTTCTACCATCAGATCATCCACCTAATGAACAACCTAGATTGACTAAATATTACTACAATTTTACAAGGCAATTTTACATCTATTTTTAGCTTCACGGGTGCTAACCCCAAACCCTCGCTATGGGACCACTGGCCCCCGGGCACCCGAGTCGGGGGGGTCAGCTCCCCATAGGCCCCCGTGTGGAGGGGTGTATAATCTTCCTGGGCTATACATTCAGTTGATACCTTTCAATACATAAGATAATCAGGCTCCACATCCAACAATCTCCCACTTGGACACTGATTATAGCAACTCCACCGCTGCTTCATTTGATAAACAATAACTCCACTTTGGACCTCTCTATTTCTCATCTTCTTCATCATACTTGAAGACCAATTGAAACTGAGCAGATTCTCAATTTCTCCCTAGTTACAACTTTTGTTAGCATATCTGCAGGATTCTGGCTAGTGTGTATATTTTCCAGCTTCAACTGTCCATCTTCCAATGCTGACTGTATGAAATGATACTTGAGTTATATATGTTTAGTCTTGGAACGAAATGCAGAGTTCTTTGCAAGATGTATGACACGCTGGCTGTCACTGTATAACTTTCCCAACTCCTGCTTCTATTCCCCCCAGCACCCCACCTCGTGTGGAGGGGTGTGCAGTCTTCCTGGGGTATACATCTGGCTGAGACCTTTGAATAAGAAAGATAATCAGGCTCCACACCCAACATGCTTACCTCAAAATGACTGGATATTAGACAAGTATGTGCTTCACTAATTATATTAATTCTCTTTGTTTGTGGAATGCATAGCTTTCCCAAATTATACAAGAGTCAATCCTTAACGTAGTAATCCAATTCTTCTACCTTTTTGCCATTAATTAAAGCTACATATACATCTTTAAAGTCTATATCTTGAGCATATTGTTCAATGTAGCTTTCATGCATTACTGAGTTATGCTTAAGTATCGTAGATGCATTTCTAATTTGTCTGGACAACATATCTACAACTTTATTGTGTATGCCCTTTTTATATTTGATGAGTAAATGAAACTGCTATAGGAAACCCATCCACCTATAGTGTCTTGATTGCTGCAATTTAGTTTGTGAGTGAAATTATTGAAGTGGTTGATGATCAAGGTGTATAACTGTTTCTTTGCCCATTAAATAATGTTTCCACTTTTTCACACTCTGGACTAATGCATGCAATTCTTTATCATATGTACGATAATTAACTACTGCAGAATTAAAAGTCTCAGAATGGTAGCATATGGGTTTCCCATGTTGCATTAACACTGCTCCCATGGCATAATCACTAACATTTACTTCAATTTCAAATGGTTGTTGAAGATTTGGCAATTCTAGTACTGGTGTTGTACTATTTTTTTCTTTCAACGCGTCGAAGGCTTTCAGTTGGTTGCCTTGCCACTGAAACACCTTGTTCAATCGTGTCAAAGCATGTAAGGGAGCTGCAATTAAGGAAAAGTTAGCAATAAACTTTCTCCAATATTGTGCTACCCCTGAGAAGCTTCTAACTTCTGTAGCAGACTTGGGCTTAGGTCAATTTACAATGACTCCAACCTTAGAGGTATCTATCTTCAATTCACCACCCCCTACAATATGACCCAAATAATTCAAAGGTGTTTTACCGAATTCACATTTTGATAATTTAACATAGAGATTTTTCATTTTCAAAACATCTAGAGTCTGCTTCACATGCTTCAAATGTTCCTCCAATGTTTTACTAAATAAAGTAATGTCATCCAAATATACAATTACAAAATCATCGATAAAATGCCTGAGTACATCATTCATTACTCTCATGAAAGTGGCAAGAGCATTAGCTAAGCCAAAAGGCATAACTAGCCATTCACACAGCCCTTGCTTTGTTTTGAAAGTAGTCTTCCATGCATCTTGCTCTACTACTCTGAACTGATGCTAACCACTACATAGGTCCAACTTGGAAAAGTAAATAGCCTCTTTCAGTTGATCCAATAGATCATCAATGCAAGGAAGGGGATAATGATTCTTGATCGTTATTTTCAATGCCTAGTAATCAATGCACATCCTCCACGAACCATCCTTCTTTCTCACCAACACTATTGGATATCCACATGGTGATGTGCTTGGTCTTATGAACCCTTTCTCGAGCAACTCCTATACCTACTTCTTGATTTCTACATTCTCTAAAGAAAATAACCTATACATTCTGATGTTAGGTAATGGAGCATCTTACTGCAAATTAATATCATGTACAATTTCCCTTTTTTGTGGCCGACTTTTAGGTTCTTGAAATAAGATATCATGTTCTAAAACAAATTTTTCTAAATCAACTTGTTGTTTAGCATCACAACCTTCAAATACATTGGTCTTATCAGGTTTCTTTTCCTTTACAACCATTGGTAAAAATTGCTTGCATGAATTTACAATTATTTTCATTTGACCTGAGTTTATGAGAGTATAATTATTCTTAAGTTTATGAGCTCTTACAATATATTCGATTCCATCTTTAATGAGTTGATACTTATTTTCAGCTCTATAGAATATGGCTTATACAAGTAAGGACTTCCTAAAACAACTCCACATATATCTGAGGGAACAATATCTAACTCAACCTCATCCACAAATGCTGACCCAAAAGAAAACCTTAGCTTACATTTTCCAGTCACTTGTAGTTTTTCTTTATCACATACCCAACCTAATGGATATGGCTTCTTGTGAGGTGTGGTTAGCAGTCCCAATTTCTTTACAATTTCTTCAGAAACTAAATTTACTTGTGAGCCACTACCAAACAAAGTATCAATTTTTTGATGCTTGGAAATAACTCTACTATGAAAAAGCTCATATCTTCTTCTCTCATTTTCTTCACTATCAATAGTTTGTATAGAATTATTAGTAGATGCTTCAAAATTTTTACCTTTTATACCTATGGCTGCAATCATTTTTTCATCACCTGAGTCTGACCCCAAATATTTTTATATAGCAGCAACAGTCTTCTTCTTGCCATCGAACTTCTTGGGTTTTAGCTCTGGATGTAGAGACCAACAATGTTCATCATCATGTTCATCCTTCCTGCAGTGAGTGCATGAAGGTTTGGTCTTTTGTACAGCATTGGCCTTACTCTCTTTCAATTTCCGCTTCCTCTTTTCCTTGTTCTTTCTTGTAGTGGGTTTTGATGATCCCCTAATCTCTGGGTTCACATTCTTGCCTCTATCCTCTAGATGGGTAGCTTGAACAGATACCTCATCTATGTGATCCGGACTTAAACAGGAACACAACAAATTATAGAGATAACCATAAACATAGATATGCAATGGAAATAACACTTCATTTCATTAATGTAAAATACTGAAATATGCTTACAAACAGTAATGGAAATAAACCAGCTAGGGCGATGGTAGCTTATCCCTGAGAAGAGATGTTATGGCTACATGCCTCTGAACTGTGCTATAATGAGGCTCGAAGGCCTATTTATTGTTGAGAAACAATGGAAAACCCCTCACATTCCAAAACCTAACCCTAGAAGATGAAACACCAAATTGTGGGCCCTGTTTTTAGGTAAGTTGGTACATCAACTTCCCGGGGTTGTGAATTGGTCATGTTATCTCCATTTGATGCGCATGATAGCCCGTTGGAAAGATATATTCGAGGACTACGATGGAAAAGATGATTTTTTGATAGAAAAATCACTGGCTGGTAGATTTCCCAAAAAAACGTCGTTTAGGGCCTTAAAACGGCTCCGGATGTTTAGGACCCGAAAAAATGCTAAAAATAGTAAATTGTGCTACAATTTAGGAAACTGAAAACACTGAAAGAGACAGTTGTGGGGGTCCAAATGGGATAGGTGGGTGGCCACCAACATCCACCTGGATCACTATGCCAATAGGGTTAAACATGAGAATGGCATGTCTCAAATAACTATGTAGACCACCTATATACTTCAACAATGTTTCAGGTGAGTCTAACAAAATTCCTAGAATCAAAGTTATTTTTCCAAACTCTTGGGTGTAGTTTTGTACTCTTTTCCCTTCTAATTGGCGAATAGTTTTCCAACTCATCATAGCTTGCTACATATAAGCTAGTGGATAGAATTGTTTTTTAATTACAGAAACAAATTCACTCCATACAGAAAGAACTTTACCATTCTTTTTCAAGTTAGCTTGTGTCCTGCCTTCCCACCATATCAGTACAGTTTCTCCAAGGCGTAGGCTGGCCAACTAAATCTTACTTCTATCTGAATCAATGCTCTGCACCCTGTAATACACATCAATCTTCCTTATCCAGTTATCTAGCTTCTCTGCATTTAATTCTCCATCATATATTGGCAAATCAAATTTAACATCTAATTTAATCAAAGATGTTTTCTTCTTTTTAATTTCAGGGTTGTTACGAGGCGTGGATAGAGGAACCTCTTTTCCTTCCCCTTTGCCTTCAGAATGGCCATATATATGAGATTCTTTTGCTCCTTTGTCTTCTTTGGAAGTAGAAGAATCCTCACTCCGACCTTTCTTAAATTCTCTATACATTTCTTCTACCATGGCTCTCATGGTCATGAAACTGTCCATGAACTAAGAGTTTGATTCCAAAGGGTTTTCTTCTACCATTGTCCTCCTAGTATATATTCTACCAATTTCTGAGTTAGATTCAACCAATTTTCCTTCTCCTAATTTAAGCTTTGATCTAGTGAGCATTCATAAATAATCTAGCACAAGCTTGTCTAACATTAGCAACCTAATGCTTTGATACCACTTGATTTAATAATGTGGTCTAAGACAATTAATAAGGTATTACAGACTTATATGCATGGATTAGTCTATGTCATTATATGCAACAGATAGATAAGATTGTGAAATGCACAGACAATGAAGTAGTAACAAAACATAATAGATAACACATGACACAAAAAACTTAATAAGGAGTTCACCCAATACTCCTGGGCTACATCCCCTGGTCCAGCCTTCAGTGGTGGCCTCTCTATTATGTCTTCAAGCAGAGTTTTGTTTGCAACAGTGAGCTCAATTTGAGCCTCACACACAAATAGAAATACAATAATTAGAGCTTACTTGAATCTCTCAAGTTCTCTATAAGTACATAGATTCCCCTAATGTTATCTATCCTAAACTCTGTCTTGGCATTTGCCTAAATTCTACTTTACCCCTCATGCTCTTTGTCTGTGGATTTTAAAGCCAAAAATGCACTGCCTGTTCGTTTCATGTTCCTGTCTCTCAATCTCCCCAACCTCTTTTCGCTTCGAATCCCTCTCTCAGCATGATACAATCATTGTTTAATGCCTGTAGAGGAGGTGGCCGCCCATTCTGTAATGCCATAGTGCTGCAGGCCTCTGAAACTCCTAAAACGACTTCACTCTGTTGAACACAGTGAAAATGTGTTTTAACAGAGAAAGTTTGCCAAAACTCCATATATTAGACTTTAAAGTCCTTAAATATTATTCATGGCCATATCAGGTCCATTCATAAGTCGCCATCACATATCGGAAGGGCTTCGTCCCTTTGTGTTTTCGAAATACAAAAAAATTGTGAAAATACATTAAAATTGGCTCTGTTACGGACTTGAAATCATATCAAATTCCCTTTATACTTCTATCGGCTTTAGATGTCACACAGTGTATTGATATCGGCTCCACTCTATGTTTCGACGTGATATCGCATATCGCACATGACCCCCACCAATTCTAACCGCTCCTCTACACAGTTTCAACGTGATGCGGCGATGTGATGTATCATAATTGCTCATCAGAATAACCCTTGTGCCATCATAAGTGCTCTGCTGCATCCTCCGATAGTGATATGACGATGTAATATGGGTCATCGATCAACGTGCTTGGTCGATGGTCCATATTAACTTCACAATTTGTCATCGCCATATATATGTGTTAAGCACCGATCTCTGCTGAGGGTTACTACCGATTGTGATTACCGATCCGATCTGGACCATTGATCAGCTAGATTGGACAGCTACTATGCATCACTTGTTCCTCCTTCAATTAATCTATTTTTTTCATTGATTTCACGGGTTTTGGGACTCCCGATAGTGTTTTTCTTCATTCTGAAGGGTTTCTCTGCCATGGTAAAATCATCCCTTTTGCGATATTTTCTATCCTTTAAAGGATTTTATCCTTGGGCACGATTTTTAAAAGCTTCATGAAGACTTAGAGGGTATTCCTAGATCCATTTAGATCAGTTACCAAATGTAGATGCCCTATGCCGGTATGCAAAGACCTATTGCTCAGGAAATTCCATCATATCCTGGGTATGCTCAACCTAACTTGAATCAACAGTTGCCATTTGTAGTAAATTTAGAATTACCATCTTTAAATTGGTTCACTAATGATCCAATCTTATATGCACCTTGGTGGCTGATAATTCTGCATAAGTTTCCATCTAACATTCCGAAATTTAATGGAAATCACAGAGAAGACCCATCAAATCATGTCATGACCTTTCATTTGTGGTGTTCATCAAACTCCTTAAATGATGATTCGGTTAGACTATGTCTTTTCCAAAGAAAACTTATTGGTCTGGCTGCTAAATGGTACATCAAGTTACCAAGAGCTTATTTTGACAACTTTACAACTTTAGCCACTACATTTTTGACCCCCTTCTAGTTACCCATCAAATATGACACTGGAACGGAACTCCTAACCAACTTTAAATAGAATACTCCTACGCATATATCAGATCATATTCATGAGTGGTGGTGTCATCGTCGAATGGTTAAGACATATGTTCACAATCAGCTTTTAGTTGAGTGGTTCATAAAATCCTTGTTGCCATCAATCGCCGAGGATGTGGCAAAAAGTGGAGTTGTCATAAAAGAGAAAGTAATTTCTCGTGCCCAATATTTGGATTTTATTTACACAAAATTTGGCATGCTCTATGATAAAATTCCTAATGCGCCTAGACCATCTTTCATTGTTCCTCCTCCTTCACAATAAAGTAAGGACTATCATGTCGGTGATGGTGTGATTGGTTCTTTGAGCACACAAACGGAAGGAAGACAATCTGGTCAAACTCTTGCCATTACTAATCAAACTACCAATTCATTAGAAAATACTCTTGCTTTGGAAATTAATGCCATGCCATCTGACAAAGGAAAAAATCAAAAGCAACTAGGAGGCAAGAAAAAGGGGAAAAACAAAAAGAAACAGATAATTCCCCTCAAGAGAAATCATTTGATTCCTCTACTTTGGCAAGGAAACCTCATTATCCATGTCTAATCTGTAATGAGCATTTTACGCAAGATTGTCCACACCGCTCTGAGGTCTCTAAACTTCTAAATACTTCAAACACATCGACAGTGTTGACTGATCCATTTCCAAACTCGAAGACACATTTGGTTGCAATAGACCATGCTTCCACATCCCAGGTACTCATGTTATCCATCACAAAGCCACAAAACGAAACTCTAGTGTCAATGAAAAACAAAGATTATGGAAATCCACCGTTATCATCGAATAATTAAGCCACTGATCAACCTAATCCTTCGATTTCAACCTCATCTCAAAATATTCCACCTATTGTACCAGAATTGACAATAAAACCACCAAATGGAGTTGTACACAAATCGAAATTTAAGCCTCAAGCTCGAGAAGCTAAAAACTATAACATAGTGGAAGATCTTTCTCAATCGCCTTCTGCTATGTCGACACTCGAGGTGTTGTAAAACTGTCCCTCCTAGAAGTAGGATTTACTGTCAGCAATTGGTGGAATATATCCTACAGATTCTAATCTTGTGGTTTTTACCATGGGGGATATACACCACAGTTACTCGTGCAATTATCTTTCATAATTCAAGTAAAATCTCTCAATAAGAATGTTCACCAAACTATTATTGATGAGGGGGCATCTACTTTCATTATGTTAATGACCTACTGGAAAACACTTGCTTCGCCGTCATTGTCACGATCACCAACCACGTTAAAGGATTTTGATGAAAGAACATATACTCCTTGTGGGATTTTAAGTAACCTGCAAATTGAACTATGGGGTAAAACAATTACTGTTGAAGATGAGGTAGTTGACGGACCCCTCGATTACAACATTTTACTAGGAAGGCCATGGATATATGCTATTGTTGTTGTGGTTTCCACGTACTTTTGTACTGTTGAATTCCCTTTTAAGGGTGGAATCACAGTCATTGATCAACTAGCCTTCTTTGCCAATAGTTCACAGGCTACGGGAAGCATTCCGTTGGTACGCAGACCCCCATGATCACTTCAAAGTGTTGGTGTAGGTCTCTTTAAAGATACTTCCCTAATGAGAACTTTTACGCTATCGTCACCATCTGATTTGGTGGAAGTGGCAAGAGTAGAGACTTACAACATGATTTCCCCCACCTTATCTGATTTAAGGAGGATTACCAACGAGGTTGAAGTTGATATTAATATTGAGGTGATGTCGTTAAGCTCCATTGAATTAGCATAGCAATCAATTTTTCGGGCTTGTGTGGCAAGTCCAAATCCACACTCAACAATTATATGGGTATACTGTTCATTAGAATATGGTACTTCTTCAGATCCTGTTTCACGTATACATTCTACGGATGAAGGAATCATCCAATCAATGATGATAGGAGAAGAACCATGGGAAGATTATCATCATCATTCCAATCTTCCAGATGACATCAAAGATTATTCAAATGAACTAAACCACCCTTCAGTCATTGATTTCCTTTCGAATTCAGTTTCCATAGACATAGTAGAATCTGAGTGACACCTGTCAAATATTGAAGAAATGATTTCTATTAATATTGTGGCCATGCCTAATATTGTAGAGAACATTCAAATCGAAAAATCTTGTTCTCCATCGGAACTTGAGAAAAACCGTACTCTCTTTCACGAATTTAGAGATATCTTTGCATGGTTTTACGAGGAGATGTCGGGAATTGAGTCTATTATTGTTGAACATGAAATCAAAATGTACCTTGATGTCAAGTGAGTTTGACAGTGGCTTCGACATATTCATCCAATGAAAGCCGCTATAATTAAAGTAGAAGTTGAAAAAAAATTTCGGGGTGGTTTCATTCACCCTGTCCCTCTTACTGGCTGGGTTTCCAACCTTGTTCCTGTCATGAAGAAACAAGGGACAATTCGAGTGTGCATCAATTATAGGGATGTAAATCAGGCATGTCCAAAGGATAACTATCCTACTCCTATTATCGACCACATTATTGACGAATGTGCTGGATGAAAAATATTCTCATTTATGGATGGATTTTCTGGCTACAATCAAATCAATATCTGCCCACAGGACCAATCGAAAACAACATTTATTTATCCATGGGGGAAATTCGCCTATAGGAAACTCCCATTCAGTTTGAAAAATTCCAAGGCCACATTTTAGAGGGCAATCAATTATGCCTTCCATAAAATCAAGCACATTTTTCAACCTTACCTTGATGATTTACCTACTCATTCATGAAAGTGAACTGATCACCTGCAACATTTAAGGCCAATATTTTTACAGTGCCAACACTACAAGATAAAAATCAATCCACACAAATGTGTGTTTTGTGTTGGTTTTGGTCAATTTTTCGGATTGTAGTGTCTAGAGAGGGGATTCAACTCGATCCATTAAAGGTTCAGGCAATTTTGGATTTGACTCCACCTTCAAATCATTTACAGTTACAGAGACTCCAAGGGAAAGAAAACATTCTAAGGAGGTTCATTCCTAATTACACTGAAATGGATAAAGGTTTTACATGTCTTTTGAAAAAGGAGATACCCTTTCATTGGGATCAAGTTGCACAAGCTTCCTTTGATGCTCTTAAAGATACCTTGATTGGAGCTTCATTAATGTATTCTCCAAATTACCAAAATGACTATTACCTATATCTCGCCACTGCAGATATAACCATTGGCATGGTTTTAGTTCAGGAAGAAAATGGGATTGAACATATTATTTATTACTTGAGCCATAATCTCAGTGATACAAAATGTAAGTACTCTTATGTTGAAAAATTAGCTTTGGCAGTTGTACAAGCTACCCAAAGATTTCGCCATTACATCCTATTAAGGAAAACAACTATTACTTTAGATCGCAACCCTATGACATACATTTTGTCACGTCAGTTGCTAGGGGGAAAATACTCAAAATGGATATTTATTTTACAAGAATTTGATTTGGAATTCATCAAGTCCAAATCAAAGAAATCTCTAGTTTTCAGCGAGTTACTATGCGACCTTCCCTCAACCTCCATTGATTAAACATATGAACCATCAATTTTGGATGCATCTCTATTTCTAATATCATCATCTGATGCATGGTATGGAGATGTATTGATCTATCTCCAGACCCAAACCTTTTGGCCAAATACCTCTCGCTCGTAGCAACGATGTATATGATACCAAGCCAAAGATAATCTAATCATTGGCAACACTCTTTACCATCGTGGTATTGAAACAATTTTACGAGGTTCCTCACACATGAGGAAGCTGAGAAAGCATTGAATGATTTCCATTTAGGTGCCTGTTGTGGACACTTATCTGGATATGCAACTGTGCATAGAATTCTCCGTGCTAGTTACTTCTGGCCAACTATATTCAAGGGTTGTATTATTGCTGCCAGAAGTTGTCACACATGCCCGATATATGACTGAAAAACTAGATTACCACCTACATCATTGCATCCAGTCATTGCTATTGGCCCATTCGCCAAATGGGGCATTGATTTTATCACATGTAACCCCACCTCGACTGCGGGGCATGGGTATATTATAGTCATCATTAACTATTTTACCAAATGGGCCAAGGCGATGCCAACATGAAACAACAGTGGCTAAATGGCTACTCCTTTCTTTTTTAACCATGTGGTTGCCCAGTTTGGTGTACCACAATCCATAGTTACAGATCATGGGTCGCATTTTCACAATCACATGCTGGCTGAGTTAACTGCTATGTTAGGACTATGACATGATAGTTCTACCCCTTATTACCGACAAGCGAATGGACAAGTTGAAGCCATCAAGAAATTCCTAAAGTGGATGTTACAGAGAATGACAGGGGTGCATAAGTGAAACTGGCACTTAATCCTGCACTCTACCTTGTGGGCATATCGAACCTCAGTGACAAATGCAACTAGATTCACACCCATTCAGTTGGTGTATGGTTTGGAAGCAATCTTATCGATGCAATGCAAAATTTCATCGCTTAAGCTCGCAATTGACCTGTTACCTGACACTTCTGAAGAAGAAACGTGTTTCTTGGAATTAATCCATCTGGATGAAACCCATCCTGACGTCACTTTAGCTAACGAAGCGCATAAGAAATGTATTAAGGCACAATATGATATAAATTTCAAGCCGTGTATCTTCTCAGAAGGAGACTTGGTTTTAAATAGAGGAGGAATGACCTGTTATGGAGTTTTATGAACCTAGCATTTCAGACTACCAAGTGAGTCCATCATGAGGGGATGCGACAATAGATATCCTAGAGATATTCACGATGTATCCATGAGCTATATTTTAAGTTATATATATATATATATATATATAGATATATATAGATATATAGGTTATGAAGGAGTTAATCTAAGAAATTAGGTCGGCAAATCTCTACTTAGTTGTTAAAATTAAGATTTATTATTATTATTATTATTATTATTTAATTAATTTGTTTAATTAATCAATTAGTTTGTTTAATTAATTAATTAATTTTTAAAATTAATTAATTAATTATTTTTAATCAATGCCCTAATTAATTCTCTAATTGATTAACTAATATGTTTGTGTAGTAAATTAATTGAACAAATTAACTAATTAATTTGTTTAACTAATTAATTAATTAATTTTTTTACTTAATTAACTTATTTGTTTAATTAATTCCTTATAATTTTCCATATGGTTCCTATTGTTTATTTTCTAATTGTTTTAATATGAGTTAACACGACTGTGTTTAATTTAAATACATGTGTTACCATGCTGTTATAATTAATACATTATGATTTTAATTTATTTTAATATTATCAAATGATTAGTTATGAAATAACCAATTATTTGATTTATATGTTTATTTATGTTTTTCTTTTATTGTTTGAGGATGATGTTATATAATTTTTTCTTGTTGAGTAGATTTTTATTTTATTAATCTTTTAATGATAGGTGAGTGATTAAATTATTAAAAAGGATATGAGTTAATTATTGGTTCTTTAATATCTCAAGTAAAGGTTTCTAGGTGTTGCTTAGTTTTAATCCATCATCTCGGTTCAAGTTGTTCTTCCTTTTTTCTATTTCAATGGCTTCTTTGATTTTCCTTTTAAGATAGTGTTCTTCTTTTCTAACTAGTTTGGCTTCTTCCATGTAGACGTAACGAGAGGAGGAGTGAACATGTTCTGCTAAGGCCAATTTTGAGGTCCTTTCCTTTCTTAAGTCAACTTTATGATCAAGAAGCTGACAAACTTGGACCAGGGAAATTTGAACCAATGTGGATGGGTCCTTACATTGTGAAGCATATTCTGTCAAAAGGTGCCTACGAGTTAGTAGATTGTGATGGGATTCCATTGTCGCAACCCCGAAATGGGTTGTACCTCAAATGTTACTATGCTTGATTAAGTGTAGTAAAACTCACTGTATATATGCTTTCATTGCATGTGTGTGTGTGTGTATTTTAGAGATTTTTATCTGGTCAGTAATCCTCTTTGCATTTGTTGCAGATGTCGGAGTCTTCAGAACCTTTTGTTGGTTACATCGATGGTGCTAGGTGTAGTATGCAGAACTTGTCTTCTGCAGAATGGGCCATTTTCGCTCCAAGTTACGAGCTAGTGAGTTTCCAAGGGATTTGTATCGGTCGATCAACGATCAACATCACTGAGTATAGTGCGTTGATTGAACTACTCTCTGATGCCATTTCACTTGGAATTCACTAAATCATCGTTAGGCTGGACTCACAACTCGTTGTACTACAACTAACAAACATTTACACTATCCGAAATCTAACAATTTTTTGTATTTTCCTTAGAGTTTGTATTTTGGAAAGGTATTTTGAACACATTCAATATCAACATATTTCCAGAAATCTTAACACATTAACTGATTCTCTATAGAATTATGTGTTAAATAGACATTTGCGCCACATGTAAAAGTAATATTCTCAATTCACATCATCAGTTAAATAGGATTGCATATAACCATATAAAACTCTGAAAGTTAAAATAGATAGCTTTTTTTAAAAGTTTTTACAAAATTTGTGTCCAAGACACATTTTGTCATCTGACCCAAAAAACTCAAAATGCATGCAAAACATCCTAAGTAGATCTACGAGTGCTCATTGTAACAGGTCACAGCCTATGCTATCATGTACAAAAGCCTCGCCCAACAACTAGGAACACCAATAGTGTGGCACTGTAGTCTCATAGGTAACTCCTCTATCCAGACATCTGGAATACCAAGGGTTAATCCCTTTATGTGATCATGTAACTCTACTAAGGTCTCAGCCAAATCCAAGTCTTGGGGAACTGCTCTCCCGATGTTTCTCCATGCTAGCCCACCTGCAACTTGTTGGTGTCCCACAGGTTGAACAGTACCGACATTTGCATGCATAAGAGTAATTTTAGTTTAGTCTTGGAAACATTAAAAACACAAAAAACATGTAGAAACTTGAAAAATAAAAAAACACTTTGGTCAAACAACTTACCCATAGCACCCCATTGTGCTCCAACTAGTAGAATCAAATCTAGATCTCCACGGAAATCCATCCCTGAATATGGATGCTCCTCGATGACAAGATGTTGTTGCTCAAGCCAACTAAAAAATGTAGGGGAAAAAATGATTGTTGACTGACCCGCATGTTGAGCCATTAATTCGACCCATCTCTACATACGTGGATCTCTAAGACTAGCTACACCCAGTGATACATGTTGTGGTTGCATCAATGGGATTATCTCTAAGGTAAAAGTGATTAAGATCAAACCATAGCAGAAATTCTTCATCTTACCACTTTTTACCTTAGTCAGTTGTTCTTTCAGTAAAGAAAGCACAACCTCGCACCAGATGAAAAATTTTGGCTCTAGACACTCGAGTGCATACTCCATATAAGATATGTCCGCTAGATGTAGTGTCATGCTACCAGCCAATTTTGTGATTGTGAAGAGGAATGTTCTCAGAGGCAAGTCACCTAAATCCCTGGTGTTTATTTTCCCATCCTTGCTAGAATGTGTGCCTCGATGACAAAACTGTCTAATATAATCTGTCATTGATTCACCTCCACGGGCAAATCTAGAAAGTGAGATGGGGGCACCTCAGCTCAACAATCTGGTAAGAAAGTAAATATCATCAATGGTAATAGGGAACATCTTGTCCCTAATGTGATAAATCTAATCTATCAGATCCCATTCACAAACAAGAAACTACAGTAGTTATATTTGTTGCCGCATTCTGGACAACTTGAGGTATTTGAGTAACCCGCAGTTTTTGAGGGCCTCAACTGTACCTAGATTTTTTAGGGAAACCATGTCTTGTTCTTCATGCTCTCTTTCTTGCCATGTAATTGACATTCTGATCCAATGAAAGCATAAAACACAATAATAAGCTTAATTAGGATCCTTTCCACAAAAAAAAAACAGGACAAATTTTGGAGCAAACAACTAAAACAAACTTGGGAAACTCACCTAGCACAGCGAAGGCAGAGAGACAGTGTGTTGCAGAGCATGCAGGCTTCTATCTGGGTGCTATTAAGTGCAGTTTTTGATGTGAAAGCCTATGCTAATCCCCAGGAAAAAAATGAAACCACAAGGGCCCAGAAAAACCCTAAAACTTGCATGAAATGATAAAATAATGACTTGAAAATAAAGTAGAGTGGTTTAGTTCCTACCTGGTCGAAACAACTAGAGAAATGGTCAGTAGAATGTCTCGCAATCAATTGTTGAAGACCAAGGTAAAAAACTAGCTCAGAGCACAAAACTGAATGGTAAGTTCCAAATGGTAGAAATTTATTTTATGTTTATTTCATGTTCATTAATCAAGTAAACATTAGTATTTACCTATTTTTTCCTATGAAACAGATATTTTTAATCCATTTGGTGGTGTTTTAAGCAGGTTTTGCAAATGACTTATAGAATTCAACATGATCTATTGTAAATTGTACTTTTGATCACAGAGAACTTTTATCTCTTTTCCAAGTTGTGTTAAAAATGAAAAAGGAACCCCCTTGGAGTCCTCTTTAAGCTCTTTTTAGACTCTCTAGATATGAAAAGATTGCTGAGCACTTGTCCTTTCCAGCTCGTTAACGGATTGGAAACGATATCTCTCTTGTATTATTTTACACTTTTTTGGGCTTGAGAGATTAATTTTTGAAAAGGAACTTTTGGAGTTTTCTTTTCATCCCTTTTCAAACTCTCTAATCATGACAAGGACCGAGTTATCTTTGTCGTTAAACTCATTAAAACATCAAATAACCCTAAACTTGTCCATCTAGACAAGACCAAGTTTCACCTTCACTAGACTCGTTAAAACATCAAATAGCGATGGATTCGCCTGAAGGGTGAAATTATACAGCAAGCATATGTTATCCTCCTCAAGCTTGATAAAAATAAAGAGGTACTAGTCAACAATGACTGGGGAAAATGGGAAAAGGGGAAAACCACTTTATGGTAGGAGGTTGCTCTTGAACTTGATGCTCTCACTCCATCACCATGACTATTTGGGTTGGGTGACTAGCCTGATGGTTATCACACCATTGGTCTATCATACCGTCCATCATTTTGTTTCGGGTCAATGCTACCAATTCACTTTAGTGTCACCTACATGTTCAAGAGAAGTCATTCAAGCAAAATTCATCCTTTGCAATACCATAAACCTTCATTTTCATGACTGCCATTCTTGAACATTGTGTCATCAGTCAAATCCCATCTCCAAAATCACTACACTCTTTTTGTGTCGTTGATGTGGGATACATCAAGGCCCACCTGCGATGAGTCACTTCTTATTGACATTAGCTCATTATCCAAGAAGTTGACTTAGAAGCACCCATTCAGTACCTTGAAGCTTGCATGCATCAATGGTAGGTTTCTCGCTTCTAGCAATAGGCATACATCAATGGCCTTCAACCGAAAGAATTTGTATGGTGTTTGACATCAAATAATCCATTCACACCATGCAAAATGTACTATAGTACCTTGAGGATCATTATCATTATCGGTGATTTCTCTCGCATCTGTTGATGGCTTACATCATTGGCTGGTAATCAGATGGTGTCTTCCCATGTTCAACTTTAGATCACATATTCACATGGTTAGAATCGTACTTGAGTGAATGATTGAACGAGATAAAAGACCCCAAATCTAGTTTCATCCATTCGGGTTGCGATTTTAGGATTACTAAATCATAAGTACAATGGCTTTACATTAATCGTCATTCCAATCATGGGTCTATATTTGTAGAAAACTGTTTATGTACATGTAATGAAAGTTTATAAGCTAAGCATGGGTATGCCTCCCCTAAGAAATTCATGTAAAATCAAATATCATGATATATGTATTGTAATTGATGCGGGTCACCTTCCACTTTGATACCTCCTCATCACATCATAAAGCATTTCATTCAACATTGGCATTTTTCCAACTTCATGCTTTAGGGGGCAATTGTTATAGATCCATTTGGGCACATCAATTCCCAACATCATGATCAGGGTTTTAGGGCTCATCAAACACTAATTTTAGTTTCTTCATTCCATAAAAAATTCAACACTTTCAATGCCTCCTTCCCATACAGTTTCATGACTTGAAGACATCTAGAAACAACCTCTAGAGGGACTAGTGCAGGTAAGCCCTTATGAAGGTGCGCTGCAGAGCAATTGAGTGCACTGCCAGGGTGCTCTGCAGAGCACTTAGGCTTCCTTTAACCTATGCTAGGTGAGAATGAGTGAAATTCACATAGGGTTTGGGGAATATTCTCATCTTTTGGAGTCATCTAGAAGGTTCCCTCACTTATCAACTCCTATGAGCTCGAAAATGGATAAGGAATGAGTTAAGGTGCACGCTATCCTCTTATCCCTTCCTGCATGGAACTAATTCTAAGTATGGAAAGCCATTCAATGCCACCATTAATGACAAAACCTCCTTCATCTTCGTATAAATTGACCAGTCATCTAAGTGATCAGGGGCTAGATAATGTTGAATTGTAAGGAGATAATGTTGCTACGAGATTTGGCTTTGAAGCAAGTATTGTAATGCTACAAGTTTTTCATGCTTTTTTTGTGATGTGGATGGGATCCAAGCTGGAGGAATGGCTTTGAATTAGACATTAATGGTTGTATTTCCTTTTTCTATCTAATAAAGTGTTTGAACCTTTTTCCCATATGTTTGTATTGTTTCATAATGCTTATATGTGTGAATTGTATCTGATTCCTTTAACTTTTATTCAATTGATCATATGCTTTGATCGGTTCTTTGTTTTTTTTTGTGTTTACATGGTACTTCTCGAGTGAATTAATTACGGGAAGGAGCGATAGGATCGATACAAGGGAGACGAGAGGAAAGCATAACTACAAGTAGGTCTTCTATCTTCTCATCTTATCTATTGCTAATAGGAAAAGTTTAAAACACTTTAAATTGTTGTTCTAGATACAACTACTTATCTAGGGAATTAGTATTTATCCATAGATACCAAATTCTCCAAAACAATAGGGTCCTTCCTTTTGGCCTATGCAATGCTCCTGCCACTTTCCAGAGAGTAGCCCTCAGTATCTTTGTTGAGCTAGTCCATGATGTAGTACAAATTTACATGGATGATTTTACACCTTATGGGTGTGATTTCCACGAGGCTCTATCCAACTTAGGTAAGGTGCTAAACAAGTGCATTGAAATGAACCTGTCTCTTAGTCCTGAAAAATGTGAGTTCTTGAAGAGTACAGGGACTGTGCTAGGTCATTCAATATCCCAACTCTTACAGACATTTTTGGGCACTACAACCCCAAGCATGAAATTTCCATAAACCAAGGGCTCCTAAGTCCCTAAAAGTGTTGTACTAACCCCTAAAGGAACAAGGTCAACTGATTACAGCTTCTCCCAGAAGTTCTCCATGAAAAACTGCTCAGAACTGGTCAAAACAGGATCATTTCAGCTGCTCCATAGGCAAAGTGTGTTGCATCTCACCTAAACACATTGTGTGGGTGCGTTGCATTTCAAAAAGCCCTTCTATGGGGTGCGATGGGCGAGAAGTGACAAATGGCAATGTCATTCCGCGAGGTGGAGAGGCATGGAATCTTCCAGAAACTTCTCCTGTGACACTTTCGTCTCTGAATTCGACCAAGGATGAGTAAGAGATCATCAATATCCAAGTGGAAGCAAGGGCTATCAGAGGGAAGACACTAATCAAATCACAAGCTGACTGATATCCCTTACAGATATCTATATATGGATCCCTCATCCCAGAGATCCAGAGGCTAGAATTTTGCATATTGTAAGGACTTGTTGTTGGTTTCTTGAGACAACATCAGATTTTTGGGTGATTTAAGCTTTGTATGAGGTGAAGAGGGGCTTCCTTGGTGAGAGGATGATGCTGGGTCAGAAAAACGGGTTGTAACTCCCCTTGGCTCTTTCTTGTTTATCAATAAAAGCTATTCAAGTTTTCCTCCATACTCTTGTGTCATTTATGTTTTCTGCATTTGTGTGGTCAATTTACATCTAATCCTAGATTTTTTATGATTATAGATCGATGTTCTTGTATAGTGCTATGCTATTGTGATCTTACAGGTACTCTGTGAAGCTGGGCATGCAAGGGAACAAGTAGCGAAAGACTATCAAGAGAGAGAGGAATCGAACTAGGAGATTAGCACAAGACAGAGGTTGGTCTTCTTTGTTCTTCTCTCATCTATACTTCATAAAGGAAAAACGAAAGTAGCTTTACTTTGTTTGTTTCTAAGGTAGCTATCACACCTTAGTGGGATAAGCAGTTCTGTGTAGACACTTCTCCCTGTAACACCAACAAGAACTGCAAGTGAGCCCAAACAAAATAGCTATCATCTAAAGGGTCCCACCTCTGTAAAGGTAGAGAGATGTCAGAAGTTTCCTAGGTTTAGCCGAATACTATTGAAGGTTTATAAAAGACTTAAGCAATTTTTATTCTCCTTTATTTGGGTTGTTGGCCAAAGACTTTGCGTTTTTATGGTGAAAAAGTTGTCAAGAGGCCCTGGACACCCTAAAGGACAAGTTGACCACTACTCCAATTCTCCAAGGCCTAAATTGGTCCCTTCCTTTGCATATACATGTTGATGCCTCACATAAAGCCATAGGGGCAACTCTAGGCTAGATGGATGAGAATTTTCCTTATGCCATTTAGTTTATCAGTAAGAATATATCAAAGGCTGAATTGAACTACATGGTGACCAAAAATGAGCTCCTAGATGTTGTGCATTCCTTGAACAAATTTAGGTATTACATTACAGGTTATCAAAAAAATTTACATACTGACCATGCTGCAATTAAATATTCAATGAATAAATCTGATGTTAATGTCCGGATTATTAGATGGTTACTTTATTACAACAGTTTGATCTAACTATTGCTGATAATCCTGGCTAGGAAAATGTTGTTGTAGATTTTTTTGTCCAAATTAACTTTGCCTATAGGTGAGGAAGGAATGGTTGTTGATCAGTCACCAGATGAACACTTATTCGCCATTTGAGTTCTCTCTCCATTGTTTTCTGACATAGAAAACTATTTGGTATCTGCATAGTTTCCACTGAATTTGTACTCCAAAGAGAAAAGTAAGATTGTGAGGAACAGTGCCCCATTCACTTGGATTGGGGCAACCTCTTCAAACTAGGCATAGATCAAATTCTGAGAAGATGTGTTAGGGAGGATGAAGTCTTTGACATGCTTCTGACCTGTCATGATGGGCCTTGTGGAGGTCACTTTGCAGCAAAGAGGACATCATTTAAAGTATTGCAAGCTAGTTATTATTGGCCCACTCTTCATTAGGATGTCAAAAGATACAATAGTCAGTGTGATTGGTGCCAAAGGATGTGAAAGCTGACCCCAAGGGATGAAATGCCTCTACAACCTCAAGTGACTTTCGAGTCATTTGACAAGTGGGGCATGGATTTCATTGGACCTATTGACCCTCCTTCTAAGAAAAAGGAGTACATCATTGTGTGCATTGACTATCTGACTAAGTGGTCTAAAACCAAAGTAATCAAGGGAGAAACAGAGGAGAAGGTGGTTGAGTTCTTAAGGGAAAATGTCTTTTACAAGTTTGGGTACCCTAGAGAACTAGCCGCTGATCAAGGTAGCCAGTTTACATCCAACATGATTGAAGACTTGCTAAGCTAGCACAAGATCAAGCATAGAACCTACATTCCCTGTCGCCCACAAGATAATGGGCAAGTGGAGGTGACTAATAGAGCACTAGAGGGAATTCTAACCAAAGTGGTTAGTAGCGACAAAAAATATTGGGTATATAGATTAGTTGAGGCCACCTGCACCTACAATACCACCTGGAAGACCACCACTAGATTCACACCCTATGAGTTGGTCTATAGGAAGAAGGCCCTGTTGTCCATTGAATTTGAGTACAACACATTGAGGATGGTAGCCTAACTAGATCTAGATCTCATTAGTGCACAAAAAGAGAGATTTCTCCAGTTGAATGGGTTAGATGAATTCAAAATGTATGCCCTCCTACACATAGAGCTAACTCAAATTTAGAGGAAGATCTTGCATGACAAGAACATCAAGGATGTAAGCGATTTCAAGAAGGTGATTGGGATTTGTTATATGATTCCAGATATAAAGACTTTAAGGGCATGTTAAGGACTAGATGGTTAGGGTCTAATGTCATAGATAAATGTCATGATAGTGGTTCAATGTAGCTTAGAACCATAGATGTAGAGACCATTCCTTTACTTACTAATGGGTACATATTGAAATTTTACAAGAGGCCATTGCCAAAGCAAGATTCCATTGATGGTATCATTAAAATAGTGATGGTGGTGGAGAAAGTCTCAGCTCCTACCTCATAAAGCCACTGAGAAAAATAAAAAAAAAAGAGAGAAAGATAAGGACACTCAGGTGAAAACCTCCATGAGGTGCCTGAGTCCCATTTTTGGGTTGAAAACCTCTTAACGTGGCCCAATGGTGTCAAAACAAAAAAATAGAGAAGTAAAAAGGTCTCTTGGTGAAAACCTCTCTTAAGGCACCCAGGGCAAACAACTAGGATGAAAACCTCTTGGAGGGAGACTAGTTATCTAAGAAAAATGTGAGAAATGAAAAATTAAGAAAATATTTTTTGCAGGTCAATATGAGGACGATCAGAGCAACAAATGAGAATCAGAAGGGACCTATTCAGCTCATGTTTTATTTCTCCATTCATTATCCTTCATCATTCCATCATTCCTTCCATTTTTCCACTCATTTTCCTTAGTTTGCAAGGTTTTTTTGTTTTCTATAGGATTCCTGGTAAACCTACAGGATTCCCCGAAAACCTATAGGATGATCCTGTAGGATCTACAGTGGCTTGGGAATCCTAAAATAAGTAACCCTAGATCAAGGGAATGACCTACCCATGTCAAAAAAATAAATCCCTACTTTACCATGTCATCACCATACCTCTCTCGACCATGATCAGCCCTGCATTCATCACAAAAGTCAGTTTTCAAAATGATTACAGTTTTCAAGGAAAAAAATAAAGAGGAAAGACGATGAAGACAGAGAGCAAGGGGACAAGACTTGAAGGTTATTTTTCCTTATGCACAAATCGCTAGACCCTTCTCTGCCCATGCCAATCATCCTCACGTCCGAGCAGTAGAAAATGATTAAAATTTTTGAGGGAGAAGTAGCTACAAGACATCCTGTAGGAAATCCTGTAGTAGCCTATCCCACAAAACAAAAATCACAGATTGCAGTTAGTTTCAAGCATGGAGATCCAAAGGTAGAAGAAGATCCTTCAAATCCTAGTAGCAACATCAACATCATCATCATCAACACCAGGTACCTATACATCAAAGAAAATCATCAAAGGACAAAAAGAAAGGGAGAAAAGCACATGCAACCAACACATAGCAAAGACTTCATTTCTTCAAGAAACTGCGTCAAGGTATCATTACCGTAGGTAAGTATCTCACTTCCACTCTCTCATTTGCATAATGTGATCAAACAATGTAAAAGTTGTGAAAGAGTTGGTTTATAAGAGAAATGTGGCCAGTTGGCATGGCCACAGTCGTTCAATCAATGAGGACAAAGCAGTTAGTGCTTCCACATGTGGCAGTAATCAAGTCAAGAAAAATAAGGATGAGGTTGAAAGTAGTTAAGCTACAGATGCCTGAAGTGGGAGTTGATTATGAGGTGAGGAGAATGATGATGTGTTAGTGCGACCAATGGTCCAAAAATAGATATTAATACCTCGACTGCCAGCACACCACCTCACTCAAATCACCCATATGAGGAAATAAACATTGATCCCTATGCATAGAAGCATTCACATTCTTGAGGCTCACACTATAAACATTGCTCTTAGCCCTCAAGCAGTCTACACGAAGGGAAAATTTCATTTTCTTCTTGCCAGGACCACCTACAAGATCCTACAGGATCCTGTCAAGCAGTCTACAAGATTGGAAATGAGAAGCTTCAGAAGGGAAAACTAGAGGTTGGTTTCATCAAGCAGTGTTAAGTAGGTAGGCTCTACATTTCCCCACATTTTTCCAAGTTAAAGGAACATAAAAAAATCTTCTAGTTTGTTGAAATTGATTGCAGTATAAGGGAATTATATAGACAAAAAAATCAGTTAAATTTCCTCCATTAAATATTATATCAGACATCTACATTCCTCCATCCATCAGAGAAAATGACAAGGGGTTTTAATATAAGGGAGCCCATCAACACCATGAGGATTCATCAGCACGCTCTTGTGCCAGAGATATTCACAAGGCATAATTGGATGGGTTTCATTGAGAAATTGACGGAGTATGATGACGAAGTAGCTAGATATTTTTCTCTGTCCCTCATTCCACTCACTAGGACCCATGCCACTGTTGTGGTGAGAGGCCTCTCCATATAACTCACCCCTCAACTCATAGGCATAATTACCACACTTCCATTAGGAGTGCCTTGGAGAAAGGAGGATAAGGGAAATACCCAAACTGCAAAGAAGAAATTCTTTTTAGAAGGAGAGGAGGCCATGGAAGATGAAAATGGAGTGAGGAGAGCAAGCCTACCCTTTCCTTGGAATGAAACTAGCTACCACCTTATAAAGTGTATCTCATGTGAAGGTAGGTATAGTGTAGTATATGGATACCACTTTAGGCTTCTTGAAGAATTGAGGTTTTGGGTAGACACACCCCCTCAACACAGACTCAACATACCCTACTTCCTTCTTCAATCAATGATAGAAATGAGCATGAAGGTGCAGGAAGGAAACCATACAAAGTTAGCCCATCATGGGTTAATTATACTCATCATAGAAGATGCCCTCCAACACCTCAAAATTCCTATAACATGGGAAACTTTAAAAGACATGCAATTAGAGGGGGATATAAAATCCCTTAAATATGACAAGATCCCCATTGCCAGTGAAAAATATGAATAAGAAATAGAGGAGGATGAAAGAGAAACTGGAAAGGATGAAGAAGAAATAGAAATGGATGAAGAGGAAATAGATGAGGAAGAAGAGGAAGAAAAAGAGAAGGAAAGTGGTGAATAGATAGAAGAAGATTCTAAGGACGAAACTGATGAACAAAGTGAGGAACTAGAGGGAGAAGAAGAGTAGAAAGACAAATATGAAAAGGGGAATGGAAAAGAGGATCTAGAAGACAAGGAGGAATCACCTAGGGTGTCTCCAAAACCCACTGAGAAGGAGGCAACAAGTACCCTCACTACCCTTATTACCCCTATCAAACAAAAAGGCAAAAGATAAAGACAAACTCCATTGTACTTTAAGACAAAAATAAGTATAAGAATAAGGTAGGGAAAACCTCAAACTTCCACCAAGGTTCCCATTTCTAGTGAATACTCAACTAAACAACAGGAGAAGATGGATCCTCTTATGAAAACTCAAGGAGAAGGATCCTCGGGACATGCCTCCCCTATGCCTCCTATCACATATGTGAGAATCCCTATGACTAGATCTACCTCATCCAAAGGAAAAGGAATCCTACGAGATACACAATAATACCTACAGGAAGTAGAGGATATCCTACAGGAAGCTCTACTAAACCTACAAGAAACTCAGAAATTAGATAAAGAAGGGAGTATGTAGCAAGAAACAAAGAAGGAGGATCTAGAGCTTTGGGAACCTAGTCCACAACCTAACGTTGACTCCTACTACAGGTTTATTGAAGGGGGTAGGGTCATCCCACAAAATTTTTCCATCCCATCATTCTTTGAGCTTGAGAAAGAAAGAGAAAGAACACATAGATGGATGCAGATTTCCAAGTCCAAGGGAGTGGAGGACATAGGTCAAATGTAGGAAAAGCTTAAGGAGATGGGCAGAGAACTAAGCAAACTGAGGGACAGAAACATCATAATGAAAGCTTAGTTGGAGGAAGAAAATTCATGGTTGAAAATACAACTACAGGAAAGAGATAATCAATTGCCATCCATGGCCATTCTATCCTTCGAGTCAATGCAGTGCAGGATGCCATCTAAATCCTACACATTATATTTTATGAAATAGTGGATGCAGTTCCAAATCAAGGCCCTAGCATAAAGAGGTAATATGTCATTCCAGGATTTTAGACAGTTCATTGATCTTTGTGATCAAAGCACATTGGAGGATATGGCTAAGATGACTAAGTTCTACCTACATAACTTAGCCTTGATAGATCTGAATGTATGGGACCCTAATGAAAATCTATGGGACTTAGAGTTGATGGCTTTGACATAATGGACGAACCATGAGGAAGCAAGGGCTATAGAAATCAAGAAGATAATGGAAAGGGAAAAAATAGAGCCTCTCATGATAAGAGTTGAGCAGTGAAATCCAATGGCTATCTTGAGCACACATAACTTAATTGCAACTGACCCTCAACTTGCACCCAGGTATCTTGCTGCCCAAGAGCAAGTAGTTACACATTTTTAGGATATGTTCATGTCTTAGGGGATGATAGCATGGAATCTTGCCAAAAGATATGGAATACTTTTCCATATTGTTTGAAAATTAGAGAGTATCATTCTCCTCAAAGAATGACAAAAGCACTGAACAGGAGACCCATGTACAAGCAAACCCTCTAGAGACTCAAAATCAATTGGATTGGCTTGATACTCAGTCCAACACTGCTCTTAGGGGTGTTAGAAGGAAGGAAGGAAGAGAAAGAAAGAAAGCAGTGGGAGGAGATAGAAAGGAAGGTAGGATTCTATGCACAAGAAGAGGAAACTACAACAGAAGCATGGGATGTCAGGGAGACCACTAGAGCTATGAAAGACATGGATATTGATTGAGTTTCCTAGAGGATGAGCAACACTTTTAGTAGGGGGTTGATGATGAGCCCCATCATTGGCTAACTATGTGGACCTTAATTCACCTCCTAACTTAGGCTAATCAACTTTTCTCACAATTTATTACATATTTTGATTATATTTTGCTTACTGAGATGAGTCAAAGTGAGATATTATTCCTAGTGGACCAATTTTCATTGAATGTAGGTTTGTGAGAGAAAATCGGGGAATTTTGGCTATATTAAGGGCTGAAACTCGAATGAGACAAGGAAGAGAGATTATAGGAGGTAAATCCTCCTCATTTACTCCTCCCTCATTCGAATATTCCTCCATCAATCACACCAACTCGGAGTACAATCAGCCATGTCATGGAGATCAAAAGGTAGTCGAGCAAGTGACAGTTAAAGAGTTAGTTTATCTCAATTTTGGGGACTGATCCTCCCTAGATTTAAGGAATTTGTTGGAGAGTTTAGTTGTATAAATAAAGAGGCCTAGAGCCTCATTAAGATTCGAATTTTTGTTGTAAAAAAACTAGTCATTTTCGAGTTCAAGACTTATGGAAGACATTGCTATGTAATTTCCTATTTTGATAATGAGAATGAGAATTTTCTTGATCGAGAATTGAGTTAACTCGGAGGGTTGAAGCTCTTGGGTTAGGGCCCAACCCTAGTAGAAAAGGCATCTCTTCTTGTATTTGTATGCTTAGATTGATTTCATAGCTCAATGGTTGAATAATAGTGTAGAGTTGATTAGTTTCTTATTAGCTTGCTTCCACTTCTTCTTTACTTCAAAAGTAGTTTAGAAGAGATAAAGGAACACCAAAAATCTATCAATAGGTGTTTTTTCCTCACTTCTTCCTTCAAGGATCATGATTTAAGGAAAGAACTCCTATGCAGCCCCAAAAGGAAAAAATTCTACTTTCTCATAGAATTTAGGGTTTCCTATACTTAAGCCACCATTTGATCAGTTTGCAAGAGTAGGATTTAGTTATCATTTCTTCCATCTTCAGTCTTACATTAGATCTCATCAATGATTCCATCTTATTCTTCAAGTTTTCTTCATGCATGAAGTAGACAGCTAGCTCATTAAACTCTGTTTTCCTAGATCATTGAAATTCTTCTTGTTTACATGATTTTTGTGTAAATATCAATGTTTGATGCAATACAAGAATTTCATAATTATAGAGAGATCTGATAGCCAGCAACCTCCTTCCAACTTCAACCATCCATGATCATTCCTTGCTTTCACTAAGACCCTCACAAATTTCATCATTTTACAAGGAAACTTCTCCAAGCTTGTTGAGCAAATCCAACCATCTTTCAACTTTGGTTTCGAGTGTTGGAGTGATCCTAGGTATCTCCTTGCCTCATTCCATCCACCAAACACCTTCCCTAAGCCTTCCATCACCTTCAACACCCATCCTTTTTCTCTCGGTTGTATCTTGTAGAAATATAGGGAATCTTGTAGGTTTTTAGGACATCTTGTAGGTTTTCCTGTAGTGGCCTGTTTTGAGGCCGAATTGAGGGAGAAGCCTCTAGGAAGCTAGAAAAGGTCACCTACTAGTCTCCCCAACCTTCTAACCATTCACCAACATCCCTAAGCCACCTGCCACATCACCAAAAGAGATTAGCTTTCACACGTTTCCATATAAAGAAGACAAAAAGGAAAAACAAATTTGTTTTAGTCATTTACATGCATAGTAGTAGAATGTTTGATGTTTTGAATTTACATGCTCAAGAAAGTAGGATTACATACATGTTAACTTAGAATTCTTTTTGAATCATAGTCTCTTAGTAGTTAGTTAGAAAATGGTGTGTTTTTAGCATTTGATTTCAGTCTTCTTCCTTACTGCAGTAGACAAGCTTTCTCTTAGCACAGATTTCTCTTTCTCTCATGAGTAATAAAGATTCTTCTAAATCCATAGAAGTCTGGCTTGAAAAACCCTAGTAATCTATTTCCAATACCCATCACTTTTACTTGTGTATACAATACTGTCACCTCCAAGTTTGTACGATCCCGGGGTTGAAAAAGTAAAGTTGGTAGCCCCAGGAGTTGTAGAATTCTTGCTGCAATACTAGTGCTCATCAAGTAGGATGGAAAAAAGAAATGAAAAAATGAAAAGAATAAGAGGAAAATATAAAATGTCAAGTGAAACCCCCCTTTGAGACGCTTGATATTGGCTCATTTATTGAAAACCTTCTTCAAGTGGCCAATGGGTTGGAAAAACAGAAAAAAAAGAAAGAAAACATCTTAGGTGAAAACCTCCTTTGCGGTGCCTAAGTAGACCTACTAGTTGACAACCTCATTGAGGTAGCGAGTAGGCCTAAAGAAAAAAAAAAATAAAAAAAATCATGTATCTCTTTCTGATGAATGCAGGTTCTCTCCAACCTTTGCAAGAAACAAGAAAAAATTAGCGCCAAAAAAAAATGATCAAAAACCTAGTTAAAGAAAGTCAAACTTGGGCTTTCTCCTCCTTTGCTCAGAATCTCCAACAATACCAAGGCCAAATCAATCCCTCAAAGACATCTGTTTCCAATATCCACCCATAATTTCCAAGCCTTTCCCATTCATTTTCCTTGATGTCCTAAAACACTACAGGAGAGTTATGTTTTGCTACAAGAGGCCAAAATACACATAGTAGAAAATTGTTTTATCATATCTTGAAAATTGTGCATCTATTGACCAATCTATTTCATGGGGAGATGAATATGGATGATGGTAAGATGCTCAAGTAATTTTAGCAAATTCTAGTGTACATTTTTCGAGAAATCAACCTCCATCACCCATATCCATTTTTATGTTTTCTCAAGATTCGTGCATCCATTGGCCAAGAATTTTTATGGGGAGGTGCATAAGGATGATGTAAACATGCTCAAAACATTTAAAGTTAATATATCCTACCATTTGAGAGATATGGATAAAATAAATATTCTACAACAGACTATCTTGAAATGCTACAAGAGAAACCATAATTGCTACATGATCGACTTAGAAAGTGGGGTAAAATCCTATGTTTTCCTTAGGGGAATGAAGAAATAATTCTACAATACGTCCACCATCCACCCTCCACACCATTTAGCCATATTTCCATCCAAAAATTCATCTTTTTCCATGAAAAAAATCAATTTTCACCCCTTCTCCCATAATTTTCGCCACAATCCAAAGCACTTGGAACCATGAGAATGAAAAATTGACCAAAATTAAGCATTTAAGGACCATATTTATGATCTTGGGTTGCCACACAAGTCTTACAGGGATACTAGAGGGTCAATGTTAACCTTCAACAATAGAATTTGATTCATCTTCCAAAGAACCTGTATTGTCAAGAACATTTCAATAAAAAAACATTTAGAGTAAATCCATTGGATGGAGAAATGAGCATAAGAAAATTACACCTCAAGATTCTAGTAGATCAACCATTACCTTTGTTCAGAAACAACATGCAACAATCAAAGGATTATCACTAGTATCCGTAGAAACACCAAAGGCAACTTCAACAATCATATCAGCAACCTTAATATCACCTGCAAAAATACATCAAGTGTAAGGCCTAGCTATGTAATCCTCAAAACCTATCCTACAGACTTATTTTAGCTCAAAAGATTATTGTAAGTGTATGAAGGAAAAGGTTTTTTATAACCGAACTTAGCAACAAAGAAGTTTCGACCTTATCTAGCATGGAAAATTTTAGGGGCTAATATTTGCACGTGGGATAATTTTCCATGGTTTTTCCAAAAAAATGATTCACCAATTTCCATTTTTTCCTAAAAATTATTCGGCCAAATTTTATAGTACAAAATTATTTTACCTTAAAAATTGCCAAAATTATATAAAGAGTATATATAAAAGTATTAGAAATTTTCATGTTTTTACAAAGATTTCAACAAAATTTTTATAATTTGCAATTTGGCAACTAGAAAGATTCACTAAGGTTTATAAACTTTAAGACAAATTTTCATCCTTAAAATTTTCCCTGTTATCTAGTAGTTAACTTCACATTTCCACCAAGACAACCACATGTCTGGAAGAGGAACATGACAAAAGTGAAAAGGATGTGAGAAATTGGGTCTTTATCATTTAGTTGTGATGGAAGAAAAGGAGTGTGAGGGGTAAGTGAGGGCCAACTCATTTAAATCAAAGCACTTTGATTTTATTTTGCATGCAATGAAAGAATAGAGAAAATTATGAAAAAAAGTAAAAAATAATGAAAAAATAAAGAGAAAAAAAAAATAAAAGAATAAAATGGTGGACCCACCACTTCTTGTCATGCAAGGAATAGCTTCTATAGGATTCAGGTTAGTTTGTATAGGAGAAAACGAAGTTGTTATAGGAGGAACATAATTGCTACAAGAAGAATAGATTTGCTATAGAAAGGAAAAATTTGTTACAGGAATGAACAGAGCTGCTACAGGAGATAAACAGATTGCTACAGGAAGTTAACAAAGGGCTACAAGAGAAAAGTATTTCTACTAGGGTGTTGGATAACGATTAATTAATTGTTACAAGGTACAAAGAAACACAACAGATATGCAAAGGATTTTCTACAGACATGGTAAATTCTCCAAGGGTGGAAGATATCCAAGCCTCCAGTTTGGTCATCACATCCTTCCTTTATTTTGCTTCAGTTTGTTGACCATAATTTCTCCCTCTGTAAGAAGAAATAGCTCTGTGTTAAGTGTTTTCAATTCCACAATTTAATGAGAAAAGATCATTTACATAGCTAGTTAAGGGTGTTCACAAGAATTTGATGGATAGTATGACGTGTCATGGAAAAGAATTTTTATCAGCAATAAGAGGCTTGCACTTCAATCAGAATTACATTATTAATGAGGTAATTGATGTAAATAAATCCTTCTTTTCACAAGGAGAAGTGCCAAAGGAATACCAAAAAAAGAAACCAAAGGAGAGGTTCTTCCCTCACAAATAGAAACCATTACAATTGAATAATCTCTTCAGAAAAAGAAACAACCTAAACCTACATTAGAAGTTCCATGGAAAACAAAGACATGGGTAGAAATGGAAATAGAAGAGTAGCAAGAAGAGCAACAGGAGGAGAAATACAAGGACCAATAAATAGAGAATGAAATATGCTTGCATACATGATGAACCATAGGACAAGGATGATGAATAGCTTGCTCAGAGGATGAGCAACATTTTCAGTGGTGGGGTATGATGGGCCTCCAAATTAGACACAAATTAAGGCCCATCTAACATTTCCTAGGCACATAAAGACTATATTAAATCTCTCCTTCTACACATAATAATTTTATTTTAGTTTTCATATTTTTAGAATTCAAACCAACACATAAATCACAATAATACTTTCGTAGCGGAGGCCAGTTGGAGGACATCATACGATTTATCTCACTAAATCCTTCAAATTAGAGTTAACCAAAACATGTTATCTAAGCAGAGAGGTGATTCTTGTGTTTATGTGCCCTCTGGGTAGAAAATTCACAAATTGCAATGAAACTATCTAGAAATTTTAGTATTCCAACGAGAAACAGAGTGCAAAATAATGTTACAAGCATTAACAATTATAAAATTGTGATTTATATGTAGCCTATGGAGAGATCATTCCACAAAACCTATATCTGAAGAATAAGTGATCATTCTAACTTTCGATGCATATATTCATTTCGTTGTCTGAAATATTATGAAGTACGATAGGAAATTAATGATTGAGATAGGCTACTCTGTCTTTTGAACCTCGAGCTCATTAATTTATTTTCTTACTTCACACAATCACAATTTTATTTAAAGCTAACACTTCAACCAGTTTTTCTTAGTTTCAACTTGGTTTTTCTTGTGTATGGAGAAGGTTGTAGTTGGTGCTAGTAGCTTCAAGTTTCAACTTCAACTTCAGAGTGACAAAGTTCAGGTATTTTTTCTAAATATTTTATGTTAAATGTCCACTTGTTGACGTAATTCTTAATTCCACTTGCTACTTAACTCTCTATGTTCGGTTTTCTTAGTTATCGACTTGATTTCATAATTTGATAGCTTGCGCTCGTGCATTAAGTTAGCTTAGGAAAAATGTCTACCTCATCCTTTATATCGATGGTATCCATCCTACTCCATCTAATGACCATGACATGAACTTGTAGGCCTATTTTTTTCATGCATAGTACCGACTATAAACAAAAACAATGAATTATGAATTTCTTATTATTAATATTTAACATTCATATTGCATTTAAAATTATTTTCGTAGCTATAAAACTAAAAGCAACACTAAATAGAATATGGCAGGGGTTATGTCCTTTGTGAAGAGAGTGATACTTAGTGGTACATATTTTTGAAAAGGAAATTTCATTCTTAATGTTACGTGCTCAACGTTTTGATTCCTTCTATGAGATATTCACAAGGAAACTCAAAGCTTGATGATGATCCCACAGAAGGCATCGAAACATCAAGCATGCAACAATGAGAATGCAGTTCCTTCTCAAGTTATGTCCATGTTATTTCATACTTGTTCATTATGGTGCATGTATAGTAATAATTTTTAATAGATTTAGATTTATAAATCTAAAGTTTTCAAAATGAAAAACATTGAGAAAAACCATCTATCATTACTAATAAAACTATGTGGCCATCATTCACTTTTGAGATGCAAGCAACACATGTACAATAAGAATGTTAAATAGAGTTGCATATAGAACTATAAAATTTTATCAATGATAATCCCTTATGATTACTTAAAAACGATTTGTCCCTCACGTGCTTTGAGATGCAGGTAGACAAAGTTGTTTTGATGTCAAGACTTTACCTTTGTTCTCACCTTACAATAGAGTAAATACTATTGCAACCACATACAATTATTTATACTATGCATTTTTTTCTCAACTTGTTTTTTAATGAAAAATTCTTCTAAATTGGTTCTCTATTTGCAATATATTCTTCAATTTTGCTTTAAAATGAAAGTTAATTTTTTTTTTTTAAACAAGTCATGAGTTTTTAAATTTATATTTTTAATTTGTGAGGTTTCAAATTCATTATTGTTTTAAGCTAGATTAAATATGGTGTAGTGAGAATTAAAAATTAGATTTATAACTCTAACATTTAAGGTTTATATTTATCAAAATAAACATTTGATAGTTGATATTTTTCTCCATTCAAAATTCTCAATCCATTATTAGCCATATAAATTTAAATACTAAAATTTTTCAATGCATTATTAAGTTTCAAAATGACAATATAAACCTAAAATAAACATGAGTGAGTTTGGGAGATTAAGGATGGTGGGCGAATGATTATATTTTTATTTAACATAAAACTCTAAAATTTGTTTCACTAGATACAATTCTTAAAAGTGTTTACAATTTTTACAAGTTTAACATGAAATTCTAAGTTGTGTTTTACAAAACAACATCATAATTGGAAAATCATAAAATCTTTGTAATCCTAAATTTTGAATTTTTAAAGAATTGAAAAATTGTATTCATATATATAATATTATCAAGTAAATAATCTATTTTATTAAAAGAGTTATAATTGTTTTGTTTTAATATGGATTTGTTTTTATTTCTTTCACCATTAAATATGTTTCTTCTTTTTAATTTAGGTATTTACTTATTCTGTTGGTTTTATTGATTGAATATACCTTGTAAACCTTGAAAAATGTCTCCTATTGGTAGCCCTATGAAGGATAGAAAACAATTGTCAATTGTTGATGCATTTGGTCTCCCACGATATTCTAATCAACCATGTAATCTTCAAAATGAAGTTGATCCATGGGATTATGTTGTAAAATATTGTAATGGTAATGAAATGAAGAAATTTCCTAGTATGTTAAATATAAAAAAGACACTCCATTTGCAAAATAGAGAAGTAACACTTTTCAAGTTAGTGGTCTAGTGGCCATGCAAAATCAAAAGGTCCTTAATTCTCGTTACAAATATTGAAGGGAGAAAGAAAACAAAGTAATATTCCAATCACTAAACATGTAAAACTAATGGTTGATGTTAAGAGGGAGAGAATTATGTTACTGATTGAAATCATGTATTTTGTTGTTATATATTATTTATCTTTAGAAATATGTAAGTAAATATGTCACTTGAATAGGTATAAATACACTCCACACATGCCTCTTATAGATGAATATTCTACATACACAAATAACAACATCAGGAAAAGAGTTTCTTGAACTGATAAAGAGGTGTATTAGAACAAACTAATAAAGGAAATTTTACATAGCCCATTTTACTCAATTTTAGTTGATGAAAGCACTACTCAAACTATGGAACACCATTTGATTGTTTATTTCACATATTTGACAAATAGAGGAAGAGGTCAATGTGTAACAAAGTTTATCTGTTTGATTCAAATAAATTATGGAACAACATAGTGTATGTATGATGAAATGATAACTCTTTTAATAGAAAAGGATATATCTTTAATGAATTTAGTTGGTTTTGGCTTAGATGGTGCATCTGCCATAAGGGTGATTCATGAAGGCTTATCTTCTAAGCTTCGCCAATATTCTCCTCATTTATTATATATCCGTCAAATAGATCATACGGAAACATTAGTAGCCAATGATGCTTAACCTCATTTTCCAAAGTTACAATATATTGAAAAATTTGCAAACAAAGTTTATTCATGGCTTGGGAAATCAACTAAAATATATGGAAAATTATAAGAACTAATGGAATCATTTCAAACCACTAAGTTATAGTTCTTAAAAAATAATCAAATTAGGTGGCTCTTTAGAGGTAAGGCCATGAAAAGACTCATTAAAATCACACCTGCTTTGTTTAAGATTGAGAGTTAGGGGAGGAAAAAATGTATGAGCTGGCAATAATATTTAAAGTGAAATTTTGCATCCATCTACTTGTAGATGTGATCATTTAATTAAATAACTTGAATCAAAATTTCCAAGAAGATCATGTTGATATTACATCTATTAGCACTACTTTAGATGTTTCGGTTAACATGCTTCACATATGATTTTAGGGATGCATTTTTGGGGTAGGTGCAATGCACATGTCATCTTTTTTTAGTTAAAGAACAAGAAGGAACCCTTGAATTTACTAACAGAAGAAGTATGGTACATTACATCCATTCAAATTCAAAATTTTTCCAAATATGAAAAGCTCGGGGATGTTATATGATTGTATTCTTTTGGGAAAATATTTTGATGTAAAGGTGATTGAATCTTTAGATATGAGATTCACTGATTTACATGTATTTAATGTTGCTAAGTTTTTTAGTCCTCGAAATTATTGTGAAGATGTGAATGATAAATTCTGCCAACCAAAAATATGGTTGAAATGTTTATGTGAAATATTTAGTTTTGGGGAATCACCTATTGTGGATACTGTTAGATGTTTGGGTGAAATGGATGAATTTATTTGTACCATTTATAAAACGTACCCAAAAAATCATATGTATGGAGGATGGAATCTATTTGGAGATGAACCTAAATGGTTTGAAGGATTTCCATATTTGATGCAATTATGACAAGCTATTCTTGTTATCCCAACAAGCACAACAATGTCTAAAAGAGGTTTCTCAATATTTATCAAGTTAAAAAATGATGACAAATCAAGACTTTCATTAGAGACACTAGATATGTTAATGTTTTTGTCTCTTATTGCACCTTACGCTCCAAATGAGGTAGACTGGAATGCTATTTATGATGTATGGAAGCAAATGAAAACTAGAAATTCCTTTCCATTGGAAAATAGATTTATATTTTCAATGATGTAAATCCAAATACTTTTGAAGATATTTAAATGAATATAATAAATGCACATTTACCTTTTCTTAATGGATTTTGAGATAAATGTTTGATTATTTACTAACTTCTATTGAGATTTTATAATGTTTTAATGTAGCCACTCTTTAAAATTTTAAGATTTAGAAGGACACTATTTCATTTTGAATTCTTTTAATCCAAGGTTTGTTTAATAGAGACTTGTCAATAAAAGTACAATTCTTTTTATAACTTTTCATATTTTAAGGGTAAGATGGATATATTCACTTCCAAATGAAATTAAGACCAACCCATCAAATTTGATCTCTGGATGGAAGTTCCTTGGCCTCCATCCACCTCATGACATAATCTGTGCATACCAGAATGTAGGAGTTGTGGTGTGATGATGGGTTGGCCACACCAACGAAATCAATGAAACACCTATTGAACGGTTCCAACATTATCAGGGGTTGTAACGACATCTAAATGGATTTCATAAGTCTTCCTATGTGCTGGAAGTTGTGCACCTCTTTACCTACTCATGTTACCATTGATGTGCTAGGAAACAAGAATTACTGAGAGTGGGGTGAATCTAGAATTATAAATTTTATTCTTCTTTATACCAATTATTAAAATAATTATAAATAATTGCACATCAATAATGTATTGATTTAATGTGGAAACCCTTTCGACAAAAAAACCACAAAAACTTGTTTTTCTTATTATGTAAATTCAAAACACCAACTTTGATTACATAAAATATTTGTGAACACTCATTATTGATTTGAGATGGAGCAGATTAGTAATGTTTTGCTAATTCCCCGTTCAGAATAAAATCCAAGATGCTTATCATTTTCTTATCAAGTGCTTAAGGATTCAATATTTTTGCTTAATTAGCTGATTCCCATGAGAGTTTCTTATGTAAATGTTAGAAATAATTTAACATAAAACATATGCTGAACAATAGAAAAATAATAGCAAAGAAGATCAAAACACAACACACAACAAGCACATGATAAAGGAGTTCACCCCTCTTGGGATATGTCTTATTGGTCCAGCTTCCAATGGCTTGGGCCTATTTATTATGCTAAAATTACAACAAAAGTGTGTTTATAATGATTAAATGCCTCTGAAACCTATCTCAATCAGTTCAAAATGCTCAAAAATGGTTATATAGCCTCTTTTTGCATCCCCTTTAGATAAGAACTGAAGAAATTATGACTTCTCCTAGTTCTCCCACTATTTGTTCCAAAAACTGCTCCAAAACTGACCAAAAATCCCATTTCCACTCCATAATCGGCTAACACAGGGAGGAATTCATCGCATGATGGGCTATATCTTGTTGGTCATATCGCAAATTGCAATTGGCATGTGTTGCAGGCTCTTATGGAACGACAAAACATTGTGATTGTAATATTGCACATACACCAGGGATAATTAACTACAACATCTAAAATCCCATGTATGGAACCCATCACTCATCGTAATCAAAAAAGTTGAGTGGCCGAAGTGTTGTTAACACAGGAACGTTGTGATTGCAGTATTTTGGACCCACCAGGGTATTAAACCATGTCATATAAAATTCCTACTTTCGGGGTCTTATCGCTCATCACAATCGACAATTGGTTGTGGGCTATTAACACAAAAAAACATTGCAATGAGATATTGTGGACCGTTTGGGACATTAAACTATATCACAATAAAATATCACGTCCAGGCAGTCATCGCAATCAGAACTTTATCAGTGGTAACAAATAAAACGGGGTTGTGGGTGAGATATACGATTATCACAAATCACAACCCAACCTATCAGGGGCTGATACTTGTCCTGTATCCTTTATTTTTCCATGATATGTGATATATGTCACCCAATGGAAACCTACCAATTGAAACTTCCCCATTTTCTGGAACCCTTGCCATGTCATCCATTCCTCCCACATAGACAAGTCAAACATGAACTTTGATTTGCTCTAACATCTACATAAGAAGTCAGATATGAGTATCATTCACATTGTTGGATTTAGAATGCCGAGGTCTTCAATCTGAAGCTATGTGTGACAAGATTCTTACACTTTTATTTTTTAGCATAATTCTGAGCACTTCATCACTCCTCCCCATTGGAAGCCTTTTGGAGCCCAAAAGATTTATATTCAATTATTGAAAATATGAGGGTATTGTTCCCTCACCTTCCCCACTTCAATCCATTTGGCCTTTGATGGATGTGAATCTTTGACACCCACCTGAAGATAATCAATACTTCCCCTTTTAGTTGTCCTTGTCCTTCTATCAAGTATAGTGTCTTGCTGAAGCACATCAAGGAATTCTGGAGAAAAGTCTTCAATAGATGGAATTTGAACACTCTCTCATTGATATTCACTTAAAGGAGGTTCATACAATCTCAAATTTCCAACATTAACAATGGAATATATTTTCATATATGAAGGCAAATAAAGCTTGAAAGCATTATTACCAATCTTTTCTAGAATTTTAAGTGGACCATAACGAATTGGTTTCATATTTTTGCCTTCACCTTGAAGCTTTCATTTGTAATGTATAGCTAAACTTCATCACCTACTTGAAACTGATGATCCACATGATGCTTATTGTGTCATGCCTTATACTTTCCTTGACCCTTTTCTAGTTTTTCTGGAATTGTTTAGTGAATCAATTGAATTTTCTCAATGAATTTCTTTGCCCTGTATATGTCACTATGTCCATCTATAGCTACATCTTTCTCAAAGATGAAATATACAGGTGATTTAGGAAAATAACCAAGACATGCCTCAAAAGGTAAAGTTAGAGTATAAGAGCTGTTTCCTTGGTTGTGAGCATGTTGAATATAATGCAACTGTTCATGCCACAACTTAGGATGTTTGCTGCAATCTTCTCTTAGAAAATGAATAATTGTCAGGTTAACCACTTCAATTTGACCATATATTTGTGAATGGAAGGATGTACTTTTCTTCAATTTGGTGTCCATCAAGTTCGATAAACTTGACCAAAAATTCCAAACTAATCAAGAATTGCAATCACTTATAATAGATGTAGGCAATCCAAAATGAACCCATACATTTTGAAAGAAAAGTTGAGTTTTTTGTTCAACTGTAATTTGTTTTTTACAAGGCATTACTATGCACATCTTGTTGAACCTATCCACAACTACATACAAATAATCATGACATTTCCTTGATAAATGAGGACATCCTACAAGACCCATAGAAACACTTTCCCATGGTTGTTAAGGCACTAGAAGTGGTGTGTACATTCCTAGTTTCTGATTACTAGGCTTACTGATTGCATACAATGAACAACCTCTGAGAAAATGTGACACAATTTAAATCATACAAGTCCAATAAAAATACCTCTAAAGATTTTCCATTGTTTTACTTACACCGAAATGCCCAGCCATAAGAGAAGTGTTCGCTTCCCTTGTGACATTTACTTTGTCTCCTTGACAAAGAAAAAGCTTTCCCAATTGATACAACATAGTATCATGTACATGGTAGTCTAATTCCTCAACTTGGTGGCCTTGAATCAAGTTTAAATATACCTCTTTAAAGTCAACATCCCATGCATATGGTTCAACATAACTTTCAAGCATAACATAATGATTCTTGAGTAAAATGGATACATTAATAGCTAGTCTAGAAATCATATCAGCAACTCTGTTATAAATACCTTTCTTGTACTTGATTACCAAGTGGAATTTTTGTAAAAATCCCATCCAATGAAAGTGCCTTGATTGCAGCAGTTTGGTTTGAAATTGCAGATATTGCAAAGGTTGATGATCACTGTGAATAAAGGTTTATTTTTGCATCAAGTAATTCTTCCATTTCTTCACACTTTGCACCAATGCATAAATCTCTTTTTCATATGTAGGATAATTAATAACAACACCATTAAATATATATCATAATGAAATGAAATGGGATTACTCTGTTGTAAAAGAACTGCACCCATGTCGTAGCCACTTGCATCTATTTGTATTTCAAAGGGTTTTTTTAAGTCTGGTAATGCTAAAACTGTGGCTGGACTAATATTTTTTTTCGAAGCATCAAATGCTTTTTGTTATTTGCCTCCCCACTAGAATACAACCTTCACGCTGGTTAAATCATGTAGTGGAGATGCTATGGAAGACAAAATAGCAATGAACTTCCTCCAGTATTGCGTTGCTCCCCAAAAAATCCTTATTTCTGTAACATATTTGGGTATTGGAAAATTCATAATGACTGAAACTTTACAAGGGTCAATCTTCAGCTCACCTCCTCCAACTATGTGGCCCAAATACACTAAGGAATTTTTTTGAAATTCACATTTTGACATCTTCATAAATAACTGTTATTTTCTCATGATATCCAAAACTTTCCTCAGATGCTTGACACGCTATTCTTGTGATTTGCTGAATATCAAAATATCATCTAAATAGACAATTAAAAACTCATCAAGAAATGCTCTTAAAACATCATTCATAACTCTCATGAATGTAGCTAGAGCATTGCAAAGACTGAAAGCCATAACCAGCCACTCAAACAATCCTTGTTTAGTTTTAAAGGTGGTCATCGAAATATCCTCCTTAGTTATTCTTACTTGATGAGATCCCCTTCTCAAGTATAATTTAGTGAGATATTTTTCATTTTTCAACTGATCTCATAAATCATCTATTCTGGTCAGTGGGTATCGATTCTTTACTGTAATCTTATTCAAGTTTCGATAATATACACACATGCCCTAGGTTCGATCTTTCTTGGGTACCAATACAATTGGTGAACCACATGGTGAAGTCGAGGTATGAATTACACCTTTATCTAACAACTCTTGGACTTGTTTCTTAATTTCTAAACTTTCCAGAATTGACATTCGATACATACCGGTGTCTGGGAGTGGACAATCTTGCGGTAGCTAAATTTCATGTTCAATCCCCATTTTTGGTGGAAATCCCTTTGGCTTTTGAAACATGTCTCCGTATTGATTGACCACATCAACCAATTCATATTTCAACTTTACATCACAACTTGCAGAGGATTCGTGCTCCATGTCATTCTTCTGCTTGATCAAAAGGAGCACAAGACTCTTGCTGGAATTGACTAGTTGTGTCATTTCCCCTGTGCTTGCTAAAGACAGACTAAGCTTTCTGTGATGGGATCTTACAATATACTCCACTCCATCTTTGAACAAATGATATTTGTTCTCAAATTAGTGGAAAATGACTTTCCTATCATACAGATACGGGCTTCCCAACACAATCCCAGAAATATCCAATGGCACAACATCTAATTCGACTTCATCAATGAAACTGGCAGTAATTGCAAACCTAAAAATGCATTTTCGTGTGACTTGAAAATTGGCATCCTTGGTTATCCAACCCAATGAATATGGTTTATGATGAGGTATAATTTCCATATTCAATTTCTTAACCAAATGTGTAGAAATTAAGCTGGCTTGAGATCCACTGTCAAAAAGCGTATCAATCTTTGTATGTTTGGGAATAACATAGATATGGAACAACTCAATTCAATTTTCCTCATTTGAAATTGTATGAGAGTTATTTTCTACACTAGTGGTTGCCACGACTTCCTCTTTGCTTGCTTTTTTCATGACATTTCACTCAGTGACTTTGGCTACAATCTTGGTTTCGCTCCTTATTCGGAACCCAAGTCTTGTTGTGCAACAATGTTTGTCCTTTGTTTCCCTTTATTGTTAAATTTTGTCAGTCTTAATTCAGGATGAAGCTTCTACCAATGCACTTCATAATGTCCCTCTTTGGAACAATTCTTGCACACGGGTTTCTCCCCTTCTTTCTTAACAAAAGCATTTTTCTTCTACTTTCCTTTAAATTTCTTCCCTTTTTCACCACTTTGAAATGGCTTCTTCTTACCTACTTCCTGTACATTTTTCCCTTTTGATTCAAGGTGCGTAGCTTGAACATAGACCTCATTAGGATTTGTGGGACTAAACCTAAGAATTGTATGTCGAAGATAGTTATGAAACCCTCCTATGTATTTCAACAAATTATCTTATGACTATAATTCTACTCCTAACATAAGACCTCTTTTCCTAAACTGTTGAGTATACTATTACACAATTTGACCTTTTAACTGTCTAAAATTTTGCCAATTGATGATAACTTTTTGCATATGAGCTAAAGGGTAGAACTGTCTTTTTATAACAACAATGAAATCAAACAAAGTAATTGAGATCTTACCATGTTTTTTGACCTCGTCTTGAGTCCTTGATTCCCACCATACAAGTGTTTCACCCTGTTAGGTTCCTATACTAATAGGAGTCATAATGTTTGAATGGCTGAGGTTAAACCTGTAATATGTACATACCTTTGGCTTTTTGCAAATGTTTTCCATATTCGAAAAATTAAAAAATGTAAAGAGGATATGTCCTAAAAGAAAAATCAAAGGACAAGAAGAATAAAAAGGTCAAAAAAGATAAAAAAAATATGAACCCAAAGAAAAGAAAATACCATGAAAGTGAGCAAGTCAAAATGCCACTCCTAGTTACTTTTTATGCTAAATAAATGATTGTGTGTAGCTTGTAATATTTTCCACAATCCACGATAGTCAAAATGTTTAATCTTGGCTATTTCATGTTTTCAATTTCATGTCTATAAATAGAGAATAATGATCTAAACAAATAGTGTAATCTTGGTAGATGATTAGATTAGGTAGAGTGAATAAAAGGATCTCAACTCTTTAATCTGAGCCCTTGGATGTAATAAGGTTAGTCTTAGTTAGATTACTATTGTAAAAGAAAAGAAAAATGTTTTGATAAGGGTTTGCCAGCTTAAGTGCACCCTAATAAATAGAAGTAAAAATGGTAGGGTGAGTAGATGGGTAAGTAGAAGAAAATTTGCAGAAATTATGATGATTGTTATAGAAAAAAAGCATATTAATCATTCTCATCATGAAATTTCCAAATGTAAATGGGAAATTGAGCATGTATCAACTTACAAAGACAATTAATTAACTTCCCTCATTCACTTCACTTTTTACTTAACTAATTTCCCACAATAAGTCTTAAGTACCCAAAATCCTAAGTTAAAGGGGCTCAAAGCATTTCTATGACTTCTGGAGGGACCAAACCCTTAGCCCAATGACTTATAGGTCCTAAGTACTAAAAGTTCCCTCATGAACATTCACCACCTTCAATTCACTCATAGTCCCAAACAAACACCTTTTCCTAAGAAAAACACCACTTTCCTAAGGAAAAGTCACTTTCCCCTAATAAGCCCATTTTTCTAAATATAAAACCTTATTATCTCAGGGAAAGTGATCATCCCCCACGAAAAGACCCCTTTTCTCAAAAAAACCCAAAAAACCCTTTAAAGCCTAAGTATAGTGTGTATGAAAACAACAAATGAATGAATACATTACACTTTAGTACTTTTCTCATTTTTCATATTAACTTTTAACTTTATGTATTAAATCCCTAAAGCAATAAACCCTTTCCCCATATAGTTATATAATAAATTCCCTTATATTAATACCCTAGCCCCAAAAAAGTTTGAAATATAAACTTTATAATAGACCCAAACCCATTAAACGAAATTAATTGATCAATATGTGGTTAATTAATAATCAACCCACCACACTTAGACCTTCGCAAGCCCCTCCATTACCCTTCGTATGATACCCTCGCCCCAATCACCATGTGATCAGCTTCCCATCAATCCAATGGTGGACAATCATATCGAGCAGCCTCTGAAACCCGACCTTTACCTGCCTGATATGGGCAATTTCTTTTAGGCCCCAATGCTACGTGGCACCCATTGAATAGCATCGGGCGGCCTCCCCCCAAAACCACTCTAGCTCCAAAAGAAGTGCGATCAAACCCGCTTACCGCCTCCTGCTAAACGACAAAACATCCCATCTCCCGCTAAAAGCCAAACGTACCCTTTTTCCCCGTGTGCCCGCCAAGCAGTTGACTTTGTAAATAAAACTAAAAAACTCATTATTTTTTAGTTTTACCGTGAAAAAGACACTCAGACCTCCATGTAAGCAACAGACGACGTCCAACTGCCAACCCACGTCCAACCGCCGACCTGCAGTCACCATTGAACTTCCAGTCGACCCTCCAGCTCAAATAAACCACCTGCAACCGTGCACAGTCGCCCGCCGACCCGTCAGAGCCTAAATTCCAGGTATTTATCCAAATACACCGAGAAACCCTGTCTCTTTCCTAAAACTATTACTCAATTGCTTGAAGTTATTAAGTAATTAAGTAAAAGAACTCCTGCAAACCCACAATTGCTCTGTAATTGGACCAAATTGCCACAATTTGACTGAAAAACCCTCTTCCCCATTCTTAAATACACAAGAACTAAGAATGGTCACTCCAGTTGCAATGGATGTCTGACCAATTACCACTCCCCATCTAGATTTAGACCATCTTCCTTTGGCGGACAAATACTTCCAAATCAAGGACACCTCTGTCCATGAATCCCCACTGAAATTATGTTGTAGGTACAGAGACCAATACTTAAACCATGCAGACAAAATAGGCCTTTGGGAGTCTAATTTACCAAAGTACCAATTCCCTTCAGTACATATCTTTCTTGAAATTGTTCACTATTGCCATACAAACTATAATCCTAGCCAAAGAGCAATGATGTCTCCTAACCATAATGTGCTTTTCACCATCACTTCTGAATCCTTAAATGAAATGCTACAGCTATAACCAGCCCAAAATCTAACCCCCCTTTCTATTGGAGACTTGCTAGACCAACTCCCCAAGATTACCCCTACCAGACTTGCTGAAATGCTTCAAACCTGCATCAGTGGGGGAAACATGTCCCAACAAGACCCCCTCCATAGGTAGCTACCATATTTTCTAAAACTAGCCAGGACATTGTGTCCATGATATCTAGTGTCATAGGCTATACTACAAGTGAGTATGTTGATGAAATCACTCTAGCCTTCATGTCCATTTTTACCATAGGATAGCCCCCTTCCATCATATATGATTATGGAAAATTAACAGCAGATAAAATGCATGATCAATTCTTGAGAATGAACAATGAAAGAGTATTCAAATATTCCTCAGTTCTATACCACCTTTTCTTATATTATCAAGCTGATAAATTCCCATTTACTCTTCAAAAACTTGATACCAGAGGAAACCCTAGGTTAGTTGTCTTATTGACTCCTTTGGTCCACAAATATGAATCACCATATTTGTACATAGACTTCATAGACCTTAGTATCCATCCTATAGTGATCATCCTATTAGGAAGTCCTCCTCCAAGGATCAATTCAGATATCAGGAGGATCCTACAACTTTCTAAACAACACAAAGTGGGAGATTGGTACTTGTACCAAAATCACACTAAAATTAGGATCTATGGCTGTGAGTTAGCACCATACAAGTTCCCCAGGTACCTCCCAATGAGTTTATTTTCTTTGGAGTACTATAGGCAGATAATCAATTCAGATGAGGTACATTTTGTGAAAGCCAAAAAGAATTCTTAACTCAAAATCAAAGATCAACTAGGCCCCTTTGTGTGCAATAGTCAAGAAGCTGGAAGAGAAGCAAAAGAAATCCTTCAAAGGCCCAAAATGAAACAAAGCTTCATATGGAGATATGACCCCTTTGATTTCATCTGCAATAGAAGACAAAAAAACAAGTTGTCTCCCTATCTCGACCACAAAATCCCTGAGATAGAAAAATATGCAAATCAAATGGAATGGGTGGAGAACACTCTAGTAGATAGAGATAGCACTGAGGTTGCTGTTGAAAATACATTAATTGATCTAGAGAGGAGACATAATGAGGATTTTTTCATAGAGGTACCAGGAGAATCCCAAACCCAAAGTGAATCATAGGCACACAGTGAACAATAAGTAGAAGAAGGACCCCAAGTTCAAGAAGAGTTAGATGAACTAGACTTATCAGAAGAACTAACTCAAACAAGACTACTAGAGCATATCATGAGTACTCCCCCTACATTGAAAACTCCTCTAAATGAGGAGAAGAACCCCAAAAGAGACAAGGAGGAGGCCACTCCTTCAGGCAGAGCCATTTCACAAACTTATGTCAAGAGGCAAAGGTTAAATCCTTTCTCCGAGCAAGAATTCACAGAGGAAATATTTGGAGTCATAAGCATAGAAAGATAAGGGAGCAGGCATGCTACTCCTTCTGGAGGAACACAAGAACCTTCCACATCACATGCTCAAATTTTGGAAAAACAGCCAAGTGTGGAAGAGTCCTCATTAAGGATTCTAGCAGACCAACACCAGGATACCAGAGAAAAGTATAAGGAAATAAAGGTCAGGAATGATAGGTTAAAGGCACAAAGCTATGCACAATACCTCAAAATGGCTCCCACCAACCAAACAAGGCTTATGTCAGCCTTTGATATGAAAGAAGGTAAAATGCAGATCAATTTTCTTAAGCCCACCACTCAGTAGCCCAGATCAGTAGTTGACTACCAGGAGATAGAATTTAAAGTGCTGGAAAAGGATATACATCCTATTGACCAAATTGAATTGCATAAATAGATAGGAGAGATTGTATATTCCACTCTAACAAGCAAAGCCATCGCAACCCACCAGTTACAAAATTCGTTGAATAATATATCAGCACAATTTCAACGAGAAAAGGTCTCCTCACAGGCCAAGGATACCAGGATCAAGTCCTTAGAGGACTTAATCATAGAGTTGGGCCATGATCCCAAAGATGTTAAGTCTCTAGAACGGTTAATTAAAAAGAAGAATGATGATATAGTTGCTTTGAAAAAGTAGCTCAAAATCCCACATCTCCATCATCCACAAATAGCAAAAGTCTTAGAGACTCAGAAGGAACAAGAAGAGCTTATGGACTTGGTCCTTAAGCTAAATAATCAGCTGAAGGAAACTAAGAAAGAGTTGGACAACTTGATTCAGTCTAAGTAGAGTGAGTTGACCACCACTCTATAGACTATTATTCCTACAGTCTCTACTGTAGTTCCCTCAACATTGGCAGCCTCTTTAGCACCAATAGCTCCACTTGGTACATCACTGCCAATCACAACTGAGTCTACAACAACAGGTACATCAACAGAAAAGACAACAGATTTAGTAAAAGCCATGGAGGAAATGTCCATCCAGGCTACTGAGCTAAAATAGCTTAAGGAGAAAATAGAAAGCCTAGAAACTGACTGTAAGCTTGCTCAAATACAATAGAAAGAAGAAGCACAGAAAGCTTTAAGGATGGGTGAGAGGATAAAGTTCCTTGAAAAAGATCTAACATTGCAAAAGCCACTAGGAGAAACTAAGGAAATGCTCTGGGCCAACATCATTGACTCTGTCAATGATGTTTGGCCATCAATTCAAGCAATATTCGAGCAAACAGAACTGGTGAAAGTGGCCACCAAAGCAATACAAAAGATCAAAGAAGACCTAGGAGACCAGCCTGAAGAGGCTAATCAACTCATCCAATTCTTGAACAGCAAGAACAAGGAGGAACTAGGTGAACTTGGTGTGGAGGACAGAACTGAAACCATCCTCCAAGTCAAAAAGGTTCTGACTAAAAGGAACCTTATACTCAATCTAGAGAAAAATGCCAAAACATGCAGATTGGTATTGACAGATTCATGACAAAGCTTCAAATTTTGAGGGATAAAGGCCTTCCAAATCCCATGGTGATCAATGATAAACTTATGATCCAATCAGACTATGTTGACAGACTAGAGAAATTGTCCAGAGAACATGCAAGCACTTCAGGAGTCAAAGCATTACCAATAGGGAAAGTATTATATGATACTTTAGAAAATTTATTCTTCCTACAACATGAAGTGACGCATCTATTTGTCACAAAGCCAATTTTTTCCCAATACACTAAGGCAGACGAGATATACAGAAGGATGATCAAGATAAAATGACGTGAAGATGAATGGTGGAAAAATGTGATAGTTTTACTATAAGTTACTACAGTAAATATAAATGGAAGCCAGATGAAAATAGGTAAACAGGGTCAAAGAGTATCACTCAAAGGTTAAAGACAAAGAAGATTTCAACATACAGGGCTTTGACTCTACTACCTTAACCCTAGCTCTTGGCTCGTGGATCAATTGGTAAAAAAGAAACTGCACCCGCCTCTGCTTCTCGATCTCGATTTGGAACTATAAGGGATGTTGGGAGATATGGTAGCGGAGAAGTTGCTTAGACTCCGTCAACTCGATCTAGAACCGGGTAACGAACTGCTAGCACAGGATCTTGGTCCGATGCTGGAACCGATGGCACTGAATCCGTCTATGTATAAATAGAAAGGCACGTGATTGGTTAAAGTGTATATATATGTCTGCTCTGTAACAGTTCCGAACTATCTGTCAACATCTCTGCTTGCTGCATTGTTTCCATTCCTTCTCTCTTCTTCTACCCCATCCTTTCTCACCCGGCTAGGACGGGAGGCAAGACAGCCCTTTGTTACTTGTTGCCTTCGAAGCAGTTGGATGAAGGTAGGGCCAACTATCCAATTGTTAAGCTTCAATCCCTATGCAGGATGGCTTCAATCCCTCGCTCGGTAAGACCTTCTTGTTATCTTGTCCGACTAATCCATCCTGAACCCCCGGCGGGAAAGTTAATAGCTAGCTGCAGCATCCAGCACTACCACAATAAAAGGGATAGCAAAATGCAGTTTTCCAACTGTCTCTATCTTCATGGTTGAAGATATTTTGATTTCCTAGATTAATTTTCATACTCTTTAAAGATATTTTGTAAATACTTTTTGTATAAATACTTCACCTTTCGAAGTATTGAGTGTGGATTCAAAGACATTTCTATAGACATTTTCTTCTCAAGTCAAGGAGCTATTGTAATCAAGACTGGATGGCTTGCTGGATCAAGGAATAAAGTAAAGACATTTTACAGGATTCTTGTGTAAAGCAGAACTCAAATATTTAAGTATTCTCTATATTATGTGTATTATTGTTGCTCTTCATGTTTATAAATAATCTTATGTGTCTCTATGAAATCTGAATGTTAAACTAGGAATGATATTTCAGAACTGGCTTAAATTCTCTCTATCTTGACTGTTTACATTCTTAATGCTTTCTGCTAAACTATCTTAGTCTGGGAATTCTTATTTGCTCCCTTACTTCCGTAGTTTCCACACTAGGTCTACAGTAAAGGATTCTTAGTTTCCCTTTCCTCATGATCACCACCTCCTCTTCATCTTGATCCCAGTTTAAGGATTCTTCATTGCCCTTTCACCCTAGTTAGGACTACTTCATCCATTTGAACCTGAATATTTTCCTTTTGCTTTGCTAGCCTGCCCTGTGAACACTTCCTTTAATGATTGATCTGATCTAGTTAATCCATCCTTTGATTGAATCCATAGCCCAATGGTTTGAAAGCCTTGCTCTATCCATCTGTTCCTAGAATTCCACCACCAAACCAAAATCAAAACCTTATGAGCACTAAGAACTAACATAAAATCCCATCAAAACAAATTTAAATTATAAAGAGAGAGCCCTCTCTAGACTTAGGTTGGCTAGAACCCGAGTCTAAAAGATTGGTTTGTGGTTACCTCAGATTATTCCTTCTTTTTATAACTTCTAGGGAAGGCATTTGAGTGATAACACACACTCTGTTCTCAATGAAGCCAACTGAATTTTGATATCATCCTCTGAAAGGTTATGAATTCTACAATACACCTCCAACTCATGAATCTAGTTATTGAGCTTCTCTATATTCACTTCACCATTGTACATAGGAAACTTGAGTTTAACATTAGGCTTTAGAAAAGGTGATTTACCAGTTCCTTTTGAAGAATGATGATGAGTATGAATAATAGTGGTATTAGTGGAAGAGGGTGAATATGGTTTCTAAGAAGAAGATGAAGAAGATGGTGGAGGTGGTGGAGGTTTGCCTCCATTCGCATTACCTCCTTTTCCATTCCCTCCTCCTGAAGGTCCTTCTCCTTTGGGAGGGGTGGATCTTTCTCAGAATATGTTATTCCTCTCGTCATAGAAGCCCTTCATCAAAGAAAGCCTTTCTAAAGGTCTTCTCATCTTCTTTCATGATAGGTTCTCCTTCATGAAACATGGTTTCTGAGGACACAACTTCCACTTTTGTAACTTGAGGATGTACTAGTGTAGAAGACTTTGGAAACCTTTCTCTTCTTCCACTTGACCCAACTTCAGGGATTTCAACCATCTTACCTTCTCCTCTTTTAAGTTTTGACCTCGTAAGCATGACATAAACTTGCAAAAAATTAAATCATTCTTTCAGAAAGTAAATCTAATAAGCAAAAACTAGTGCTCTGATACCAACTTGATTTGAAATGGAGGAGATTAATAATGTTGTGCTAATTCCCCATTCAGAATAAAACCCAAGATTATTATCTTTTTCTTATCAAGTGCTTAAGGATTCAATATTTATGTTTAATTAAATAATTCCCTTGAGAGTTTCTTATGTAAATATTAGAAACAATTTAACATAAAACATATGTTGAATAGCAACAAAATAACAACAAAGAACATCAAAATACAACACACAACAAACACATGATAAAGGAGTTCACCCCTCTTGGGCTACATCTCCTTGGTCCAACTTCCAATGACTTGGGCCTCTCTATTATGCTAAAATTACAACAAAAGTGTGTTTATAACGCTCAGATGGATCTGAAACCTATCTCAATCTGTTCAAAATGCTAAAAGATGGCTATCTAGCCTCCTTTTGCATCCCCTTTGGATAAGAATTGAAGAAGTTATGACTTCTCCTAGTTCTCCCAATATTTGTTCCAACAATTGCTCAAAAATCGAGCAAAAATCCCATTTCCGCTCCAAAATCTGCTAATGGAGCGAGTGTCGCACTGTAGGTGATATATTGTTGGGCATACCACAAATCACAATTAGCAAGTGATGTGGGCTCTTATGGGATGACAAAACATTGCGATTACGATATTGTGGACCCATTAGGGATAATTAACAGTAACATATACAATTCCACACCCAGAACCCATTGCTCATTACAATCGATGAAGTTCAGCTGCCAAAGGTTGTTAACATGAGAACACTACGATTGTGGTATTGTGGACCCACCGAGGTATTAAATTGTGTCATATAAAATTCCCACGTACAGTGTCTTATATCTCATCACAATCGGCAATTGGGTGTGCCTCTTAAGATAGCAAAACATTGCAATGCGATATAATGGACCCACTGGGACATTAAATTGTAACATAATAAAGTATCGCATTGGAGCAGTCATTGCACTCATAACTTTATCAGTGGTAACAAATAACAATGGGGTTTCGGTTGTGAGATGCGATTATCGCAAATTGCAACCCAACCTATGGGGGTTGATTCTTGTCCTCCATCATTTGCTTTTCCCTGATATGCATTATGCGAGACCCAGTGGCAACCTACCACTTGGTGTTTCCCCATTTGTTGGGATCCTTTCCATGTCATCCTATCCTACCGCATAGACAAGTCAAACTTGAACTTTGACTTGCTCTAACTTCTGCATATGAACTCAGATCTAAGTACAATTCACACAGTTGGATTCAAAATGATGAGCTCTTGAATCTAACACTGAGTGTGACAATATTTTGACACTTTGATTTTTTAGTATAATTTTGAGCACCTGATCACAAAACAAGCCAAAACCCACTCAAATATATAAGCACTGACTTGCTAGAGGCACGAAAGGTATATTTGTGCAAGAACCAACTTGTTGTAGCCACACATATCTATACGTTCATAGGATTTTCAAACTTAGATCACCGATAACATTCTTCAATTATATTTCTTATAAATTTCACTCCTTCCTTACAACCACTTCTACTTCTACAGTCTTCCTCATCCTCAATAGACTCTTCTTTATTTTGCAGGCACACATGATCATAGACGTAACACCACACTTATGCACTTCTCTCACTCTTGGGATATCCTACTCTCATTATGCACTGATCTCTCTTCAACATTCACACTCTCGCTTGTTGGGAAAAATACTAAGAGGGGGGGTGAATCAGTATTTACAAATCATCAATAATATTTTGTATTTCATATTCATATTTTTATACATGACTTTGTTGAATCAAACCTGCGTGTGCACATGAGTGTTCTAAGATAATAACATATACCGAGTGAACTTATAATTTAGGTAATCCATCATACGTTTGTCTTCAACTAGTGCATTAGTACTTTATTACCTATGAGATAAACAGTAACCAGGTGCAGCAATAACAGAATAAACCATCGCTCATAAGAAACACACATGAACACCAAGATTTAAGGTGGAAACCAAAGCGAGAGAAAACCCTCCTGCTCCTGTCATTTGTGTCTTCTTTTAATATAAAGAAAATATGTTTACAATCTTGTACTAGTTTTGACTCATACCAGTATGTAGGCACCCAATTGCAGAAGGCTACAACCTTCTCTCGTTCTCCAGCTTCTACGCCAAGGAAGCTACAACCCCCTGGCTCTTGTATTGGATGATATATTTACCAATATGTAGGTGTCGGCCTAGAAATAGCTACCACCTTCACTTGTTCTCCAACTGCTACTGGAAGGGAGCTCCAACCCCCTAGCTCTTGTACTAGCAGATATGTTTACCAGTACATAGGCGCTAACCTATAGAAGGCTACTACCCTCACTCTTCCTCTCAAGACCACATTTCATAAAATTTTAGACTAGATACTCCTAGTACACAACACTACAATATGAAGGCCACGTTTCATCAAATTTTCATATTGGACCCACTAGTCACATTGAACCTCAAAATCAATCACCACTACAAAACAACCAATAACTAAAACCCATCTACTCTGAAGCAAATCACATTCAATAAATATAAATCATCAGATCACTATCACCAGAACATAGAGCTGAACCAACAACTCTGCATCAACAACCAACATCGACTACAACTTCAAAAAAACATATGTCATAATGTATACACCACTTCGAAGTGCCAGACCAACGTGTATATGTGCCTTCACCAAGGTTAACCAGCATATAGCTCTACAGATAATTGTTAGCATTATGATACATGTCTTATACTTGATGGCAAACCACTTGTAGTAGAACAACTCACTTGTATATGGTAACTAGATGAATTTATGTAACTAGATGAATCTACAGGAGTGATATCAGATGTGACAGAATGCATGATAGTTGTGTTTACGAATGTGAAGAAATGCAGGGCAGTTCAAAAAAATCAATTTAGAAGTAATGTAAAATGGAAAATCACATTATAACAGGTCTATTCATAGGGAACAAGGTAATGGTACAAAAGAATAGGATGAAGGAAGAAAGGACTACATGTCATAATCAAGAAGTTGAAGAAAAATGACATTTTCAGGTATGTTAAGTTGTATACGCATGTTCACTATACAAAAAGACCGTGTACACATGGGTTCACTACAAAAAAAAAGCCTATACGTATGGATGCACTTTCATAGAATAAAAAATGCGTATAGAATGAAAAATTAAGGAAATTAAGGTGATAGAATACCAACGGTCAATACCATGGTATTAGCCCACAATATTGAGCGGTGTAACAACTATTTGATCCCTTCCAAGAATACGATAGATCTTAAGTGTGGTTTTGGTCCGAGCTATTGGTCCAAGGTTTTGGTACGAGGTATTTGGTCCAAGGTATTGGTCCTAAGTGGTTTTGATCCGAGGTATTGAGAAAGGTCAAAACTATATAAGGAGGAGAAGGTCAAAGGGCTAAGTGCAGAAGTAATGAATATCTTATGAAGTGCTAGATTGAAAGCAAATATACATGTTATTGGTTCCTGATGCTTTGCTTGATCTAGACTAAGTATGCATCTGAGTTTCTGATGATGGATGACATCTAATGATTGATCAGGATCATAATGACTTATCATTATGTGATTTGATAATGGATGGGATAGATCTAATTGCTAACACATGTTTTATCCTTTATATGTGATGATCTGGGTATGTCTGAAGTCAGGAATTGTAGTGATGTTATAAGTAAGTATTTGCAGATCTATACGATGGTTCATTCTGGTGAAGGTGCATATATACGCTGGTTTGACTCTTCCAAGTTGCGTATGCAAAAGGAAAGCTTGATGTTCAAGGAAGATTGATCTATCAAATTAGTCATGTTGTTTTACTGTTGTTTTTCAATGAAGTCTTCTTAGATCTGAAAGTAAAACTGAATTCTTAAAGAGTTTGTGTCTCATTGACTAATTGATTGAGAAAGAAGGGTGATCCGTGTTGCTATCTGTTTACAACTCTGTAATATGACACTAGATCTTCAGAATGTCCCCGATTGGTACAGTTTGTGGTTCAAAGGTTTTATGATTCATATATTTAGAGGTATACACAGGTTGGGGAAAAGGAGGTAGCATATACACACAAGTTTGCTTCATTAAAGGAGCCTATACATTCAGACACATGCCTTTCGAGGTTACAGTTAGTTCTAGTTGTTAATACAGTGTTCTAGGCTTAGATCTGTGTACTAGTTACAATGATCTGTCTATTCTAGTTGATTGGTTGAATTTGATTAAGTTTGAATGAATGGTTGATTCAGTTGTGTCAGAGGTTGAGTGATTGTTTGATTGAGTTGTGTCGAAGGTTCAGAGGTTTCAATGATTGATTTTTTCAATTATATCAGAGATTGGTGAATGGGTTTCAGTTATATCATAGATTCATTTGGTTTAAGTGATTATTTGATGAAAATGTATTTGATGGTTTTATTGAAGTGGTGATTGATTTTGAGCTTCAATCTTACTAGTGGGTCTAGTACGAAAATTTGATGAAACGTGGCCCTTATATTGTAGTATTGTGTACGAGGAGTATCTAGTGTGAAAATTTATGAAACGTGTGTGTAGCGACAAAAAGGGTCTTTTTCACCTCTAATTACCTTCACATTAATTATCAACCCAGGGACGACTTTGTATTTCAAGAGTGTACTCAGTCTGAGGCGGCTATTTACTCAAGAGTAATGTTTTGCAGTATAGTGCTTAAAACCCAAAAGTAAATGAATGCTTGAAAAAGAAATCTAATTGGAACAACAAGAAACTGAAATGTTCTAAACTAAATCATTCATTCAAACAACCATCAATCGAAGATACAGTAGCAATAACTCATTCCTCTAGAAATTGATGGAAAGGAAATTAGAGCATGGACCAAAGATCTGGGAGCTAAGCAGCGACTTGCTGACTCACTACAGCTTTAGACCTTCTCTCACACCAAAGCAGCAATTGCAAGTAAATGGAATGGCAGAAAGTAAAATGAAATAGCAAAAGGAAATAGAACAGCAGTAAATGAAACAGCAATCAAAAGAACTAAATCTCGCGAGTCAAAACCAACTTACTCACACTCTGCTATGAAATAACACTCTTCACTCCTCAAGCAAACTGGATGGAATATACTTTATGGAACAACACTCATCGATCATTTATGCACACCTCACACTAATATAGTAATCTGACAATTAAGGATAATACGGCTATGTTTCCAAATAGAATAACATTACTTTCGGATTCCCATAATCAGAATTTCAAATGAATCAAATGACAGTAATATTCAATACAGACGCTCTGTAACAGAAATAACTGGTTGAGACTAAAAGCATGCGATCAACTTTGAAAAGATTCAATTATAGAATGCAGAGTCATTACACAGATTTCCTGAGAAAAACCATTAGTGCATTGATCATAACAGAGCATAACATAGCATATGAAAGATATATCAGATTACCGAGTAATAAAGATAAGCAAACCATGCATAAATCACAGTATAATGATACAGCAGCAATTGTAAAGATATGATACACAACAGCAGCAACGTACTCCACCAGAGGCTGGGCCCTTAGCCGCCAGCGGACGCTGCTGGGTTACTTTAGAAGGAAAAGAGTGAACAGCAACGCCCAAATTATGTATTAATCATTAAATAGTGAAATCATTACAATAGTTGAAGCTTTGAGACTTACAGCATAAAACAATCCTTCCTTCCTCCTATCCTATCATGAATCCTTGCTTCTGAATCTCTAATTCAAATCATCAATTCGCCATCATTCGAATCCCCAAAGTCATCCTGAAGTCTCCCCCTCTCTGATCTTTGTTTTCATTTAAATAGAGAAAGATCAGAGAGAAATTATAACATAGATAATTACAACATGATTTCTTTTACAAATTTGGGTTGATTCTAACCAGATGATCAACAAGAAAATATATTTCCTTTCATCTCTCAATAAAAGCAAGACGAATTTGGGTTTGCAGCTGAGATTTGGAGGATGGCCGCAACAGGAAATCTGAGCAAATCGTGCTCAAAGAACCCTACGTTTCTCTCTGTACAAGCCGAATTTGGGCAAACCGTTCTTCTGGAAAGTTAATTGGGCCCGTTCTGGACAAAACCCATGTTCCGGATTTCTCAAATTCGTCTTCATTTGCTCAGAATCTCAACCGTAAAACTGTCACTCCTTAAACCAACGAATTTCTGAGTTGGCAGATTTAAAAATCAAATCTTCAATCTGGAAGTTATCTTGGAGGCTAAAAATGGTAAATAATGTTATAACCAACTTTATTAAAACTATCATTGATAAAATAATGCATAATCATCAATTTATTAGAAATAAAGGAGAATAGATAATATTCATTCATAAGAGCATAAATCATTTATAAAATGGATTTAAATGATAAATTATAATAGATGATATAATAGAGAAGAGTAAAAATGGATGAAATAAGTGTTACAAAGTGGTCGTATTCATGGCCCAACAACATGATCCTTGGAGGAAACTAAGGGTTGGAGCCTTTCAGTGAGGAAGTCAAAGCTTCCTACCAGTAGTGGTTGGTGATTTTATCAGGGGGTTGGAGCTCCCTTCCAGTAGAAGATGGAGAACGAGTGAAGGTTGTAGCCTTCTATAGGTCAGAGCCTATGTACTAATAAATATATCAGCAAGTATAAGAACTAGGGGATTGTAGCTCCCTTCCAGAAGAAGTTAGAGAGTGAGAGAAGGTTGTAGCCTTCTGCAGGTGGGTGCTTGCATACTGGTATGATTCTGCACCAGTACAATATTGTAAATAGATTTTCTTATTATTAAAAGAAGACAGAGATGACAACAATAGGTGGTTTTCACCCACATTGGGTTTCCACCTTAAATCATGGTGTTCATGTGTGTTTCTTATGTGTGCTATTTTATTATGTTATTACTGCACATGGTTACTGTTTAATGTTTAATAAAGTACTGATGCACTAATTAAAGATCAACATATGATGAATTAACTAAATCATAACTTCACTGGATATACGTTGGTTTCCTTAAAGAACAAATGCGCGCACATGTGTGTTCCATTCACTGAGGTAGCGTATATAAATCTGATTATGGGAATGAAAAAGTTATTGACTTGTAAATACTGATTCACCCCCCCTCTTAGTATTATTTCTAGCAATAATAACTTATAACTTCGCAGTTATCCAATACTTCACATATAGTTAGATCATAGCATATAAAGGATAAAACATGTGTTAGAAATCATATCTAGATTATCCATTATCGGGTCACATAATTATAATTCCTTTTAAGGTCTTATAATCCCGATCCATCATTAGATCTCATTCATTATCAAAGAATCAAGTGCATATTTAGTTCATATTAATTACAACATCTAAAACCCATAACATGCATATTTGCTTTTGATCAAGTACATACTTAGGTCATAAGATATTCATTACTTGCACCCTTAGCCCTTTTAACTTCTCCTTCTTATATACTTAGATCCTTTTTCAATATCTCAGACCGAAACCATAGTTATGCTACTGGTATGCTTTGATGGTATCAATATTCTTTGTCGTGCTCATTACCGTGGGTCAATACCATGGTAGGAACCCCTATTATTCATTAACCTTAATTTTCCATTCCATACACATTTTTCCTTTTTGTGAATGTGCGTGCATACATATACACTCCTTTTGTTTTGTTAAACAACTTGTATACACTACTTGGACAAGGTGAAACAGCGTATACAAATTAAGCCATTCTCTTTTGTTAATTTCTAGAATCTAATTTGTAATCCTTTGTTGTTATCTCTTAATTGACCTGTTTCACTAAGAACTGCCATCATACATCACTAGATCATTTTTGGGTATCATATATGTGAGTTGCCATCAAGGACTACACACCATAATGGCAACAATCTTCCCCTTTGGACTTGATGGCAACCATATTGGTGTTTATTACGTCAAGTTGTAGAACCTGTTAAATATATCAAATAAAACTAAGATACTCTCCCCCTTTGACATGAAGGGAAAAGGGTGGACCAAGATATTCTCCCCCTTAGTATATGCTGAGACACACTAAATTGACCATGCTCGCCCTGAGCACATGCAGAGTCTGTAGAAATATTTTTCAAAAGAATAACATGATTCTATAACTCAATTATGTGAGTATGACCTTCCTATCACCAATGCTTCATACATACATCAATAACCTAATCAAGTGGGGATACATGTTTGACTCAAACAAAAGACCAAGTGTGATCACAAATTTGACACGATATCAAAAATCCATACATGACTGAATATCACTATTATTACATCATCCTTCCCATGCATAGTGGAGTTACAAATTACATCATAGGTCTTTACATGACCTTTACATCAAATAATTTTTCATGGCATCAAAGACCAAGCACTTAGAAAATACCATGCTAGTTATCGACAACTATCATACATCATATATGATCTACACCATAAGCTTCTATCAACAACATCAATAACAACAACTTGTATATGTCCATTAACCGAATAAAAAAAAAATATGTGGCTAAAAAAATATAAGTATCATCATGTACCAAGGTCTTATAATATAATGCCAAAAATGCATTATTAAAAGCATATGCGCCCCCTGAACCTGTGCCAACCATTCACTGTTAGAACTAATCATTGCATTTGTTAGTAAGAATCATCAAGATATCATCATCAACCAGTTATTCATCAAGTCATCAACAACTTATGAGGGCCAAATGTACTTCTACATATCATCAACAGACTATACTCATCATCAATCAAAACAAAAAATACAATTAATAATTAACTAAACCATATGAGACCCCTTTTCCCGAGTCTGTCCCACTTCTTCTTCATCAAACCAACATATACATGACTATGCAGCTTCTAACTCATATATATACATGATCTGTCTTCATAATAATTGTGTATAACAATTGGAACATTGAAGTTTCACACTTTCAGCTCCCCTCGAGTCTGTTATGTCTATATACTAAGCTATGCCACATCTTTCTGACTGCAGTTCCTTCTTCTTCCATACTGTTATAGAAATTTTTGGGCACTACAACCCCAAGCATAAATGTCCATAAACCAAGGGCCCCTAAGTCCCTAAAGGTGTTGTTCCAACCCCTAAAAGAACAAGGTCAACTGATTACAGCATCTCCCAGAAGTTCTCCATGAAAAACTACTCAGAACTGGTCAAAACTGGACCATTTCACCTGCTCCATAGGCAAAGTGTGTTGCATCCCACCTAAATACACAAAGTAGGTGCATTTCATGTCAAAAAGGCCTTCTATGGTGTGAGATGGGCGAAAAGGGACAAATGGCAGGGTTAATCCGCGAGGTGGAGAAGCATGGAATCTTCCAGAAACTTCTCCTGTGACACTTGCCTCTCTGAATTCGACCAGCGATGAGTAAGAGATCATCAATCTCCAAGTGGAATCAAGAACTATCAGAGGGGATACACTGATCAAATCTCAAAAGCTGACTCACCTCCCTTGCAGATATCTATATATGGATCCCTCATCCCAGAGATCCAGAGGCTGGAATTTTTTATCTTGTAAGGAAGTGTTGTTGGTTTATTGGTGCAATATCATAGTGTTGGGTGATCTAAGCTTTTCATGAGGTGAAGAAGGGCTTCTTGCTGAGAGGATGATGCTGGGTCAGAACAATTCGTTGTAATTCTCTTGGCTCTTTCTTGATTATCAATAAAGCTATTCAAGTTTTCCTCCATACTCTTGTGTGATTTATGTTTTATGCATTTGTATGGTTAATATACATCTAATCCTATATTGCTTATGATAATAGATCTATGTTCTCGTATAGTGTTATGTTGCTTTGATTCTACAGGTACTCTGTTAAGCTGGGTATACAAGGAAGCAAGTAGCAAAGGACTATAAGAAGAGAGAGGAATCGAGCAAGGAACCAAGCGCAAGACAGAGGTTGGTCTCCTTTATTCTTCTCTCATCTATCTTTCATAAAGGAAAAAGAAAGTAGTTTTAAGTTTGTTTGTTTCTAAGGTAGCTACCAGCCTTAGTGGGATTAGCAGCTCTGCATAGACACTATTCCAGGTAATAAAATGGCGACCACAGTGGGAGCGAGTAGATTGTTTGTTCATCTAAATTTGTTTACTTTATAAACTTACAGACGGAGCTTGAAGTCAAGCCAGCTAGCCTTAAAACTGCAGTTGCTATGCAAGTGCAAAGTAGATCAACGCTGCTTCAGTCAATCTCCGGGTTTTGTTTATGAATTAAACAATTGATTTACAAGCTCTCTAATTGCCCTTGTGGTGGCTCTAGTAACCTCCTTAGATCTACACCTATGATTGATTTACTGATTACCACTTGCTCAGCCAAAATCCATGAACTAAACTACGAACTGTGACCCGGAACCCAATCAAAGTCTCGTCCCTGGTCCAATGCATTGTCTATTCTGTGAACCTCAAATTCAGCGCACTTCCTGAGTGTAGTAGGTGTGTTGCATTTCATTTTCACTGTGTTACAGGTGCGGTGATCAGACAAGGCCTTGTTCCTAAATTTTGGTTTCTTTGTTCACTCTTTTCAGATCTATTCAGGAGTTTTTCTGCCTATAGTCAGTACACCTCTGTTAGAAACCCCTTTCCTTGCTGATATTCCACCTCCATTGTGCAAAGAACTGTAAATTTTTTTATGTATTTTTTGAGTCATTTTCAGTTCTCCTTTACAAAGAAGTAGCGTAATTGTATTGTCGTTTCTTGATTTGAAAGTGTCGCAAGTGTCATTTTCAGTCATAGAAGGGAATATGATTGTTCTTGATAGTCGACTACCCTATTACTCTTGTATTTGATCTGAATTAGTAGTTTTTCTATTGTCAAAAGCAAGTTTTCAATTCCAAATCGTAAAGTGTTGTCATTGTTCTCATTTTGTCTTGAAAAGAAACTTGTTAGTAATTGTCGCTTTGAAAAAATAATTCAGATTTGTGCATAGCTTTCTTTTTATCATTTACACATTAAGAAGGCTGAAAACAAATACATGCATGTGCATTTGCATTTAGACTGTTTTTTGGTTTGATTTAGGACAATGCATATAGTGTGTGCTCTTTGCTCATTGTTGAAAGAACGCCATTTCTCTTTCCTTAGTAGCTAGGATTTTCATTGCACAAAGAAGATAAAACGATTTTTTGTCATCTTAGATTACATTTTAGGAATTGTACATCTACATCACACAGTGAACCTGAAAGGCAAATTTCTTAAGCAAGATCAACTATAAAATAAATTTAATGAATCTAACAATGCTTTGGAACCTAACACACAACATCTAGAAGTCTAGGCTAGAGACATATTTCGGTGTTGTAAATCCTGGTAACTGTTGTTTCCACTGTTGGTTGGGTGATTCCTCCACTTTGAGACGATAAGTGCCAATACGGACTTGTGCTCCCACGTACCATCGAGTATATTTTTGGAGACCACAATAGGCTTAATCCTTTATCCATAGGAAGCCATGTTTGCCGCCCTATCGATCGCAATGCACTGAACACAACATTCGGGAAGATTGACTGCCGTACCGTAAAAAGTATTCTGCAGTTTTGCAATTTTTTTGGTAATCCCTCTTTCTAGATTTCCAGAGCAGTTCCTTTCGTTCCTTTTCAGACTCCTTAATGGAAAAGGTCCATCTGAGCACTTGTCACTTCAGGCTCATTAAAATCGAAGGTGACTAGAGTCATCTTTTGTTTTTTCTTGACTCTTAAAAATTGAAAAAGCAAGTTGTGTCAAAGCGTCTAAAATTCATCTAATTAAGAAAAATACTTCCCCTTGATTTTTAGTTGATCGAGTAATCCTCAATCGTGGAAGAAATTCAATTGAAACCCTATCGTTCGTGGAGGCTTACGAGTCAACCATCTTTGTCTCCGGAATCAAAACTGTTACGGACAAAGCGAACTCGTTTAACCGGTTCCAAATCCCCTGGTAAAGTTAGAACAAGTGTTCCAACACCATCAGAGTCTCCGGTTACTCCAAACATTTCTGGTATCCTTGCCTCTATAGAAGAAGTTCAGCAGACACTGAAGGACAGTAACACTGATCCTAGTGTGAGGGTAAACACTTGTGTTACTAAACCAACTCCATCTAGAGCTGATTCGGAAGGTGTTATTCCCCAAGCACCTGTCGTTGTAGATTCTATCATATTTAATTATATTCATGCACAATAAATAAAAATTAAAAATTAAAAATAACTTTAATTTATCAAAAATTACAAAAATATCATAACATTGAAATCATCCTAACCTTTTAATTCAATCCCTTAAAAACCTAGTAACCAATTTAAAATATTATCATAATTACCATAAAGTTACAAATAATTAAAACAAAATCATCATTTATAAATAAAAAACTTATTACTAAAACTATTCACTTAAAAGGAAATTAATTTATAACTATAATAAAATTCCATAAATAATAAATAATAAATAAAATTAAAAAGAACCTTAATAGAATATATATTGGATAGGTCAAAAATAATCCAGTTTATTCAAGCATGAAACTGGTCGGTCCACATTCTTGACAGTTCATCCTCAAATCCTATTTATCAACACATTTCTCTCTCTCCTTTTTAAATCAAGTCTTGATGATGAGTCTTTGTATAGACTCGAAACGTCGACAGAGAAAAAAAAAATAAAAAAAAATGAAAACTGTGGATTATTCGAGTTCAGATTCTAAAAAACTGAACCACAGAAATCTGCAATGCATTACCAGAAATATTTTACAGACTAGACGGTCTACCTCTTCCACCTGGTCTGATTGCTATAGAAGAGATTGTGGAGGATCCTCCATCTAGTGCTCTTGGAGTCGGGATCACTCCGTATCCTTCTTCATCATAAATTAGTCTACCGCCATTGGAAGCTCTTGTAGAATCTCTAGGAAATCTTTTGGATAAACTAGAAATGTCTGAACAACTGTCGACATCTAGGACTATGTCGTCTGACACAGCAACGGCAGAACTTCCTGCTGTCAGTCCAACAATGTTTGCCGGTATACCATCTGTCCCAACTAACTCTTAATCGCTAGAAGGGGCCCACTCAGGGGCTATTTCGACAGTATGGTCCGTTCCTGTTTGTTCATCCAAAATAGTATCCGGAAACTCTTATGTTGAGTCTCAGCAAATTGATCCTTCAAGGTGTCAATTTGGGTAGTCCGGTCCTCAAGGGAAAACAATTCCTTTAAGTACTGGATTACCGCTGTATGGGGAGCAGTATACCCTTTCATTGTCTCCTCTGGGAGGACAACCATACGGGAGTTCACAACGAAATTCAGGTTATGTTGGAATTACATCTAGCGGTTGGGTGCCAATACTGCCTCAACAACCAAGAGTTGTGTATTCAATGCAACAATGCTTACCTATGTCAAATATACTGACTACACCAGCTATTGTGACGGTGTCGCAAGTAGAAGCACTGCCTGTTGTATGCCAACCTCAAGTTTCTCAGGTTGTAATGCAACAGCCTCTTGACCCTGTGACTCAACCACAATCGCCAACTAGTGGAATGACACAGGCCTAAATGGGTACAATTACCCCTCATCTTGGTCAAACAGTTAGTATCGGACAACAGCACATGGCTTCGCAACCATGGCTGGTGCAATACCAACAACCACAATTCCAACAAGTATACCAAGCATCTGAGCAACAAATCTTTGCAAATAGTGGGCAACCGTATATTCAAAATGGTCAAAATCAACCATTCTATAATGGTTATGCCCATCAACCTTATCAAAGTTACCAGCATCAAATGCATTATGTTGGTATGCAAAGACCAACTGCTCAGGAAATTCCATCTTATCCTGGGTATGCTTCGCCTAACCTGAATCAACAGTTACCCTTCGTGGCGACTTTAGAGTTACCAAACCTAAATCGGTTAACAAACGATCTAATCGCTTACGCCCCTTGGTGGCCAGCGATTCCGCATAAACTTCCGTTAGATATTCCTAAATTTAATGGAAATCCAGGTGAAGATCCGTCGAATCATGTGATGACCTTTCATCTATGGTGTTCATCAAACAACCTAAACGATGATTTGATTAGGCTTCGCCTTTTTCAAAGGACATTAATTGGTCTGGCAGCAAAATGGTATATCGAATTACCCAAAGCTTCGTTTGACAACTTCAGTACCCTACCCACAACCTTTTTAACCCATTTTCAGTTACCGATAAGGTACGAAGCGGGAACGAAACTTCTTACCAATTTCAAGCAAACAACGACCACTCACATATCAGATCATATTCATGAGTGGTGACGTCCTCGTAGAATGGTAAAAACGTATGTTCCTAATTAGCTTCTAGCTGAATGGTTTATTAAGTCATTATTTCCTTCCATCACAGAAGATGTGGCAAAAGGAGGAGTTGTCACCGAAGAGCAAGTTATCGCTCGTGAGAAATATTTAGACTTGATTTACACTTTGTCTAGCATGCTCTACGATAAAATACCTGATGCTCCTAGACCGGAATTTTCGGTCCCCCCTCCTCCTAAATCAAATAATGACTCTCATGCCGGCGATGGCATGATTGGCACGACAGACATGAAATCGACAAAGGCTACATCTAAAAAGGCCCGTAAGATTTCCAGTCAAAATGCGAAAGAAGAACTTCTCACCTCGGAAGTAAATGTCGTCTAGACTAATAAAGGCAAAGAAACCAAACAACCAGGAGGCAAGAAGAAAAGCAAAGGGAAGAAGAAGAAACAGGAGGAATCATCACCTGAAAAGTCTTCTGCAAACCCTCCTGGAAATAGGAAACCAAAAAATCCATGCTTTATATGCGATGAGGATCATTCGAGATCAGATTGTCCGTATAAAGCTCAGCTTATAAAATTATTCAAGAATTCAAAAACCTCAGTAGTATTAACTTATCTGTTTCCGAATCTAGGAACAAATATGGTTGACAGTGGAAATGCTTCCCCATCCCAAGTGCTGATGTTTTCAGTTTCCAAATAGAAAAATGATGCTTTGATATCGACAAGGAGCAAAGATTATGGGAATCAACAGCTGTCGAACAACAAGGATAAAGATCAACCTAGTAGTTCAACAACAACTTCGACAGAAGTTGCACCGCCCATCATTCTAGAACTGACGATAAAACTGCCAAAGGGAGTATTACAGAAGTCGACATTTAATCCTCGTGCTAGAGCAGCACAACATTATAATATAGTGGAAGATCTAGCCCAATCGCCATCCACTATGTCAACACTTGAAGTACTGCAAAATTGCCCATCCCAAAAGCAGGCTTTATTATCAGCTATTGGTGGGATAGACCCAAAGGATTCTAATCTTGTGTCCTTTAATCACAAAGGATACAATCCTCAGTTACCAGCTCAACTAGCTTTCCTCATTCAAGTGGAAGCCCTCAACAAAACTGTTCATCGAACAATTATTGATGAGGGGTCATCTACATGTATAATGTCGATGAGTTGCTCAAAAAATTTAGGATCTCCAACCTTGTCGTGATCTTCGACAACATTAAAAGCATTCGACAGACGAACGTATACCCCGTATGGTATTCTAAGTAACTTGCAAGTGGAAATAGGAGGAAAAACAATAGAAATAGATGTCGAAGTAATCGACAGAAACCTCGATTACAACATCCTACTGGAAAGACCATGGATATATGCTATGGCTACTGTTGTGTCAACCTATTTTAGGAAGATCGCATTTCCCTTTCAAGGAGGGATTACAATCGTCGATCAACAAACTTTCCTCCCCAATGGTTCCCAAGTTACTGTTACACTAAAAAATGTCACCATGGCTGTTTACAGTTAGTATGGCCCTATCAACAGTCATGCTATCCTCCTCGGCAAGTCTTATGCCTCTGCTCTCCATGTCAAACTCCAAAAAGAGAGAAAGTCTTTGTAAATGTGTTTATCTCTGGGTACGTAGATTATCTCAACCTTACCTGCGGGTACGCACCCAATGTTCACAAAAGCTGCGTACTTGTACGCTCTGTATGTAAAGGGGCAGGTGCGTCCCCCTGTAAAGGTCAAAATGCGCAAGTTTCATCTTTAAAAAGTTACTTGTGGTCATTTCTAGAGCATTCTAGAAGGTTGTTCGACGTGTATTGAGCGCCTCCAGATGGTTCATGTACCCCTACCAAAGAGGAACTTATCCCATCAAGAGAGGACCTATCCCATCCAAAGAGGGGATTATCCCATTGATGGTGGACGTGATTAACTTCCTCTTGAACACTATAAATACAGGCATTGGGCCAGAAGGAAGGGAGGTTGGAAGCTAAACATTTCTAAGGGTAGATGCTACTGGAATTAGGACTCCCATTTAGAAGCTTGTGAGGAGAGATTACCATCTTTGCTTGTTCTATTTGGAAGTGGGTGAGCTTTGTCGAAGTAAAGGAGAACTCTTGATGGACCCTGGGAGGGACTTGCACAACACCAAGGCTCAGGTTTTAATTGTTCCTTTTGTTTCCTATTAATGCAAATGAGTCCATTCTTCTCAATAACTTGTTGTTTATGAGTTATTTCATGTACTCCTTGGTCTATGTGTTAAATATGTTTTATTTTATGAGATTATCAAGGGCTATTTAATCGTTTGATTGTTAGTGAATGCAGGTTTTGAAGTGAAGGAGGAGCTCATCCGGATCAGTGAGGCTGGACTGCTACAACATCGTTGGACTACAGGTAGGATCTAAACACTTGATTTCTTATATAGTAAATGCATGTTTAGGGAAGGATTGCTCTTATTTGTCTTGTTTGTCACTAGAGAGTCTTAGGCTCCTAGGGAGGTTGGTTGTGTCCACACTATCGACTCTTTCCGCCTGAAAAAATGGCGACTCCGTTGGGGAATCCATTAATGTGATTGTTTTTTCCTTTGTATGAACTTTTGATCTGAGAAAAGTCATTTGTTTTCTGTTTTTTGGCTGTCTAGCTGTGTATTTGGGTGGGTTAGCTTAGAGTCAATTTAGTTTTTTATTTTTCTTAGTTTTGCCAGCAGTATGCAGTCTCTGGGTTTAACACAGTGCGTACTTGTACGCACTGCGTATTTGTGCACAGTGCGTACCCGCGCCTATGTGAACAGATGACCTGCGTACCCCTGTCAATTTTGAGAAAATTTCAATTTTTGCTTTTTGCTCTTTTAGATTTTGCTTTTACTTTGTTTTTACTGCCCAGATCCATCAGTTTACTGTCAAAAATCTTCACCTAAGCTTGTTTCATTGGCATTCTTGCTCTAAGCTTTCATCAATTGGGTGTCTTGAGTCTCTTTTTGAGAAATTCTTGATTTGTTTTCCTTTGGTCATTACTTGGAGGTTTCTCTCAGTCTTTTCACAATTTTTGTGTATGAGTGTTAATCGCCTTTGAGTGTTCTTATTTTTTGATCTTTGGAAGTCTCACCCAATTTTCTCGACTTGCACTTGATCGGTTCTTAGATTACATTAGAATCGTCTTGTGTTTGAGAATTCTCTTGCATAGATCACATTTGCATAATTAGAATTCTCATTTTCAGAATATTAATGAAAAATTGTGCATAGATTACATTTGCATACTTTTCAAGTGAATTGTGCATAGATTACAATTGCATAGTTTACATTCTGAAAAAAGAAATCGTAGATTTAGATCAATTTTCTTTGATTTGAATTTACATTAAAATAAAAAATAAAAGAAAAAAAACTTTGGAATTGATTTGCATTAGTTTTTCTTGATGAAATTAGTGCATTAGAGAATTTGTTATATTTTCTCTTAGTGATCAATTTTTTGCATTGTTGGAAGTGAATGGAAACTCTCTCCTTACTTTAGTTAGGATTCATCGAATTGAAAGGATTACATTATCATATTCGATTGCATTCAGTTGAGTCGGGTCATAACACCATTGGTTTCATATCCATTTACCCATTCGAGTAATAACAGCCTTAATAACACAGCGCTTAATCAAAATTCATCTAGTAATTTTTACATTTCTAGGGCTCTGAAACACCAATATAGATCAAGCTAGTGTCTTGGAGTAGGAGAGTAATTAACTCTCCAAGACAGCAAAACCAAACAAGTAGCTCATCTTGTGGTAGGATAAATCCAACTGTTACATTTATGCTCTGGGAAAGCTCCTCTTAAAGGAGAAGCACGAGACTGTGTCCGAACCAGTGAGGGGATAAATCCTCCTTCATTGGGAAAGATGCCAGATATGCATGTACTACAAACGGTAAACCTCGGATTATTGTCGAGGAGCCTGGGGTCACTTGTCGGTAAACCTTGGATTATTGTCAAGGAGCCGGCAAGGGGATTGAGCTTGTTACTCTGCCCTTGCGTGCTATCGGGTCGTAGACTGTTCCCCTAGGTGTATTTGTTGCTGTGGTGACCTTAGTGACCATTTATCTTTAGGGTTCTACCCAAGGTGACGGTGGAGGGAAGATCCCACGGTACCTGGAGCAGACGTCGGCTAGACTCACTTGGATTTTCTGGGGGGTTCACTTCACTCGAGACGGTTAAAGTGGAGGAACTTGGTCCAGTCTATTCATTAAGCAGGTTGCCGGGGTAACTGTTCCACCCGCCACTTCTGTACTGAATTCTGTGATGTTGGATTTCATCCCCAACTAGTGTTTTCGGTCCGGAAGGTTACTGTTTGTGTATGGTTTGACTCCTAGATTTGATAGCGCGTGTTAATTTTGTTTGTTTTTACTTTTAGAGACCATAGGTGTGATTTGTGAATTTTAATTGTTAAGTATGAATTGTGAATTGTTAATTTTAGTTTTAAATTGTTAATAAAATTCACTGAAGTTGAATATAATGGCAAATGTTCCGGAATTTACCAACCTAGGAACCCCTCCTAACGAGAATCCTAGTACTTTTCCTTACTTTGGAAATGTTGGTCCTCCTTATATGGCTACTTTGTCATTACCTGGATTTACAATAGGTTTACCGATATGGTTATTTTCAACTTCGTTGGCCCAAAGTACTCCAATTGTTCCACCTCAACCGAATGCTTCACCTCCACAGAGTTCACCATCTCAACATCACCAACCTTCTGTTGACCCTGTACCTTCTTCGCCTAATTTTTCTTCCTCCATTTCTTCCTCTTTGCCTAGTAAAAGCCTTGATGCCAGTAACCAGGAGGCTAAGAAGAAGAAGAAGAAGAAGAAGAAGCAAGATAAGAAAGAAGTCAACCAACCAACCACGACTGTAAGTGTTAGTTGTGTTGAGGAAAACTCCGACATGCATCGTAAACCCAAATACCCTTGCAGGCTTTGTAAGGGTGACCACTTCCTTGTCAATTGTCCTGGTATTCCAAAGGTCTTGGAAGTATGGTCAGAAAAATCTCATCAACTTTCCATTGATCCATCAACCAGTGATAGTCAGGTTCCTGGGAAAAAGGGTAAAGTTAGGTTTCCTTGTAAGTTATGCAAAGGGAGTCATCAAACTCACATTTGCCCTCACATGGATGAAGCCTCAACATTGTTTGAAAACCTTACTGTTCCACAGCAAGAATTTCCAACTGGTTACCGTAAACTTTCTCCCAACCTACTGTCAACTGACGGAGTGATTGATGTAATATCAAGTACAGTCGATCACACTCTTCCATTGGAGAGTGAAACTCATGTCACTAAGGTTGATGATCAATTAGTTGATCAAGTGGTCGATTCAATTTCACATTCGGTTGATCCCACTTTCCCTTTAGAGAGTGAACTTCATACCACTCAGGTTCTTCTTGTTGCATCAGATTCTTCTATGCCGGGGGGCATTTGACCTGTTCATACAGAACCCCCTCCAAGTACTGAGGTCTTTTCCTTTGATTGGAATAGACTGACAGAACCTCGTCTTCCTTCCTCCATCCCTTTCCAAATCATTGTCAAGGTTGGTGGTAGGGACATACATCGTACTCAGGTAGATGAAGGTGCTTCTGTTAGTATTTTATCCTCAACTGTTTGGAAAGCTTTCGGTTCCCCTCAGCTTGCGCCTATTACGCAGAATCTGAAAGCTTTTAACAGAACCATTAGTGAACCTTTAGGGATTCTTCCTAAGTTTTCTATTACCTTGGAAGGTAAAATTGTCTGTATTGATCTTATGGTAGTTCGAGGTCCCTTGGATTTCAATTTACTCCTTGGGCGAGATTATGTTTATGAAATGAAAGCTGTCGTATCGACACTCTTTCGTGTGATGTCTTTCCCTCTCAATGGCAGTATTGTGACTGTAGACCAACTTTCATTCCCTAGTCTTGTCTCAACTACCAATAATATGACACCCCTAAATGTTCCTGATTCTAAAGTGGTATCTACCCTGCCACGGGTTAATTATGTGGCAACTGGTCCCATGTTTTCAGTTACCGATGTAAGTGAGCCTCTCACTGTTTGCTCATCTTCCTTTGATTTAGATCCGGTAATTGACATGGAAAACTCTATGGGATTACTTGAACACGATGTTCTTATCCCTTTTGAGTCCCTTGACATGTGTTCCTTCCAGAGAAGTATTCTTCCTTCTGATGAAGACCTCTTGGAAGCCATGATCAAGGTGTGTCCATTGACATGTCTTTCTTCCAGTTGGAAGCCATGATCAGTGTGCAAGGATAGTTTGTTCCTGTCTCAACCTCGTTAAAAAATGAAATTGGATGTTGCGAGGATAGTTTTTTCCTGTATCAACCTCGTTAAAAAATGAAACAACCTGTTGTGAGGAAAGTTCCTTTTACTGTGTCAACCTCGTTAAAAAATGAATCAGTGTGTGCGAGGATAGTTTGTTCCTATCTCAACCTCGTTAAAAAATGAAATTGGATGTTGCGAGGATAGTTTTTTCCTGTATCAACCTCGTTAAAAAATGAAACAGCCTGTTGTGAGGAAAGTTCCTTTTACTGTGTCAACCTCGTTAAAAAATGAATGAGTGTGTGCGAGGATAGTTTGTTCCTATCTCAACCTCGTTAAAAAATGAAATTGGATGTTGCAAGGATAGTTTTTTCCTGTATCAACCTCGTTAAAAAATGAAACAGGTGTCCACGAGGTTAGTTTTTCCCTGTATCAACCTCGTTAAAAAATGAAACAGACTAGCATGAGGATAGTTCTTTTACTGAGTCAACCTCATTTAAAAATGAATCAGCTAGATTTTAGGATATGTAGGTAGATTGTAGAAAGTAGGATTTTGCGAGGATAGTTCCTGTTACTGAGTCAACCTCGTTAAAAAATGAATCAGGTATGAGGATAGTTCTTTTCTTGTGTCAACCTCCTTAAAAATGAAACAACTCCCTTTTCAAGGCAAATATTGAAAGTAAACCTTCATTCCATCCATCTGGTTGAATGCAATGAAGCCTGGGGGGCATGTACCTCGCTTCGCATCATTATACTGGGGCATGCGAATTTTTTGAGCATAGTTCCTTGTCTTGTGTCAAGCTCATTAAAAAATGAAACAAGGAGTCTTGAGCATAGTTCCTTGTCTTGTGTCAAGCTCGTTAAAAATTGAAACAAGGGTAGGTTAAGTAGCTAGATTGTAGAGAGTAGTCCTGAGCATAGTTCCTTGTCTTGTGTCAAGCTCATTAAAAAATGAATCAAGGATTTTAGAGCATAGTTCCTTATCTTGTGTCAAGCTCATTAAAAAATGAATCAAGGATTTTAGAGCATAGTTCCTTGTCTTGTGTCAAGCTCGTTAAAAAATGAATCAAGGTTTTTAGAGTAAAGTTTTTTGTTAGGTAGATTGTAGAGAGTAGTTATGACCATAGTTCCTTATCTTGTGTCAAGCTAGTTTTAAAAATGAAACAAGGGTTTTGAGGATAGTTCTTTTCCTTTGTCAACCTCACTAAAAAATGAAACATCTCCCACAAGTCTTTCCGAGATATTGAAAGTAAAGCTTCATTCCATCCACCTCATTGAATGCAATGAAGCTTGGGGGGCATGCACCTCATTTTGCGTCATTGTGCTGGGGGCATGCGAACTTATAACAAGCATAGTTTTTCGTTTCAAGCTTGCGTAAACATGAAACTGAATCCGAGCATAGTTCTTTTCCTGTGTCAAGCTCGTTAAAAAATGAAACAAATCCTCCTTTACTTGGGTCGAGAATTTGACTAGATCTCATAAATGTTAGGTTGTATATTTAGGTTAGTTATTTCAGTTTTTTACGTAATTTTAGGTCGGGTCTTTCAAATGATCTCGTACTTAAACCTTCATTTCATCCATCGTAGTTGAATGAAATGAAGCTGGGGGGGCATGCGCTCTAACAGTTATGCTTAGGGGGCATCAAGCACAGTTTTCTCTCTGTTTCAAGCTTGTTAAAAAATGAAACTACTTTGAAGCATAGTTTTTCTCTGTTTCAAGCTTTTGTAAAAATGAAACCTATCTCGAGTCAATTTCAGTTATTTTCAAGACTCGTTAAACTCATGAAAATCCCGAGATTATTTTGCTATCTTTCATTCTCGTAAAACAAATGAAAATGCCGAGTTCTTTCCGTCTTTTCCTGCTCGTAAATTAAATTGAAAGTCGGCCATATGAGTACATTTTTATCATTTTTTTCGAACTCATTAAAACTTACGAAAAAGTGAAAACCATGAGTACATTTTTGTCATTTTTTCAAACTCGATAAAACTTACGAAAAAATGAAACCTTGGAGTCATCTTTAAGCCCTTTTCTGACTCCTAAAACATGAAAAGATTACCGAGCGTTTCTTTTACACTCGTTAAAACGGAATTAAAAGACGGTCCCCTTATAGCCCTTTTCTGATCGTAAAAACAGGAAAAGACTGCCGGGTTTTTGTTGTTTTAAACTCGATATTGGAAATAAAACGACGCGTCCTTGATCGCTTTTTACTTTTCAGGTCAAAGACACTAATCATGAAAGTACTCCTTGGTCATAAAGATCAAGCGGTTCTCTCAAGTATTATTTTATACTTTTTCGGGCTTGAGAGACACAAATTTACGAAAAAGTTCAACCCTAGAGTCTTCTTTAGTTTTTTCAGACTCTCTAAAATTGAAAAACGCCGAGTTTCTCCTATACTGGACTCGTTAAAATTTCACAGTAAAGGACCTGTTCGATTACAAATAGGAACGAACCACTCCTTCTTAGGGTTCGAATCTAAACTAAGTTGGACTCATCCGAAGGATGAGCTTATAATCAAGCATATGTTATCCTCCTCAAGCTTGTAAAAAATAAAGAGGTACTTGCCAGAAATGGTGGGGGAAAAGAGAGAAGAATGAGCCTATTTGTTATCTTTTGTCTCAGAAGAAACTTTATTACCACTCTTGGACACGACACTTTTCATTCACCTGGGTTGGGAAATCCTTTGCCTCACAGTTGATCAAACCACATTGAAAGTCTTCAGCCGGGTTCCGGGGATTAACTTTGAGTTGTTTATCACCAAGCCATCTATTGTGTCGTTATGTGTTCAAGAGGTCTGCAAGCAAAACTTTCATCTGCAAAATACTTGTCATCCATTTGACCATCCCTGAGTCAGTCCTTACAGCAACATTTCTTCAGCTTGAACAATGATTTCGTGTTGTGGGCTTGCCTGCAACGGGTCGCTTTCTATCGACATCAACACATTATCTAGAGAGATGACTTAGAAATCGTCAGTACCTTGAGGTCTGCATGCATCAATGGAAAATTTCTCGCCTTTGACGTCAGTTTACATCATTGACTTTCGATCGAAGGATTCCGTGAAATGTTCGACATCAACTCATTCATTCACATCTCGTGGATTGTACTGGGTACTTTCAGAACCATTGACATTACTGGTGGTCTCTCTCACACTTGTTAACAGTTTACATCATCGACTGGTAATCAAGTGGTTTCTACCATGTTCGACATCAACTCATTTATTCGCATGGCTAGAATCGTACCAATTCGGGAAGTAGAAATGAAGACCCTGGATCTAGTTTCCACCATCCAGGCTGCGAGGAGTTTTGTATTCATTATCTAAGTAGACTAATCATAAACAGATGGCTGCGTCCATACTATGTCTACGCAAGTCTATGATTATGATGTACTGCAAGATCATTCCTGTATCAGAGTAGTTAGTCTGTTAGTTAAAGTTTTGATCTGAGTATGGGAATGCCTACCTCAGTTATGATATAATCTTATACATGTATTTTGTGTTGAAAATTGCAGGTTCTGACCAGGCTCTCCACGAGATAATCCTTGAAATGATAAAGCGCTTCACCCTTCCTAGACAATACAAAACCCTAATCTACTACAGGCTTCGCACTTTAGGGGGCAATCTGTTACACTAAAAAATGTCACCATGGCTGTTTACAGTTAGTATGGCCCTATCAACAGTCATGCTATCCTCCTGGGCAAGTCTTATGCCTCTTCTCTCCATGTCAAACTCCAAAAAGAGAGAAAGTCTTTGTAAATGTGTTTATCTCTGGGTACGCAGATTCTCTCAAGCTTACCTGCGGGTACGCACCCAATGTTCACAAAAGCTGCGTACTTGTACGCTCTGTATGTAAAGGGGCAGGTGCGTCCCCTTGTAAAGGTCAAAATGCGCAAGTTTCATCTTTAAAAAGTTACTTGTGGTCATTTCTAGAGCATTCTAGAAGGTTGTTCGACGTGTATTGAGCGCCTCCAGATGGTTCATGTACCCCTACCAAAGAGGAACTTATCCCATCAAGAGAGGACCTATCCCATCCAAAGAGGGGATTATCCCATTGATGGTGGACCTGATTAACTTCCTCTTGAACACTATAAATACAAGCATTGGGCTAGAAGGAAGGGAGGTTGGAAGCTAAACATTTCTAAGGGTAGATGCTGCTGGAATTAGGACTCCCATTTAGAAGCTTGTGAGGAGAGATTACCATCTTTGCTTGTTCTATTTGGAAGTGGGTGAGCTTTGTCAAAGTAAAGGAGAGCTCTTGATGGACCCTGGGAGGGACTTGCACAACACCAAGGCTCAGGTTGTAATTGTTCCTTTTGTTTCCTATTAATGCAAATGAGTCCATTCTTCTCAATAACTTGTTGTTTATGAGTTATTTCATGTACTCCTTGGTCTATGTGTTAAATATGTTTTATTTTATGAGATTATCAAGTGCTATTTAATCGTTTGATTGTTAGTGAATGCAGGTTTCGAAGTGAAGGAGGAGCTCATCCGGATCAGCGAGGCTGGACTGCTACAACATCGTTGGACTACAGGTAGGATCTAAACACTTGATTTCTTATATAGTAAATGCATGTTTAGGGAAGGATTTCTCTTATTTGTCTTGTTTGTCACTAGAGAGTCTTAGGCTCCTAGGGAGGTTGGTTGTGTCCGCACTATCGACTCTTTCCGCCTGACAGTTACGGAAAGCATTCCAATGATCCGTGGTAGCACCCATTCGCTTCAAAATATCGGGCTAGGTCTACTAAAAGACCCTATATTAATGGGAACTTTTTCCCTTCCGCCTCCAATCAATCTTGCGGAAGTATCGTTGGTAGGAACCTGCAATATGATATCTTCGATTGAAAAGATCTCAGAAAACGATATAAACATGGATCATATGCAGGTATTGCCTCCAAGCCCAATAGAAATATTGTAGCAATCAATGTTTGTAGCATGGGAGGCAAACCCAAATCAATGCTCATCAAGCATTTGGATAAATAGGTCTAAGGAATATGGCACCCCTTCAGATCATTGGTTGCAAGTGCATTACACCGACGAAGGAATTGTTCAATCAATGGTAATTGAAGGGGTGCCATGGGAAGATTACCACCATCGTTCCCATCTTCTGGATTGTAAAGAAGATAATCCTGATGACCTTCATCATCCTTCAGTTTTTGATTTCCTATCAAATACTGTAAACACGGTGGATTCCGAGTGAAACTTGTCCAACATTGAAGAGACTATCGCCATAAATATCTCGACCAAAACAGATGTTGTAGAGAATATTTATGTTGGCAAATGTTGTTCTGCTTCAGAACTGGAAATATATAACGCTCTTTTTTGTGAATTCAAAGATGTCTTTGCTTGGTCATATGATGAAATGCTAGGCATTGACTCGAGTATAGTTGAACACGAAATTAAGATGTATCCAGATGTCAAACCGGTACGACAATGGCTACGACAGGTGCACCCCAAGAAAGTCGTTGCCATCAAGGAAGAAGTTGAAAAGCTTCTCCATGCTGGTTTCATTTACCCAGTTCCTCTAACCGATTGGGTATTGAACATTGTTCCTGTTATGAAAAAACAAGGAACAATTAGAGTGTGCGTCGATTATAGGGATGTAAATCAAACTTGCCCAAAAGACAACTACCCTACACCCTTTATTGACCAGATAGTTGATGAATGTGCCAGATGTGAAATCTTTTCATTTACGGATGGATTCTCTGTGTATAATCAAATAAATATCTACCCACAAGACCAGTCAAAGACTGCATTTATTTGTCCATGGGGAATATTCTCATATCAAAAATTACCATTTGGTTTAAAAAACACAGGGGCAACATTTCAAAGGGCAATGAACTATGCCCTCCATGACATCAAAAACATCGTTCAACCATATCTCGATGACCTTCTGGCTCATTCGCAAAAGCGGACTGATCATCCGCAGCATTTAAGAGCGATATTTCTATGTTGCCAACACTACAAGATATGACTCAATCCACACAAATGTGTGTTCTATGTCAGTTCTGGTTGTTTACTTAGATTTGTAGTCTCAAAGGACGAGATTCGTCTCGACCCATGTAAGGTTCAGGCAATCATTAATTTGCCTCCACCTTCAAATTTGCTTCAGATTCAGAAACTCCAAGGGAAAGAAAACTTTCTAAAGAGGTTCATTCCAAATTACGCCGAACTTGCTAAAGGTTATACACGTCTATTGAAAAAAGAAGTTCCCTCCATCTGGGATCAGGTCGCGCAAGCTTCCTTTGATGCTTTAAAAGAATCCCTAATGAAAGCATCATTAATATATGCTCCTGATTATCAAAAAGACTTTAACCTATATCTGGCCATAGCAGATACAACCATCGCAATGGTTTTAGTTCAAGAAGACAATGGAATTGAACATCCTATATATTATTTAAGTAGAAACTTAAATGATACAGAAAGCAAATATTCTTATGTTGAAAAGCTAGCGCTCGCAGCTGTTCAAGCGATACAGAGATTTCGACACTATGTCCTCTTTCAAAAAACTACCATTCGGTCAGATTGCAACCCCATGACTTATATATTGTCGCGACAGTTGTTGGGGGGAAAATATTCAAAATGGATAGCAATTCTACAAGAGTTTGATCTGGAATTTGTAAAATCCATGTCAAAGAAAGCCCTGGTTTTCGCAGAATTATTATGCGATCTCCCATCGTCGTCTAACGATGAAACATCCGAAGAAACAATCGTGGATGAATCTTTGTTTCTGATATCTTCAAGCAATCTGTGGTATGGAGATATAATCATCTATCTCCAAACCCAAAAATATAGGCCTAACGCCTCCCGCTCTGAACAAAAACGTATTCGATACCAATCAAAAGACTACATGATCGTCGGTGACACGCTTTACCGTCGTGGTGTCGATATAGTTCTGAGGAGGTGCCTCACCCATGAGGAAGCCGAAAAAGTCCTGAATGATTGCCATTCAGGCGCATGTGGGGGGCATCAATCCGGTTACGCTACAGCGCAAAAAAAATTTACGAGCAGGATACTTCTGGCCAACAATGTTCAAAGATTGCATAACCACAGTCAGAAGTTGCCATGCCTGTCAAATTTTTGATAGAGAAACCAGAAGACCACTCGCACCTCTGAAGCCAATAGTTGTTGTTGGGCCATTCGCCAAATGGGGCATCGATTTCATGACATGTAACCCCACCTCGACTGGGGGGCATGGGTATATCATAGTCGCAGTGGACTATTTTACCAAATGGGCCGAGGCGATGCCTACATTAGATAACACTGGTGAAATAGCTGCCCTTTTCTTTTTCAATCATGTAGTCGCCAGATTTGGCGTCCCACAGGCTATAGTCACAGATCATGGATCACATTTTTGCAATCACATGATGGGCGAATTAGCTACAAAATTAGGGTTGTCTCACGACAGCTCTACTCCATAGTACCCGCAGGCCAACGGACAAGTTGAAGCAATCAACAAAGTCCTGAAGCGCATGCTGCAAAGGATGATTGGAGTCCACAAAAGGAGTTGGCACCTGATCCTATACTCGGCCTTGTGGGCATACCGAACGTCGGTAAGGAATGCAACCGGGTTTACACCTTTCCAACTAGTGTATGGCCTAGAAGAAATCTTACCAGTTCAGTGTGAAATCTCGTCCCTCAAACTCGCAATCGACCTTCTCACCGGAACTTCAGAAGAGGAGGCTCGTTTCATGGAACTAATCCAATTGGATGAAACCCATCATGATGCCGCTTTGGCTAACGAAGCCCATAAGAAACGAGTCAAGGCACAGTTCAACAAGAATGTCAAACCCCGTGTCTTCTCAGAAGGTGACTTGGTCTTACTTTATGACCAAGAATCCGATAAACTGGGAGCAGGTAAATTCAAGTCTTTATGGATGGGACCCTATATTGTTAAGCGAGTGTTAGCAAAAGGAGCCTATGATTTAATGGATTACAAGGTTATTCCACTGGCGCAACCCCGTAACGGGTTGTACCTTAAGCATTACTATGCATGATTCAGTGTAGTAACCTATATGCTTTTGTTACATTTTTCTTTTCACTAAGGGTAATCGTTTTGGTCAAGTAAATCCACTTTTTACATTTGTCGCAGATGTCAAACCTATTGGAATATTTTGTTGGATATGCCGATGGAGCAAGTCATAGTTTGTGGAACCTATCTTCTGTGGCCTGGGCCATTTTTGATCCAAGCGGCGAGTTAGTAAGTTTCAGAGGGGTATGTATTGGTCGATCAACGAATAACATCGCTGAATATAGCGTGTTGATAGAACTTCTCTCTGATGCCATCACACATGGCATATGCCGACTGGTCATCAGGCTAGACTCACAGCTCGGCATACTACAGCTCACTAGTATCTACTCCGTCTAAAATCCAGCTATCTATCGCATGTTCCTAAGGGTCAAAATTTTGGAAAGGAAATTTTATTTTATTCAATATCAGCATATTTCTGGAAGCTTAAACACATTAACTGACTCATTGGCAAATTATGTGTTAGATAGACATTTGCAATGTTTGTAAAAAGAAGCATTTCATCAATATTTGCATAATCATGTAACTTAACCAAAATAAAACTCCAAAAATAAAAAATATATATATAACTATTTATGGTTTACACATAATGTTCTGTAACCAAGACAAAATTGGTCAAATGACCCAAAACTCAAAACGCTAGGGGGCACCCTAGTCTAATGATGATGGTGATAACAAGTCACCGCTTGTGCAACCATGCGTAAAAGCCTAGTCCATCGACTTGGCATGCTAGTAGTATGTTGCTACAACCTCAAAGGCAGCTCGTTAGTCCTTACATCTCGAATACCGAGAGTGAGACCTTCGATCTGATCCTGTAATGCTGAAAGAGTCTCCGCCACATCAAGGTCGCGAAGGATAGCCCTTCCCACAGCCTCTCCTACTGGAATGGCAGCTGGCACTCTCAGGCGTACTACTGGCCGAACAAGACCAACATCTGCATGAGCACATGAGTTCTAATTAGTATTGATAGAATAAAGCACAAGGATATTATAAAAGAGAAACGATAAATAGAAATATGGTTAAGAATTTACCAATGGCACCCCACTGCTCGCCAGCCGACAGTACCAAATCCGGGTCACCCCGGAAGTCCATACCAGCATATGGATACTTGGAAAAACCATCTCCTAACAATCGAACCACCCGAAGAAGGTATCAAAAAAAGAAATTTGAGACTGACCAGCATGTCTGGACATATGGTCGACCCATCTCTGCATCTGTGGTTCAGTCGGTGGAGGTAAACCAAGTGAAATATACTACGGCTGCATCAGTGGTATCTTTTCCAAGGCAAAGGCAGTCAAAATAGAACCATATCCAGAGTTCTTTAATCTTTCATTTTTCACCTTGGTCAATTGTTATTTCATCACAAGGAGTGCTACATCACACCAGTTGAACACCTTCGGTTCGAAACATTCTAAGGCGTACTGCATATAACACCGTTTGGCCACATGAAGAGCCGCACTACTAGCCATCCTACCAAAGGTGAAAAGAATGGTCCTCAAAGACCTGTCAGTGACATCTCGGATGATGATCTTGTTGTCTTTACTCGGCTGAGATCCCTCTCTACAATACCTGCGGACGTAATCTCTCAAAAATTCGCCTCCACAGGCCAAACTTGATAAAGAGATAGGGGCACCCCGCCTCGATAAGCCGATCAAAAAATAGATGTCCATGACAGTCAAGGGGATGGATTTTCCCCTAATCTGGAACACCTGGCTGATAGGGTCCCAAGCATCGAGCAAATACTGCAACGAGTTGATTTGTTGCCTCATGCAAGAGATGCGGAAAAGCTTCAGCAGGCCACAGTTCCGCAGTGCATTTATTATAGCCGGATCATGTAAAGCAAGCATGTACTCTTATTCATGCTCACGTTCTCGCCATGTAATGGTCATCTTACTCCAATAAATCTCTGAAAACAAACAAGAGAAGAGTTAGATCCTGATTTGGTGAGAAACAGGCAAAAATTTCCATTGAAAATTGTGCACAAATTTCCCTCCTTGCGCCCATCGCACCTCTAGCTTAGTCCTGGGTGCATTGCATGTCAACTGTCCAGTGAGTAGGCCAACATGCAATGCACCTTTCGATGTAGAAAGGGTGCGATGGAGCTAGAGCGAGTTTTTAAAACCTCAGAGGCTTAGAAAAACCAGAAATCAAGCTCAGAATGCAAAATGGAAAAGATGAAATGAAAGAGCTCAAGTTTAGCTCCTACCTGGTCCAGACGGTGCCAAAAATCGTCCAGAGAATCTCCCAAAATCAGCTGGTGAAAATCAAGGGGGAAAGCACCTCCAATGCTCCAACAAGACAAAGTTCAAATGAAATGGTAAAATAAGAGGTAAAAGAACTTTTAAATTACTTTTTACGTAATTCAAGTAAAATATTAGTGTCTTAACTCATTTTTCAAACACATATTGTTCATTTCTAACTAGTTTGATGAAGCAGTTGAGCACAGTACAATCTTTTAAGGAACAAAGCTATTAACGGTAAAGTCAAGAAATGACCGTTATATCGAGCAGTTTTAATGCGGACTTCATGCTCGTTAAAAAATAAACATAAGCAATGAGAAAGTGTTTCCCCCAGCGTTTAAGCTCATTTTAAAATAAAAAATGAACCAATTTCCGGTAAATAACCATCGTGAATGTAGTACTTCAGCCTTTGAAGCCTTGGTTGTGTTCTCATCATCACCTCCACTTTGTATTGGCCGATCATTCACCTCCACTTGATTGTTTACCCCTTTTGAGGAACAACTGTAAAGAGTGATCCTGTTAGCCATCCTTGTGACACTGCCATGATTGGAAAATTCCAAAGCTTACCTGGAATCAACTGCTACCCGAATTTATCACTCGTTCCTCAAAGACGAGTCTCCTTTAAGCTCTTTTCACCTGACTCGTAAAATATGAAGAGATTGTCGAGCCATTGGCCTTTCCAGCTCATTAAAGTGACCGGAAGTGCTATCCCTCCTTTAGATTTTAATCTTTTTGGACCTGAGGGATTATTACACAAAAAGATCGAGCGCTTGTTTTGTTCAGCTCGTTAAAAGTACCGAAAATTCATTCCTTTTTTATTATTCTATACTTTTTCGGACTTAAGGGATTAGATGATGAAAAAGGAATTTTTGGAGTTTCCTTTACGTCCCTTTTCAGACTCTCTAAAATTGAAAAGGATTGAGTTATCTTTGTCGTTAAACTCGTTAAAACCTAATAGCGACAAACTTGTCCATAACAGACAAGAACGAGTTTCACTATCGCTAGGCTCGTTAAAACATAGCGATGGGTTTGCCCGAAGGGAAAACTATAGAACAAGCATATGTTATCCTCCTCAAGCTTGACAAAAATAAAGAGGTACTGGTCAGCAATGACTAGGGAAAAATTGGGAAGAAAACTTGAAGAAACTTTGTTGGTAGCAAGTCGCTCTTGAACATGACACTTTCACTCCGCATCCAAGTCGGGTTGGGTTGTTCCATTAACTGGTCACATCACCATGGTTCCATCACACCATCCACATTTGGGGTTAATGCTACCTATCCATCATGTCAGTGTCACCGATATGTTCAAGAGAAGTCGCTTAGATAATTCACCTGTGTCTGACCCACTACAATACATTTATGCTCCGTTCTTTCATGACTGCCACCCTGAACCTTATATCACCAGATCGTTTTCACCTCCATTAAAATCATTCCTCCGTTCCATGTCATTGATGTGGGATTCATTAAGGCCCTCCTATGACGGATCGCTTCTTGTCGACATCAGATCATTATCCAAGAAGTCGATCTAGGAACAACCCTTTCAGTACTTTGAAGCTTGCATGCCGCAATGGCAAGTTTCTCACTTCCGGCGACAAGTTTACATCAATGGCCTTCGACTGAAAGATTTTGCGTGGTGTTCGACGCCAAGTCCTTTATTCACACCACTTAAATTGTACTGTAGTACCTTGAGGGTCATCATCATTATCGGTGATTCCTCTCGCGCCTGTTAACATCTTACATCATTGGCTGGTAATCAGGCGATGTCTTTCCATGTTCGACTCCAGAACATCTCTCATATGGATCGACTTGTACTTTGAGTGAAGATCGAACAAGATTGAAGACCCCACATCTAGTTTCATACATCTAGGCTACGATATATATTCAGGAAAATAAAGACATCAAATGTACATCATTGTTGCACAGATAATCATCCAATCTAAGGGATGATGGCTCTACCAGAATCATCAGTCTACACTCAAACGATTGTCTGTCTCATGTACATGAAAAATGAATTTATAAAGCTGAGCATGGGAATGCCCGCCTCATCTAGATCATGAAAATATTCTGAAGATAATGTATTGTATTGTATCTTATTACATGTCTCCTTCTAGCTTGAAAGAACTTTGGATCCTCATCATAAAGCATTTCACCCAACATCAAAAGGATTAACAACCCCATGCTTTAGGGGGAAATTGTTATAGACATTTTTGGGCACTACAACCCCAAGAATAAATGTCCATAAACCAAGGGCTCCTAAGTCCCTGAAGGTGTTGTTCCAACCCCTAAAAGAACAAGGTCAACTGATTACAGCATCTCCCAGAAGTTCTCCATGAAAAACTACTCAGAACTGGTCAAAACTGGATCATTTCACCTGCTCCATAGGCAAAGTGAATTACATCCCACCTAAATACACACAGTAGGTGTGTTGCATGTCAAAAATCTCTTCTATGGGGTGCGATGGGTGAAAAGGGACAAATGGCAGAGTCAATCCACAAGGTGGAGAAGCATGGAATCTTCCAGAAACTTCTCCTGTGACACTTGCCTCTCTGAATTTGACCAGGGATGAGTAAGAGATCATCAATCTCCAAGTGGAATCAAGAACTATTAGAGGGGAGACACTAATCAAATCTCAAAAGCTGACTCAGCTCCCTTGCAGACATCTATATATGGATCCCTCATCCCAGAGATCTAGAGGCTGGAATTTTGTATCTTGTAAGGAAGTGATGCTAGTTTATTGGTACAATATCATAGTGTTGGGTGATCTAAGCTTTTCAGGAGGTGAACAAGGGCTTCTTGCTGAGAGGATGATGCTCAGTCAGAACAATTGGTTGTAATTCTCTTGGCTCTTTCTTGATTATCAATAAAGCTATTCAAGTTTTCCTCCATACTCTTGTGTGATTTATGTTTTATGCATTTGTATGGTTAATATACATGTGATCCTATATTGCTTATGATAATATATCTATGTTCTCCTATAGTGTTATGCTGCTTTGATTCTATAGGTACTCTGTTAAGCTGGGTATACAAGGAAGCAAGTAGCAAAGGACTATCAGAAGAGAGAGTAATTGAGCAACGAACCAAGCACAAGACAAAGGTTGGTCTCCTTTATTCTTCTCTCATCTATCTTTCATAAAGGAAAACGAAAGTAGTTTTAAGTTTGTTTGTTTCTAAGGTAGATACGAGCCTTAGTGGGATTAGAAGCTCTACATAGACAGTATTCCTGGTAACACATACCTTGGAGTGTGATGATGTTTGTTCCTTTTGGTATGTTAGCTGAAATTTTCCCCTGCATTCTTTTTGTATATGCCCAATCTTGTTACAAGAATAACATCTTATATGTTTCATATTCCTTCTATAACAATCAATGGATTTGTGATCAAACATATTGCAAGAAAAAACAATATCCCTTAAAGTACCTAGAAGCTAATGATTTTTCTTGAAACATTCTACTTTTGCACTTGGCTACAACATGTCCAAAATTATGACAAATATAACATTCAACATTATTCATCAAAAGAAAGAATTTATTATCACTTCCATAGTTAGGAGTAGATGAGTTTATTTGAAGACTTTCTTTCCATGGTTGTTGATGGGGTTGACCTCTTATCTCCTTATTGAGTATTTCAGATTTTGCATTAGAGTTCATTGCCTTTGCTTGTGAGCTAGATTCACCTTCAATAGTTTCATGAAAACCAAGACCATATTTGATGGTAGGAGACCTTTTATTGCTAAGAATATGATCCAGAATCTTATTATTATTTTGAAATTGTAACATTTTATCCTTTTCTTCTAATTTACCTTTTAAGATATTTACCTCAACTTGATATTTCTGTTCCTTTTCCAGATACTGCTTCTTCATGATTTCTTCAACTTTTCTTCCTTCTTCCAGTTGTTTTCTTAATTTGAGAATTTAATTTTATTGTTCTTCAAATGCATGAAGTAGTTCTTCATTTTTCTTATTTGAATTTTCAAGATCATCTTTTAGAGATATGACCTTAGCTTCAAGACCTTCACTGTAACTGGTTCTTTCTTTAAGTTCCTTGGTCATTGTATCCTTTTCATTCTATTCATTTCTCAATGATGTCACTTCATCTTGCAATCTTTGATATTGATAGATTCCCTTACCTTCTATTGCTTCCTTACTTTGTTTCCTTCTTCCAACTTATTTTTTGTTATGATAATCTCTTCTTTGTAGGAACATTCCCTTTTATCAAACATATCTTCTTGATCTCTAACTTTATCTGTGAGCCTTCTTCTCACACATTCAATATATTCAATATAACAGAGAAATGGATCACCAGAAGACAAGGAATCAGTACCTAATACTTTTTTTTATTTTTCATGTTCATTTTGAGGTGATTCTGAATCTAAATATTTGCTTCCACCACTGTCATTGTTTCTTTGATTTGTCTTCTTATTTTGAGCTACTTTCTTCTTTTTCTTCTTTCACATTGTCAAATCTCCTTCAAGTGATCAAACTTATGCCAAAGGACCTACTCTGATACCAATTGTTGGGAAAAATACTGAGAGGGGGAGGGGGTGATTCAATATTTACAAATCATCATAATTTTTTCCATTTCATATTTAGATTTCTATGCGCGACTTTACTGAATCAAACTTGCATGTGCACACAATTGTTCTTAAGATAACTAATGTATATCAAGTGAACTTATAATCCAATTAAATCATCATATGTTTGTCTTCAGTGCATTAGTGCTTTATTAGCTATTAGATAAACAGTAACCAGGTGCATAAATAACAAAATAAACCATCACACATAAGCAACACAAATGAACACCAATATTTAAGGTGGAAACCCAAGAGGGAGAAAAACCACTTGTTATTGTCCTCTTTGTCTTCTTTTAATATATATAAAAAAAAATGTTTACAATATTGTACGAGTGCATACTCATACTAGTACGCAAGCACCCACCTAAAGAAGGCCACAACATTCTCTCATTCTCTAACTTCTACTAGAAGGGAGATACAACCCCCTAGCTCTTGTACTGGTTGATATGTTTACAAATACAGAAGGCTACCACCTTCACTCATTCTCTAGTTGGTACTAGAAGGGAGCACCAACCCCCTAGATATTGTACTGGCGGATATGTTTACTGGTACATAGGCGTCGACCTGCAGAAGGCTACTACCTTCACTCTTCCTCCAGGGACCACATTTTATTAATTTTTAGACTGGATACTCCTTGTACACAACACTGCAAAATGAAGGCCATGTTTCATCAAATTTCCATACTAGACCCATCAGTAACATTGAAGCTCAAAATCAATCACCACTACAAAACAACCAATCACTAAAACCCATCTACTCTGAAGAAAATCACAATCAATCAATCTGAACCATCATATCATTGTCACCAGAACAAGAAGCTAAACCCATAACTCCGCAACAATAACTAGCATCAACTACAACTTCAAAAAAACTATATGTCATAATTTATAAGTGTCGAACCAACATGTATATGCATATTCACCAAGGCAAACCAGCATACAGATCTGCAGATAATAACTAATAACTTCACAACTATTACAAACTTCACATATACTTAGATCATAGCATATAAAGGATAAAACATGTGTGAGCAATCAGATCTAGATTATCCATTGTTAGATCACATAATGATAATTCATTTCAGGTCTTATAATCGCGATCCATCATTAGATCTCATCCATTATCAAACACTTAGGTACATACTTAGTTCAGATTAAGCACAACATCTAAAACCCATAACATGCATATTTTCTTTCGATCTAACTCTTCATAAGATATTCATTACTTGCATCCTTAGCCGTATGATCTTCTCCTTCTTATATACTTATATCCTTTTTAATACCTCGGACCAAAACCATAGTTATGCTGCTGGTATTCTTTGATGTATCAATATTCTTTGTTGTGCTCATTACCATGGGTCAATACCATGGTAGGAATCCTTGGTATTCATTAACCTTAATTTTCCATCCCATACATGCTTTTCCTTTCTGTGAAACTGCATGCATACGTATACACTCCTTTTGTTCTATGAACTCACCTGTATATGCTACTTGGACAAGGTGAAACACCATATACAACTTAAACCATTCTCTTTCTTCAATTTCTAGATTCTGATCTATAATCCTTTCTTTTTATCTCTGAATTGTCTTGTTGCATTGGGAAATTCCATCATACATCACTGAATCATTTTTGGGTATCATGTATGTTAGTTTCCATCAAGGACAACACATGTACCATAATGCCAACATGGATTTGTCACACCTTTTCATAACACTGTGGTTTTCTATTCAAAGACAATTTCCAAAATACTTGAGAACATTAAATTCAATCAATTTACACTGGGCTCAATAAAACACTTCATTTAATTTTCTATTTCTTAAGGAAATACTTCATCTCTAAGTTAGCTCACATACAACTTGAGAACTTGCAGTTCTATAATTTTGGCACCTTGTTATGATCTACATAATGTCGAATATCATCTTTAATTCTGACTTACTGCAATATCTTCCTTTTTTCCTTCTTCTTCTAATCCACACAAATGGTATCATTTAATATCCATCATTTATATTATTCAATTCTCGTTGTTATGCATCACTTCTCATCACGAGATTGGATGCCCTATTCACATATTTCTCAATTATGCCGTAACACCTTTTCCATGCTACCACTTCGATGACTAGAGTATTTTTTGTTTGACACCCTTATGCTCATGTGCGAGTGAAGACCTTCTCACTGATGTGATCAAACAAATCACTTGAATTCTTGACCTACCAAACCACTTCTCATTTTGGGCCCCACTATCCAGTCTTGAATAGAATTTTATAAATTCTGTACAATAGGAAATTTATTCTAAACATGATTCTTGATGCGAACCCCACAAATTTTACACATCATTCATCATCCTCCTTTCTTTTTTCATGATGATATTAACATGCCATATGGAAACATATATGGGGTGCCATGTGCCACATGGATTTGGTCAACCTGGCCATCGAAAGGCCTCAAATTTTCTTTCCACATGTCACCTTCATGGAGTTCCACATCATCACACAAGTACAATCACTACCATTTGTATATCACTTTACTGACTTCATCATCCTTCCATTTCATCAACATATCGGGACAAGTAATTTTGGGCTTGAGTGCTTTTCTCATGTTCCTTTTGAAATTCTCCTTCAGTGACAAATGCCTGGTCTACACTCGAACATCGCCAACAAATGGAATTTTGACAACGGGTTTGGGTTTGGGACACTTTTGCACCTACATCCCCCAATAGATTCATGAGACTGAATATCCAAATGAGTCCAAATTAGTGTGGAGTTGATCCTTTTGTGATGCACTACTTGCTTCTTCACAAAGAGCTTGAACTTTTGAAATTCTTCTACCAAGGTTGACTTCCTTACTTATAAACACATTATCTTTCAAACACTTAGGAGTTTTTCTAAGTATGAGATATCATTGGAAAACTCTTCCAGGGAACTATCCAAGTAGACACCCCATACAAACATCTTGCTAGGTCATTTGCACAAAAAGTTCCTTATTATGATTTCTTGCCACTCTCTAAAGAATTATTCAAGAAAGCAGTCAAGGATAACTATGATGGTTCTTAAAAACCAACAATCATTGTTTTTATGGGTTCACCACATACTTTCTACTTTGATGGTTCTCAACTAAAGAATTCAAGTACCATCTAGCTTCCCCTAACATTGGCATCAATTACTACCTCATTTACATCAATGCCAACACTTTTCCAAAAAATATCCAATGCTAAACATCCAATGCCAATCAATGAAAACACTTAGTCTAGAAATCTCCCCCTTTGGAATTGATGGCAACAATGCCAAACACTTATAAGGAATTAATGGAAATAGCACGTATCCACACTCTTCTTGACATCTATCAGACTTACTCTGCTTCCCTTGGCCCCATGGATGATTATACTCTGGTCAAATTCAGCTAATAATCCTTGTAAACTAACTATTTTCTCTAAATACCAATATTTGAGCTCTTATCCACATATTCTCATGGAATGATGTTTGGACCAACATCTTCTCCAAACATAAGAAATTTAGGCCACATAACACAATGTTTGAGCCTCTCACTTCCTCCCCCTTTGAAATTAATGGTAAAGGGTATAGAAAGCTAAAAAAAAATCCCTTGTGCCCATGCCATTCATATTCTCCTCGTAAGGGTATACCAACACACATACATGTCTGAGATGGTTCCATTTCGTTGTTCTTCTTCTACAACTCACTCATTATATTGTTAAAGTGATGGAGTAGTTTCATATTCTCAACCATTTTGAGTCATTTTGATTAGGGAGAGGCACTACCAACCTATTTCTAAGGTACATCCTTGGGAAGAAACTTCATGAAAATATCTACAACATGTTTATTAGTAGCCACATATTCAAATCTCACAACATGATCAATAACTTGATCTCTTAAGAAATGATATTTAATTGGAATGTGCTTAGTTTTCGAATGCGTAATGAGGTTCATGGAGATACTAATGGCGCTCATATTATCACACATAATGGGGATTGGATCATCAAATTAAACCTTGATATCCTTTATTATCTACTTCATCCACATAATTTGAGTGCAACAAATAGTTGCAACAATATACTTTGCTTCAGATATAGGTAAGGAAATATATTTTTGTTTCTTGTTGACCTAAGACATCGGGAAATCCCCCAAAAGGAATGGTGCCTCTCTCATACGACATACCACCATATGATGTGCCCTAAATATATTTGAATATCCTTTTAATTAAACTAACATGAATCTTCGTTGGATTTGCCTGAAGTCTAGCCACCAACCCTACAACTTCCATTATATCAAGTTTCAAACCATTTTAATATATCAAGATTCCAATCATGAACTTGTAAGTCATTTGATTTACAAAGGGGGACTCATCCTCTTTACTCAACTTAAAACTAGTTACCATAGGTGTACAAACTGGTTTACAATAATCCATACAAAAAATTTTCAAAGTTTATTTCAAATATTTAGATTGGGAGGTAAAAATAACTTTGGCCAAATGAGTAATTTTTACTGCAAGGAAGAACGGAAGCTCTCCTAGCATGAAAATTTCAAACTTCTTTTACATTACTTTAGACAATTGCTGCCCCAACTTCTCTAGATCACTTCCCAAAATGATTTCATCTACATACACAAAAATTATCAACACATTATCATTATCATATTTAATGTATAAATTTCTATCAATTCTTCCTCTCTTATATCCTTGTTGTTGTAGATACTTATCTAGCATGACACACTAGGCTCTTGGGGCTTGCTTCAACCCATAAAATTATTTTCTCAATATGCACACATGGTCTTGATCTTCTGAGAGTTGAAAGCCTTTTGGCTACTAAACACACACTTCCTCTTACAACTCACCATTGAGGATTGCTGACTTGATATCCATTTGATACATTTTAAAATTCTTCTAGCGAACAAATTCGAAAAACATTCTAATGGCTTCCAATCTATATTGTCTACTTGGGCATATCTTTTTACAAACCATCCTAACTTTGTTCCTCACCATTTAACCTCCTTCATTCAGTTTGTTCTTGAGAATCTGTTTGGTACCAATGATATTCTTATCCTTTTGTCTAGGAACTAGTTCCCATGTGCCATTCTTATTTATCTCTAGTCCAATTCCTGACCGATTGCCTTAATCCAAAACTTGTCTTCACTTTCTTGGCTAAACTTTTTAGGTTTTATTTGGGCCAAAAATGTAATGATAACTTGTCTCGGGATGCCTATGAATCTTCGTATGGTTTCCACACCAAGGTATTTGCTTATAATTATTTAGCTATCAGTATGTTTCTTCTTCACATATCTAGATTTTGTTTTGTGTTTTTGATATGACTTTTGTAAGTCCTCATCTTCTTCTTGTAAATCTCCATATTCTTCTTCCATCTCTTCAAGTTCGTCATATTTGTAAACACAATCACCATCCTTATTTGATATCTCTTGAGGATTTGATGTATGATCTACATCTTCATCCACTCTAACATTAATGCATTCTTTAATCCTTGTAGTCCATTTTTTATAATAATTGCAGCCTTTACTTTTGATTTCATATCTAAGGAAAATTCCTTCATCTTCATGAGATTCAAACTTAGCAAGAATTTTTTCGTTCCTCTTTATATAAAACTTGCTCTTGAATACTTTCAGGTCCTTAACTAAGGTTCATCTTACTTTCCACAACTTACAGGGGGTCCTATCACTGCTCAGCTTGACTTGAGTTCTTTTGGCCAAGTAAACAAATTGAAATGCCTCTCCCAAAAATGTGTTTGCAACATTTATTTCATCCATCATAGCCCTGGCCATATCTTAAATGGTTCTTTTCTTTCTTTCTACTGCACCATTCTATTGAGGGGTTCTTTCCACAGGGTATTTTCTTCTCATATTGTGTTCTTCACACAACTCTTTTAACTCCCTTGAAGTGTACTCTCCTTGTTTTTCAGACTGTAGATCCCTTAATCTTAACATCTTTCCCATTATCGACTTGAGCCTTGAATATTTTAATTTTTCTCGAAGATTCTGGTTTCTCCTTTAGTAACATGATCCATGTAGCTCTAGTGAAATCATTAATGAAAAAAATAAAATACTTCTCATCTCTGAAACTTTGTGCTCTTATTGGACCACATATTTCTATGTGTACCAATTCTATAGGTATGGATGAAGAATAATCCTTTGTCTCAAAATTCACATTTGTCTGTTTACCATGTACACAATATTTACATATTGAGCTCTCTGGCTTTGAAATTTTGGTAAATATCTAACTGCTTCAATTTTCCTAATCTTCACTAGGTTATCAAATCTCACATGACCCATCTTCTTATGCCACAACCATGTCTCATCGATAATTACCAAGTAGAACTTTACTTTGGAGTCATCAAAGACATAAACATTCTAGAGAGTTCCAATTTCTTTCCCTACTAGCTTATCATTTTTTGTGCTTCTGATTTCACAATCCTTTTATCAAAAAATAACATCCTAGCCATTATTACAATTTGGATAAAATTTAGAAGATTGTGTTTGAGGATGTCCACATATGGGACACTTTGAGCCTTGGTCTTCACATCCAAGCTGATTGTTCTTTTTATTTTATTTCAGCTGTAGTATTGATTCCAAATTTGACACTACCTTTTCCATTTTCTTTTAGAGAAAGGAAATTTCCTTTATCTCTATTCATATTATTGGAACATACACTATCAACATACCACTTTTCTTCTTTCTCATGAGCATGCAAGACAAAAACACATTCCTCATCCTTCTTTGTCTTTTGTTTCAACTTTTTCACATTCTTTTGAGGAGATGGCTTCTCACACCTCTGCCATGTAGAGGTATTAAACATATATCTTAGATAATCATTAGATTTTTTCCCATAGTTATGGAAAATATAACATTCAATCTCATTCATAAGAGAAGAGAATGAGTTTCAATGTGCAACAGAAAAATTTCTAGATCTGTAATGTTGAAAGTGAATAGATCTAACATTTTCATCTCTTTCAATTTTAATAACTTTACAATCAACATCTCTATGGCCAGCTTTATGAAAATAAAGAAATTACTATAGAAAAACGTTGGATACCTAAAGCAATACTTTCGTTGAGATCGATTAGATCAATTAATTTTTTTTTGTCTTTCTTGGTGGTGTACATATCTATGCATAGGTCCCTTTTTGGTGTTGATAGAGTTGTCACCTCTTTGATTTTCCTTTGACTTTTGTGACCCTTTCATCCTTACCAAAATCTCTTCCTTTAAGTGCTTCCACATATCTCTGATGCTCTTCCTTTCTATGGACCTGGTGCTTGATTTTATTGAACATTTTGGTAGTTATGGTTGGTATTTTCATTGGAAAATTAATGGAGAAAATTCATATCTTCTAGTTTGACCAAAGTCAGCCCTACATGTGGTAAATAAACCTCCTAAACCACATATAAATATGACTTTGTTGGAGCTCATTTTGACATCATCATCATAGATTATTCAATCTAAAAATTACAAAGGTATATCCACACGTGCAAAGGAGTCAAATAAGGTTTCTATTTTACGTTGACAAACATATATTCTTCTATTTGACTTGCATTGGTCTGCGCTAGTTTACATTTTTTAAACCAAATTTTTGACTATCCTTGGAGGCCAAAGATTGCAAAGGCTCGTTGACCTAATTTGAACAAACTTCTATCTTTTTTCTAGCTTATTGACTATGGTTGTGTTACCCACCACCAGTGGGTGACCCCTATAGGATAAGTTTTTCTCCCAGATGTATCTTCAGCTGATAGCTAGAATTCCCTTGTATACATTATATAGCTCAATGTTCAAAGCCCATTCTTTCCACCATAATCCTCCCACTAATCCATGTCTAAATGTGTCTAGGAAAAGCAATCACAAACACCAGATTACATAATGCAAATCCATAAGGTTGGAAGGCCCACCTTCAAATGTGAACTATAGTGGATAGGTTTTATATGAACAATTTCATTTCTCTTTGGAACATTGAGATATATTATGGCTACAAGGGGTTGTTGGCTTCAGGTTGAAGACAAATCTAGGAGAAAAATGTCTCCTATAGTGTTCACCCATTGGTGGTGGGTAATAGGTTGATAACAGGGTTTTATTGAGGCCTTTTACTGATATTTTGACTGGTTCATTTACTATTCTGTTGACCAAATTTTAGCCCTCCTTTCTAACCTACCACATGCTAAAATTTGACCATCTATTGAAGGCTATGGCTTTGACCAGCATTGAATTTTGTCTCTCTCCTTTGACCAGATTTGAATTCCACTAATTGAGGTTAGAAAGTTTGGAATCTTATTGGAATATTTTGATGTACTATTTATGAACATAATTTCTCTCTCATAAGGAAAGATTAGTTGGGTTTTCCCCTTGTGGCTTTTTCCCTGGTTGTGAGCCTAATTTCTAGTGTCTCTTGTCTCTTGTTTACTATTTATTGTGATCTCTATTGCTCTATTGTAGAAAGTTAATGGTTGAATTTTTTCATGTATAATTTCTTAATGATTGGAATTAAAGAAGAATACTAATTATATCATTGTAAGTAGCTATTAATTTTAAAAACTATACTAGTCTTGATTTCACTAGAAATTCAACATCGTATCATAATTCATTAGAATTTATCAAGTAAAAGATCAAATAAAAGTCATTAGTGAAGAAGTATCCAACAAATAATTGGTATCTATATGTTTGGGTGGTTTTCCTAGATTGTGGGATCCTTTTGCACCAATTATCTGTGGAAGAAAATTAATTCTAGCTTGTGCCCTAGAAATATCAACAAATTTTCCTTTAGAAATTAAATGAGGTTCTTTATATCCTAGACCAATTTTACTTGTTGATAGTCTTTGAGAGCTAAGGATCTCATCCAAGGCCTCTAACCCCTTATTAAATTTCAGATTTAAATCTATCTTGCCTTTGGCTTTCACCAGATCTACTCTTAGAGATACAACTTCTACCTCTAACTCATGGAAATTCCTTTACATTCAACTACCTGATTCATAAGGAGCTCCTTCCTTCTTCTAGTTTCTTCAATATGAGTATTTAGCAATATGATGTTTTCATAAATGCATTTAAACAAGTATTTCCCGACTTCTTTGACAATTTAAACCTCAAAGCCTCATTTTCATCTTCTAGTCTATCATGACACTTTTGTTTCTCTTTAGTTGTTACACTCAAACATATTTGAGTTTCAAAAATTCTCCAATTTCACTTTCTAAATGTTAATTATTCTTTATAAAAGCTATACATACCTTCTTCTGCTCTTATAAGTTGGTCCTTTAGTATTTTGTTCTTTTTCCTTGTCTTCTTCAACTCCTCCAATGCATTGATAAGTTCCACTTCGAGGCCCACCACTCCTTTAGAATATAATTTGTATTCAAACCTTGACTCATATTGAAATTCGATAATCATGCATTCATTTTTTCTCCTTCAAAGGATTCTTCACTGTTGGATTCAGATGTATCACTATCTTCTTTATAGTAGAAGCTCTTCTTTCTCTAAGTCTTCTTTTTTTGATATTTCTGAGTTCTGTCTCTCCTTCTTTCTCTTGCTAATTTTATTTTCTTCTCAAACTTAGTATATGTGAATTTCGAGGTAAAGTGTCCTACTCAAACAAAACAAAAACACTTAAAAGGTAGCTTACCTTAATGCTTTCCTAAGGTCCTCTTCAATTTTCTTACAAAATGAGCCATGTCTTACTCTGAATCACAACTAGAGAAATCTTGATGTTATTTGTTATTTTTTAGCTTATTATTATTCAAGAATTCGATTTATACTTATTTTGGTTTGGATATTTCTCCTTCAATTCACATCTCATAGGCAGTAAGAGTTCCATGGAGATGCTCCATAATGAGGCTTTTTAAATCTGACATTTATTCTATTGCTGAGATCTTAGCATTAAATCTTAGTGGAAGATATCTTAATACCTTTTGAACTACTATGTCTTCCTTAATGTCTTCACTGAGACCTCTAATCATATTTAAAATTTCATTAACTCAGAAAGGACTTAGCAATGGATTCATCCTCGTTCATTTTTAGGATTTAAAATTTCATTCTATATGTTTGGAGTTTGGATTGATTTACCTTATCATCTCCTTCATAGTAGTTTTTGAGCTTATCCCAATCTTCTTTAACTGATTAAAGTGCATCAACTTTACCAATGTGGATTGTTTAATACTAGCCACAATCACATTATTGGCCTTTCCATTATTGTTATAAGCTCTTCTCTCATCAAGATTGTCAGTGTAGTTCTAGAATTGTGCAACTAGATTCTACTATGAGCCATATATCCACACCAATAGACATGATGTATGATTTTATTCTAAATATTTAGAATATATAATTGACTCCATCAAAGAATAATACTTTGCTCAAATAGATATCCTTATTTCCTTAATTTTCCATGATTCCTTGTAGATCTACCTTTTAGTGGTTAAATTGTTCTTGAAGGAACCTGTTCAGATACCAATTGTTGCAGATTAAGAATTAATTAGAGGAGGGGGGGGGAATCTATAAATTTTACTCTTCTCTAGACCAATCATTCAACTAATTATAGACAATCACATATCACGAATGCATTCACATGATAATTGTACATAGTGATTTAACGTGGAAACTCTTTTATGAAAACCACTAAAGCTTGTTTTTATTATGATATAAATTCAAATAAATGAATCTAATTACATGAAATATTTGTGAGCACTCACTCACAAGAATCCCAACCCCATTTAAATCCACAAGCATAGACTTTCCAGAGGCACCAACCTCAAATATGTATAGCTAACAACCTGTTCTAGCCAGTGAGATCTATACTTTCATATATTTCCAAACTTACATCATTGATAATGTTATTTAATTCTATTTATAATAAATTTTGTTGCTCAATTACAACCACCTCTGCTTTTGCAGTCTTCCTTTGACTAAAAAATCTCTTCTTTCTTCTGTAGGCACACATGATCATAAGCGCATCACTAAACTTCTACACTTATCTTTCTCTCAAGCTCTAGTTCTCTCACTTTCTAGTTATCTCTCTTCAATGTAAACACTCTGGCTATCTCACACATTTTCATAGCACTGTGGCTTTTTGTTCAAAGAAAAATTCCACACTACTCGAGAATAGAAACTTCATTCAATTTACGTAGCAGTCAAGAAAGTACTACATTTAATTTTTACTACTTTAGGAAGTAATTCATCTCTAAGGTATCTCAAGTCCATCTTGAGATCTTGCAATTCTATAATTTTGGTACTCTATTATGATCTATAGTGCCAAATATCATCTTTAATTCTTATTACCATAGTCTCTTCATTTTCACCTTCTTCTTATGAACTACACAATTTCCACACACATTTCTTCACACAATCTCCATCATTTATATTACTCTCCTCTAGTCATTATCCATTAGTTCTCATTAGGATTTTTGATCCCTTATTCACAAAATTCTCATATGTCCAACTTTTCAATTGTTCCTTTAATTTTTCATAACAAAAATCAACCCCAACTTCCAATTGTCTAAGCTCTTCAAGACCATAGCACTTTTTCCATTCAACCACAATGATGACAAGAATATTTTATGTTTGACATGCTTATGCTCATATCTATGTCTAAAACTTCTCATTGATGCACTTGAACAAATCACTTGAATACTCAAACTATCGAACTACTTCTCCTTTTCGGCCCCATTGTCCAGTCTTGTGTAGAGTTTCAAAAATTATATACAATAAGAAATGTGTTATAAAAACAACCCATAGAATAAATCCCATAGTTGTGTGACATCATCCATCATCCGCATTACTTTCATCATGGTCATGTTGATGTTAACATTCTACATGGAAACATCTAAGGGGATTTGGTCCACTTGGCCATCTAAAGGCACCAAATTTTCTTACCACGTCTCATCTTCATGGAGTTACATGTGATCACATAGGCACAATCATTACCATATATGCATCAACTTATATAATTTGTTATCCTACCAAGTCATCAACCTATATAAAGAGGAAAGGTTGGGTGTAGGTGCTTTTCTTGTGTTTCTTTTGTGACACTCCTCTAGGGATGAATGCTCAATTTACAGTAGAACCTTGCAAACACATGGTATTATGACAACAAGTTTCCATGCGAGACTCTTCTACACTTTCATCCCTAAATATTTTGATCGGATCAAATATCGAGATGAGTCTAGACTAGTGTAAAGTTCGACCATTTTTCCACACACTACATGTCTTCTTCACAAATATCCCGAACCTCTAAACTTCTTAAGCACATTAACTTTCCACCCCTTAGGAATTTTTCTAAGTATGATATACATTGGAAAGCTCTTCCATGGGACTATCGAAATAGGCATCTTGCATAGACATTTGACTGGGTCCTTTATAGACAAAAGGACTTGTTGTGATTGCATGCTAATCTATAAAGACTTGTTCAAGAAAGCAATGAAAGATAACTATGATGGTGCTTAACAAGCCAGTAATCATAGTTTTTATGGATTCACTAAATATCATGTTACTTTTATGGTTCTCAACTTAATACTTCGAATACCATAAAATCCCCCTTGACCGTGGCATTAATGACTAGATCATTGACATCACTGGTAACACTTTTCCCAAAAATCTCCAATTCCAAACATTCAAGTCCAATCAATGAAAAAACTTAATCCAACATGATGAAGTACCTTATACCTTGTTTTCTTATCAGCAAAGTGGCTCCCACATCATTCCTTACGGTAGGCCTTTAGGATCTCATAGATTTCATGTGTAGAAGATACATCTATTAATCCATGAGAATATCTAGCTTTAGGATGAAGTTGAGGCATGTGTAGAAGATACATCTATTAATCCATGAGAATATCTAGCTTTGTCTCACAATATTTTTATGTTCTTTTGGTAAGAGATGGTGTTGAAGTCTACTTTGATCCAAGTAATTAGTGGATATCTGCAAACCAGAGAGAGTTAGTAGAAACCACAAATAAGTTCTCATCAGGAAAATAATCTTCTATATGGGGCTCGTTTTCATTAAATGAGAGAGCTAGAGAGGAAATCATCCATAATATTATCTTTTCTTGTTTTCTTAAGATGATGATATCATATTCAATTTTACTTTTTTTAATTGGTTTATTCATCAAATATTTGATTGCAACATATTCAATTTGTAATATTACTAGATAACCTATATTGTGACGTCAAATTTTGTTTATTGCATAAATGATTGCAAGGAACTCCTCAGTTAACGTGTAATTAAGCTCCACAGACAAAATATTTTTACTAACATAGTAGATTTATTGTGGGTTTCTTGCTTCAAGTTGTCTTTGCACAACTCCTATAATGGTGTTTGAGGCATCTATGGAAATATGGATTGGGAGGGACCAATTAGTCCCTCTTAAAACTAGTGCCTTTTACACTTTATCCTTTAATTCTTCGAAAGTATGCTGACACTTTTCTATTTGGACAATATCTAAATTTTTGTTAGTAGAGAAAATAATGTATGATAAATTTAAGAAAATTTTTCAATGAATTTTTGATAGTAAGCAACATATCCTAGGAAGCTACATACTTCTTCTTCTGAGTGCGGAGTAGGTAAATCTAATATCACCTTAATTTTTCTTGGATCCACCTGAATACCTTGTGCTGAAATGTAGTGTCCTAACACAATACTATTGGTTAAGATCATTTAACACTTGAGATTTATAAGGGCCATATTAAATTCCTTACATCTTATTAATGTTTTATCCAAATTAGCTAATGCTTCATCAAACTCATCACCATAAGTTGTGAAATCATCCACACACACACAGATATATATATATATATATATATATATATATATATATATATATATATATATATATATATATATATATATATATATATATATATATATATATATATATATATATATATATATATATATAGATAGATAGATATATATATCCACACAGTCATGTATAAGATCAGAGAATATACCAATTACAACTCATTGAAAGGTGGTAGGGGAGTTATACAATCCAAATGATAGAACTTGATATGTAAATTTCCTCTATGGAAAAGTAAATTTAGTCTTATCTCGGTGTTCCAATGCGATTTGAATTTAGTTGTAGTTGCTAAATCCACACAAGAAAGAAAAATATTTTTTTCCTGCTAAAGTATCCATGACCTTGTCGATGAAAAGAAGTGAAAAATGGTCTTTATAATTTTCTTTGTTAAGTTATCAATAATCTATGAAAACTCTCCATTTCCCTTTTTCTTGGGTACTAGAACAAGGGTAGAAACCCATTCACTATTTGAAATTGGGTAAATAAAATCAATTGTGAGTAGTTTTGGTAGTTCCTCCTTTATTATTTACCTCAGTGCTGGATTCATCTGAAACTAGTGTTGGCGAAAGCGTCTAGATCCTTCCTTGATATATGTGATGTGTGCACAACTCAGGATTGATTCATTTCATGTTTGATTAATTTGAAGCGAAGGCATCACCATGTATTTTTGGTACCTTGATTAAATTCTCTTTCTGTTGTTTATTCAATCATTGTTTAATATTTAATTTTTGAACAAGACTAATTTCTTGTAGGTGCATTGTAATTTAGACTTACAACATGTGATGCAATTATTTACTTCATTTGGTTGGGTGACAAAAATAATGAATGAGGGAGTGGGATGAACCTGCAAGAAGAGAAAAATGAATGAGCCTGCAGAATGAAAACGAAGAGGATTAGTCTAGAAGTGAAGAGATGTTCATGAAAAATTACTTTTGAGGAGATGCTTGAAGAACATGCATTCCACACATGAAATATTGATCATGGATGTTGCTCTATCTACCTAAGTAGCCAAAATGAAGAAAATAAATAAGAACTTCCTATTATAGTTAATTATAAAAATATTTATGCAATAATGTTGATGATTATTTTTAAAATTATTGTTACAAACTCTGCTCATGATTCATGTAGAAAGAAAACTGCTTTATGTATAGAATAATCTTGGCAAATGGTTAGACATGTTGGTTAATTTTGTTTGTGTTGTTGGGATTGTAGAAATATTGTTGCATGATCCTTCTTGGTTGAGACTGACATACAATGACTTCAACATAAAGTTCTTTCTCGCCATTGCATTGCTAGTGAAAGGAGGAACAATTTATTTATGGACATAATTTGACGTTCGATAAGAGTTGACCAGTTGAAGTAGTATGACTATCATTAAGTTGATTTAGTTGACTTGGCAGACGATTAAAAGAGTCTATTTCTTAAATCCTTGCAACTATCAATATCCAAATACCATATATTATTGTTGTCATATCTACTACTCTAATATTTGAAGGAGAGCATGGTGGTATTACAATTAGGTCACAAAACTCATGGATGGAGAAATGCGCCTCAATAGACTCAGTACTTCATAAGAAATTAACCATAGAACTATCATAACCAAAATCTAGTCCCTAATGCCTACAATGAAGAACTCCATGGATGAAAATGAATCCCTAAAGTCCACTCTCAAGTCCCTCAAGGCTCGAATTCAGTTTAACAATGTGGGATTTAGACCTTGGTTATAACTCCTTTGTGGAAACTTTTTCACTTATACCATATGTAAGGTGATTTGTTGTCCACAGTTCAATTCTATTGAGCCAATCAATTGTTTTCAAGGCGATGTTGAATTTATGGATGCAAGAGTTGAGGATGCATGTTGTTCATCAAATGCATGACATATGAAGGAGGTTCAATAGAATTGCTAACACATATTGGTGATCACAATTATTCAACATCCTAGAAAGTTGATATGAAAGAATGCAAGGTAAATTCAACCATTCAACTAGTTAACTTGGTCAATATCTGAAATGATCGACTTACCTCAAATATGCTATCGAGTTGGGTCACTAGGTCTGGGTAGTTAATATTGGTCACTTGTCAATTAAAATTACTACATGTACATTTGAAAGCTACTATTGGAAAAATTTATTGCCACTTAGAATGATATGATATATGCTTTCATCACGCAAAATACTAGTATGGGATTTCCACACTACATATAAGAAGTTGAAAGCCATATGTGGGAGAATGAAGGATCGTTTGTATCATGAGAAGTCGAGTTTGTCTTTAGTATAAGTGTGCAATTTATTTTCAAATATTTGAACATTAAATATTTTCACCAACCTCCAAGTAACTACATATTCAATGGTAATATATCAATAGAGTAGACTTATTATGGTAAATATTGTTGAAATGGAACTTGAACTATAGATATGAACTTTTAACTATTTATTATCATAACATGTAAGTGAAGATAATGAAGAAATCAGAGATTTGGTCGATAAATCGACTTGGCTTACATGTGCAAGATGAAAAATGATATGCAAATATACAAGAAGAAAACGACACAATGGGAGAAATGATACATGAAGAGAGTTTTTCAACATTCACATCGACAAACCTTGGTTGAACTTATTTACTTCATTATATTTTGGTCAAATTTGACCATTTGGTAGAGTTAGATTTGATTTCGACTTCATAGTGAATAACAGATGTAAAATTTGACTTAGCTAAAGTCCTGTGTAAATAAGTGGTCGACTAAAATATTAGGCAAAACTAGTACAAAACATATTAAGCAAGATTGATTCAACTAAGATTCTAATATTGTAAATAATCGATGTGTTGGTTGGTAGTGACATTGATTTTTAGTACGAGACTCTTATAGACTTGATATTCCTTATTTTATTCTCTTATAGAAGCATATCTCTTGATGCATTGTAGTTTTAATAAATATGTGAGTCTGTAATTAATGGTAGGGTTTGCATCACAAAAATCACATGAAGAATAAGTAAGTCAAGTTATATTTGGATTGAGTCTTTCAATCAATCATTGGTGTCATAATTCATGGGAAGGTGAAATGTAAGCGTTGTTTAAGGTAAATGATATTCTCCACCTTTGTAATTGAAATCAATGTCTAGTTGATGAGATCAACCTCTTGCTAACATTCATTGATATCAAGTCAACACTTATTGTGAATAGCTCAATTATCAAGAAAAAATAGTATGTCGTATTAAAGTTAAAGTTATCCTTCATAAATTTAATTACACACTCCAGGAAATCAATAGTTAGAAACAATCAATCGACCCATCCATTCATTAACACATTCAATAATGCAACAACACACAAACATTAACTAGCAACCATAAAAGTAAATCTATCAATAAGAAGGAAATAATAACATAGCATCTATTACAACTAGGAAGAAAATTGAATGTGTAACGTACAAAATTTTGTAGTTGAATTGTGAGAGCATCCAAGTAGTTAATTTTTTTTATAGAATTACTTGTAACATAGAAATTTGTAGTTAATCTTTTTTGTAGTTCAAGTTACAAAACTATGACAACATGATAATATATTGATTTCCCCTCTATTATAAAGTAATAGAATAGTTCTTGGGTTGCGATAGTGGGAAAGAGTACAATGGTTGATGTGTAAACTTTCTCTAGTTTAATGTATGAATAAGAAACTCCCGGGAGTGATAATCATGCACTATACTCATCCGTAGAGACAGGTAAGAGAGGCCCCTAGATTGGAGAGGAGCTACCTGAAGATTCCTAGTTAGAGTAGCAGTTTTTGTGGTAGACAGACTGTAGAGAATGGATGCGAGTTGGTATCTACAATATATAGCCACCTAGTGAGTAGAAGTCATAGTAATCCTTATATAAGGTTGGAGCAAAAATTTATTGCCACTTAGAATGATATGATATATTCTTTCATCGCACAAAATACTGGTATGGGATTTGCACACTACATATAAGAAGTTGAAAGCCATATGTGGGAGAATGAAGGATTGTTTGTACGATGAGAAGTGGATTTTGTCTTTAGTATAAGTGTGAAATTTATTTTCAAATATTTGAGCGTAAAATATTTTCACCAACCTCCAAGTAACTACATATTCAATGGTAATATATCAATAGAGTAGACTTGTTATGGTAAATATTGTTGAAAAGGAACTTGCACTATAGATATGAACTTTTAACTATTTATTATCATAACATGTAAGTGAAGATAATCAAGAAATCAAAGATTTGGTTGATAAATGGACTTGGCTTACATGTGCAAGATGAAAAATGATATGCAAATATACAAGAAGAAAATGACACAATGGGAGAAATGATACCTGAAGAGAGTTATTCGACATTGACATCGACAACCCTTGGTTAAACTTATTTACTTCATTATATTTTGGTCAATTTTGACCATATGGTAGAGTTAGCTTTGATTTCGACTTCACTAGTGAATAATAGATGCAAAATTTGACTTGGCTAAATTCTTGTGTAAAGAAGTGGTCGACTAAAATATCAGACAAAACTAGTACGAAACATATTAAGCGAGATTGATTCAACTAAGATTCTAATGTTCTAGATAATGGATGTGCTTGTTGGTAGTGACATTGATGTTTAGTACGAGACTCTTATAGACTTGATATTCCTTATTTTATTCTCTTATAGAAGCATATCTCTTGATGCATTGTAGTTTTAATAAATTTGTGAGTCTGTAATTAATGGTAGGGTTTGCATAAAAAAATCACATGAAGAATAACTAAGTCAAGTTATATTTGGATTGAGTCTTTCAATCAATCATTGGTGTCATAATTCATGGGAAGGTGAAATGTGAGCCTTGTTTAAGGTAGATGATATTCTCCACCTTTGTAATTGAAATCAATGTCTAGTTGATGAGATCAACCTCTTGCTGACATTCATTGATATCAAGTCAACACTTATTGTGAATAGCTCAATCGTCAAGAAAAAATAGTATGTCCCATTAGAGTTAAAGTTATCCTTCATAAATTTAATTACAGACTCCAAGAAATTAGTAGTAAGCAACAAGAAATCGACCCATCCATTCATTATACAACACATTCAATAATGCAACAACACATGAACATTAACTAGCAACCATAAAAATAAATCTATCAATAAGAAGGCAATAACAACAAAGCATCTATTACAACTAGGAAGAAAATTAAATGTGTAACATACAAAATTTTGTAGTTGAATTGTCAGAGCATCCAAGTAGTTAATTTTTTTTTATAGAATTACTTGTAACATAGAAAGTTGTAGTTGATATTTTTTGTAGTTGAAGTTACAAAATTATGACAACATGAGAATATATTGATTTCTCCTCAGGTATAAAGTAATAAAATAGTTCTTGGGTTGTGATAGTGGCAAAGAGTAGGATGGTTGATGTGTAAACTTTCACTAATTTAATGTATGAATAAGAAACTCCCAGGAGCGATAATCACGCACTATACTCATCCATAGAGAGAGGTAAGAGAGGCCCCTATATTGGAGAGGAGCTACCCAAAGATTCCTGGTTAGAGTAGTAGTTTTTGTGGTAGATAGACTGTAGAGAATGGTTGCGAGTTGATACGTACAATATATAGCCACCTAGTGAGTAAAAGTCATAGTAAGCCTTATATACGTGCATCTTATCAGATTGGTAGTTGTTGTGGCTGAGTTAGTTATGTATATTGGTATGCATGGTTGATGTATAGTAAGGATACTTCTACAAAAGGTAGAGTTCCAAGACATTGTTCCATCCTTTCTTAGGATGAGTAAGGAATTGAGGGTGAGGGAGATGTTGAGGGGCCTCTTAGGCCTATGTAAGTAATCCTATCTATATGAGTAAATGTATGAATAAAGGGTAAAAGTTGAATTCATGAGTGATTGGTTAGAGAGGGTACAATCGCTCCAACCACATCATCTATGTTTAAATATGTATGAATATTGATGGAAATATGATTGTAATTCCTTCCCAAAACACTATTCTTCATTGTGCATGTGTTTTTGTTTTTTTCATGATGTAGCTTGTTCTTGTAGGTGCATTCTAAGTTAGGCTTACAACACATAGCCTACCCTAGACTATGCCTAGCCTATCCTAACCTATCCTATCTTCACCTAACCTGAACCTAGGCTACTATAACTTAACATACTCTAGCCTAGCCTACTTTAGGTTACCATAGAATGGCTAGCCTACTTTAGTCTAACCTATCCTAGCCTACTCTAGCCTAGCCTAGCCTAGTCTATCTTACTCTAGCTAGCATGTCCTAGTGTAGTCTAACTTGGCCTGTGATAGCCTATCCTTCTATAGCCTACTCTATTTGGCCTAGTCAAACCTAACCTAACCAATCTTAACCTACCCTATTATAGCCAATCCCTATCATGCCTACCATACATTTTCCTAACCTATTATGGCATGACCTACCATACCCTACTCTAGCATACCATATCCTAGCCTATTCTAGTATGGTCTATTATAGCTTAACATACTCTAGACCAACCTACCTAAGAATAATTTAGCCTTCCATAGCCTAGGATTTTACCTATTCTAACCTATTGCAGCATAATGGACTCTATCCTACTCTAGATTAGCCTAGCCTAGCTTACCCTAGCATATCCTAGCTTAGGATTACCCTATCTTACTCCAACCTATGCCTACTCTAGCTTGGCCTAGCCTACACTTACCCACTTTGTTTAATCCTCGCCTACTTTACTCTAAGATACTTTAGCCTAGCCTACCTTAGAATACTTTAGCCTTCCCTAACCTAATATTTTTCCTATTCTAACCTACAATAGCCTAATGTACTCTAGACTACTCTATATTAGCCTACCCTAGCTTATCCTAGCATATCCTAGCTTAGGGATACCCTATCTTACTCCAACCTATGCCTTCTCTAGCTTGGCTTAGCCTAGACTGACCTACTTTGGTTTATCCTAGCCTAGTTTACTCTAAGCTACTCTAGCCTAGCCTGTCCTACTCTAAGCAAGTCGAGTAAACATTACCCTAGCCTAGCCTTCTTAGCTTACTCTAGCCTAGCATACCCTAGCCTAGCTTACTGTAGCTTACTCTACCTAGCCTAGCCTTCTTAGCCTACTCTACCCTAGCATAGCCTAGCCTTCTTACCCTATTCTACCCTAGCATAGCCTAACCTAGCCTACTCTAGCCTACTCTACCTAGCCTAGACTAGCCTACTTTAGCCCACTATAGTCTAGCCTACTTTAGCCCACTATAGCCTAGCCTACTTTAGCCCACTATAGCCTAACCTACTCTAGCCTATCCTAGCTTAGGCTAGCCTATCCTAGCCTAGGCTAACTTATCTTAGTCTAAGCTAACCTATCCTAGTCTAGGCTAACATATCCTAGTCCTTCCTAGCTAAGCCTAGCCTACTCTACCCTACCCTATTCTAGACTATCCTACCCTAGCATAACCTAGCTAACAATAGCCTAGCCTACTCTACCCTACTATACTCTAGCCTAGTGTAAGGTAGGTAGAATACTCTACTCCATCCTAGCTTAAGCTAGGCTATCCTAGCCTACTCTAACCTACTCTAGCCTAGACTAACCTAACCTACTCTACCTTAGCTTATCCTCGCCTAACCTAGAATATCCTAGCCTATTCTAGCATAGCTAAGCCTAGCCTACTCTCGCCTAACATATCTTACTCTAGCATAGCCTACTTTATCCTTACCTAACCTACTCTAGCCTAACCTAACTTGTTCTAGCCTAGCCTTTCCTACTCTAGCCTAGCTTAGCCTAGACTTGCCTACTTTGATTTATCCTAGCCTAGTCTACTATAAGTTACTCTAGCCTAGCCTATCCTACTCTAAGCTTACTCTAGTCTAGGCTAACTTATCTATGCCATCCGAGCTAAGTTTACCTTAACTTAGCCTTCTTAGACTACTCTAGCCAACTATAGCCTAGCATAGCCTAGTATAGGCTATCCTGACATACTCTAACCTACTATACCTAGCCTAACCTACCCAACTTTAGCACACTCTAGCCTAGCCTACTCTAGCCTATCCTAACCTAGCCTAGCCTAGCTTTCTCTAACCTATCTTTCTAAAGCCTAACTTAGACTAGTCTACTCTAGCCTAACATACTCTACTCTACCCTACTCTACTCTACCACACTCTACTCTAGGCTAGCCTAATCTAGCTTGGTCTAGCTAAGGCTAGACTAACCTAGTCTAGCCTAGCCTAGCCTAGCCTAGCATACCCTAGCCTAGCATATCCTAGCCAAGCCAACCCTATCCTACTCTAACCTAGCCAACTTTCTCCTAACATATATTACTCTAGCCTAGCATAGGCTATTTTAGTTTATCCTAACCTACTTTATCCTAGCCTAACCTAGTATTTCCTACACTAGCCTAGCCTAGCCTAAGCTAGCTTATTATATCCTACTTTACTCTAGCCTAGCCTAGCCTACTTTAGCCTAGCTTAGCCTACTCTAGCCTAACCCAACCTACTCTAGCCTAGCCTAGCCTACACTGGCCTAGCCTATCCTAGCCTACTATACCCTAGAAAATCCTAACTTAGCCTAGCCTAGCCTACACTAGCCTAACAAAGCCTAGACTAGCCTAGCTACTTTACTCTAACCAAGCCTAGCCTACTTTAGCTGAGCCTAACCTAGCTTACTTTATCCTAGCTTAGCCCAACCTAGATTAACCTACTCTAGCTTATCCTTGCTTAGCCTACTCTAACCTAGCCTAGCCTAACCCACTCTATCCTAGCCTAGCCTATTCAAACCTAGCCTATCCTAGCCTAGCCTAGCCAACTCTAGCCTATCCTAGCCTACTATAGCCTAGCCTAACTTACACTTTCCTAGCCTATCCTAGCCTATATTATGCTATCCTAACCAAGCCTAGACTAGCCTATCCTAGCCTAGTCTAATCTAGCCTAACCTACTTTACTCTAACAAATCCTAACCTACTTTAGCCAAGCCTAACCTAGCTTACTTTAGCCTAGCCTAGCCCAACCTAACTTAACCTACTCTAGCCTTGCATAACCTATCCTAGCTTAGCCTACTCTAACCTAGTCTAGCCTAGCCTACTCTATCCTAGCCTAGCCTAGCCTAACTTAGCCTAATATAGCCTAGCCTAACCTACTCCAGCCAAGCCTAACCTAGCCTACCCTAGCTTAGCCTACTCTGGCATAGCCTACTCTAGCCTAGCCTACTCTAGCCTATCCTATCCTAGCCTACTCTACTCTAGCCTATCCTACTCTAACCTAATTCATCCTAGCCTACTCTAGCATAACCTAGCCAACTATAGCCTAGCCTAGCCTAGCCTAATATACTCTATCCTAGCCTAGCCTAACGTATCCTAGTCTATCTTAGCCTACTTTAACCTAGCCTAACCTATCTTACTTTAGCCTAGCCTAGCCCAACCTAACTTAGCCTACTCTAGCCTAGCCTATCCTAGCTTAGCCTACTCCAACCTAGCCTAGCCTAGCCTAGCCTATCTTAGCCTATCCTAGTCTATCCTAGGATATCATAGCCTATCCTAGCCTAGCCTAGCCTACTCTAGCCTAGCCTAGCCAACTCTAGCATAACCTACTCTAACCTAGCATAGCGTAGCGTAGCCTAACCTAATATAACCTAGCCTAAGCTAGCCTAGCCTAACCTACTCTGTGCTAGTCTACTCTACTCTACTCTAGCATATCCTACTCTAACGAAATTGAGCCTAGCCTACTCTAGCATTGCCTAGAGTAACAACCGCGAGTTAAAAGTTCATGTAATAAAGTTAATAAAGGAAAAATAAGACCAAGGTCATGGGACACATATTCCAAGTTGAATGGTGGGAAAAGCATCCTAGTGGGTATTCTTTGGTTTATTGTGGCTAAGGGAAATTGGCAAAGACAATGGAAAAGGCTTTGAAAAGGCAAGAGGCATCAATCGACATTTTATTTATGAAAATAATGGAAATTAGGAGGAAAGGAAGGTGAAAGGTCACAAGTTATTTGTGAGGAGGAAAATGAAGGAAAAAAATGGAGATTGAAGAAAATAGAGGCCTCATTAATAAAAAGGCTTCTAAGGATCACTTCCCGGACCTTTATCAGTTTTTGCATGGAACTCTCTCTCATACTCTTGGACACTTAGAGCATTCATGGAGCACTCTAGCATTGGAGGAAAGAAAGGAAAAGGAAGGACAAGAAAGAAAAAGGGAAGCAAATATCAAGCAAGGAAGATTTGGATCAAGTGGCTACAACGAGATTACTTGCAGGTATCAAGTTTCATGTATGATTTCCTTGCTAGTTTTGGCATGCATGGTACATGCATGTGTGTATTTGGTTCTCTTACTATCATTGGCATGGGTTTTCCAAGTGTGACAATGATTTTCAACCTTGCCTTTCCATTTTCGGATAGCCATGGTGTGATGGGGTTCTCTTACTTGGTTAAGCTGGATTGTCGAATGGTTTCGAAACTGAGTGGGGTGGTCTCAAGAAAAATCACAAGGCCTAGGAATCCTTGGACTGATAAAGGTGGGATTGCAGTAAAGCTTGGTTGTGTGTACCCTCGTTGGGACTAGGAATCCTCAACTGGTAAATGGTGAGATATACGGTAAAGCCTAGAGGGTGGATACAAACAAATTCCTCATGTTTTAGGTGGAGAGATCCAAAGGGATCCATGCTTGTATAGGCCTAGACTGATATATGGTGGGATTGCGGTAAATCCTAGTAGTGTATGTTTCTTGTTTGGGCCTAGGAATCCCTTGGTGGGATTGTGGTGAAGCTTGGTTGTATAGAAGAGGGTTTCAGGCCTAGGAATCTTTGACTGGTAGCAGCAGGATATACAGTAAAGCCTGAGGAAGCCTTGGTCATTTTTGTTGTGAGTCCCACATTCATGCTGGGAATATGGCACAAGGGTGATTGGCTAAAAAAAAATTGGTTCAACCCAATCCATGGTCGGGTGGTACATGGAAGTCCCTGACTTAGTTGGCTTTTGCATATGTTAATAAGAGCTCTTTTCCTCTTGTGTTCTATGTGTAAATGTACTTGTTATTATGTGGTTTTAATGGATGTGCTATATTTGTTATTATGTTGGCTATATCATGGCTATAAGCATGGTTTATAACATACTTTGGTTATGGCTCTCATCATGTTTTGATTAGTAAATGAAATGTTAATGAATATATGACCTAATAGATGATAATGCAACTATTCAGAGAGGGAATCATACATTCTTAATGAATCTTAGATAAGTATGAGGTACCTATGTTCAGATGCATTTATATGACCTGTACATTACATGTTTATGATGTTTTTGACGAAAGGCCTATCATGGTTAGGATGCGTCTGGTTGGGTCCTTGTTCAAGTTTTGCATTATTGGTCTTGTCTTCTTGTTAGTTATCATTTCTGACAATTTTATCAAGTTCTGGGCAAACACATGAGTTGTTGGGTTGTGTTATATTCTTTCCACGACTAGCCCACGTAGTTGACGGGGGGTTAGTGGGTGGGGGCGGAGCACCCCCCTTCGTTGCACCGATTGCGTAGCAGGGGGAGTCACAAGGGATTTGAGGGGTGCAAGCAACCCCATTCTATGGGGTCTAGGGGGTATGGACCCTATATTAGGTTGGGCGGAGCTACCTATGGTTTTGGACGCAATGGTTTTCTGTCCATGGTTTTGGATGCGATGGTTTTTGGTCGATGGTGTTGGATGCTTCAACATGTATAAATATGTATTGTAACATTGAAAGGAATACACTGAAAAATCAAGCTGGTAGTCCTAATTTTGGGATCCAAGGGGAAATGTCTGTGTGTATGTATTTTATGTGTTATGCTCTTGCATTGTTTATTTTCTATGTTTTAGAATTCGCATGCAGGTAATTTTTGTATGGGGTTAAAACCTACATTTGGTATTGGAGTTGTTTTGGCTTCAAGGGGATGCCTTTTTTGCTGAGGGGTTTCGCTCAAGCCTGTGGTAGACCATGTTCAGTTGGAGATCTGTGAGATTGATTCTTCTGGTGAAAGAAGATGGTGAGCAGTGGAAAGATAGAGGTAAAGAAATTTAATGGTTAGAGTTTTGAGTTGTGGAAACTCAAGATGGAGGATCTGTTGGTGGATAAAGATCAGTGGATCATGGTAGATCTAGGTACTAAACCAATGGGAGTGTCTGATGAATAATGGAAGAAGTTGGATCAGAAGGCAAAGAGAATAATACGATTGTGTGTCTTAGATTCAGTATTGTTGAATGTATCAGGGGAAGCTACGACGAAGGCTTTGTGGGACAAGTTAGGGAATTTGTACCAATCTAAGTCTCTGGCGAATAAACTGTTCTTGTGGAAAAAGCTATATAACCTGAGGATGAAAGATGGAGACTCAATGATAGAGCATCTGAACGCATTTAACACTGTGGTAAGTCAGTTATCATCTGTTGATATTAAAATTTTAGATGAAGATAAGTGCATCAATTTTTTGTGTTCTCTACCAGATTCGTGGGATAGTCTGGTTATTGCAATAGGTAGCAATGCAACTGCCTTGCAATTTGATGAAATAGTTTCATCCTTGCTGATGGAGGAAATGAGAAGGAAAAATATGGAGAGACTGAATGGTGATGCCTTGTCTGTACGAGGACGCTCCCAGAATAGAAACAAAAATAAGTCATCGAGTGGGAGATCTAAATCTAGAGGGAGATCTAAATCTCCAAGACAACCTATAAAGGTGGTGTGCTGGAAATGCAGAAATGAAGGGCACTACAAAAGGGATTGTAAATCTAAATCTCCTAATAAAGGAAATGGATTTGATGATGCTCCTTTTGCAGAGATAGAAACTACCTCAGATGAAGGTGGGGATGTGTACTTGGCTTCTTCAAGTACACATGTAGATCATGAGGCATGGTTGATTGACTCATATGCATCCTTTCACTACACTCCCCATAGAGAGTGGTTCTGCGAGTATGAGAATATGATGGTGGTGATGTCTTCTTGGGGGATGACAGGAAGGCTATAATCATTCGTCACAGAAAATTAAAGTTGAAGTTACAAGGTTGAAGGGTTAGAACACTTCTGGGTGTTTTGGATATTCCTACATTAGCTAGAAATCTAATTTCTGTAAGCAAGCTGGATGATGCAGGTGTAAAAACAGTGTTCGAGAAGGATACCTGGAAGATGGTACAGGGGGCACTGCTATTGATCTGGGGAGTTTGAATTGGAACTCTATACAAGCTTCAAGGTAGCATTGTTGGTTATGGGTGCAATAGTTTTGTGGTTCCTGAAAGTGGAATAGAAAATCTAGTGGTCTCTAGAGAGAATACCATGATGTTGCATCAAAGGCTTAGACACACTGAAGAGAAGGGCCTTCAAATAATTCATGGTAAAGGTTTGGTAGAAGGTATGAGTAATAGCTCTCTGGATTTTGATTTCTATGAAAATTGTGTATATGGGAAGCAGAATCAGGTGAGTTTCCCCTCTGGTGGTAAGAGGGCAAAACAGATATTAGAGCTTGTGCACAGTGATTGGTTTGGACTTGTGAGGGTTCCATCACTGGGTAAGTCTGTGTACTATGTATCATTTATAAATGAATTCTCAAGGAATACATGAATATATTTTCTTGAGAAGAAATCTGAAGTCTTTGATAGGTTTAAAGAATTTAAGGCTTTGGTGGAAAACTAGACAGAGAAGAAGATAAAGGTGCTGAGGACAGATAATGGTGGATAATTTTGCAATAAGGAATTTGAAGAATTCTGTAAGAAGTGTGGTATAGCATGGCAGAAGACTAATCCATATACACCTTAGAAAAATGGAGTTTCAGAAAGAATGAATAAGACATTGATGGAAAGGACAAGAAGCATGCTGAGTGGTGTCGGGTTAGGATAGGAATTATGGGCAGAGGTGGTGGAGACAACATGTTACCTGGTCAACTGATCACCTTCATCAATATTGGAGGATAGGACTCCACAAGAGGTATGGACTAGTAAGAGACCCTCTCTTTCAAATCTGAGGGTATTTGGATGTGATGCATATGTACACGTTCCAAAGGTGAAATGAACGAAGTTGGATACTAAATCTGAAAAGTGCATATTTATTAGGCAGAAGGATGGTTTAAAAGGTTATAAGCTTTGGAACCTAGTAACAAGGAAGGTTGTGTATAGCTGAGATGTGGTGTTCAGAGAGGTAAAAGATGTTATTTAAACATGAAGTCCAACCAAAGGAACCTAAGAAGATAGAGTTTGAGCTTAAGGAGGAAGAATCAAACTCTACAATAGAGGAGGAATCAGAAGATGAAGAGCCACAAACTTTGGGTGTGAGAAGATCAGTTCGAGAAAGAAGGCAGTGAGAAAGGTATAGTCCGTCTGCTTTTTGTTAAAATTTTGCTTTATCTATTACTAATGATGATCCCAGAACTGTGAAGGAAGCAGTAGATTCAGAGGATGGAAAAATCTGCAAAGAGGCCATGGTTGATGAAATGGAATCTTTGAACAAAAATGAGGCTTGAGATCTTGTGGAGTTGCCAGCTAGAAGGAAACCCGTTGGAAGCAAATGGGTGTTAAAAAAGAAGACAAATGCAGAAGGAAAGGTGGAGAAATATAAAGCTCAGTTGGTAGAAAGAGGTTATTCCGAGGTGCCAGGAAATGATTTTGGTGATAGTTTTTCTCATGTTGCCAAGGTAGCTTCTATTAGATTACTTTTATCTATTGCTACTGCTTTTGATTTTGAGGTAGAACAGATGGATGTGAAGACAACATTTCTTCATAGGGATCTGGAAGAGGAGATCTATATGAAGCACCCTGAAGGCTTTGTGATGAAGGGTAAGAAAGAACCAGTATGCATGTTAAAGAAGTCTTTGTATGGGTTAAAACCTTCACCAAGGATTGGTATCAGAAATTTGATACATTTATATGGGGACTTGGCTTCACTAGAAGCATAGAATATCACTATGTGTATTTTAAATTAATTAGTGACCATGTTATTTATCTGGTCTTGCATGTGGATGATACGTTGCTGGTTGGAAATGATAAAGAAATTATCGAGGATTTGAAGACCTAATCGTCCTTCAAATTCGACATGAAAGATCTTGGTGGTGAAAACTATATTTTGGGCATGGAAATTAAGAGAGAATGGGCAAACAAGAAGCTTTGGTTAAACCAGAGGAAGTATTTTGAGACAATACTGCAGAGGTTTAACATGCAGGATAGTAAACTGGTGAAGGTTCCTATTCTTGTAGGTGTGAACTTATATGTTGAACAGTGTCCCAAGACACAAGCAGAGGAAGAGGATATGTCCCGTGTCCCATATGCAAGTGTAGTCGTTAGCTTGATGTATGCAATGGTTTATACTAGACCGGACATTGCACATGTAGTGGGAGTATTGAGCAGGTCTATACCAAAACCAGGGAAGGAGCACTAGACAACAGTGAAGCGGGTTTTCAAGTATTTGTGTGGCACTAGTGATTATGGTTTGTGCTACCAAGGAAGACCATCATTGGATAGAGTGTTGGATATTCATGGATTTTTTAATGCAGACTGGGCTGGAGATCTGGACTAGAGAAGATCTACAAGTGGGTATGTGTTTAACCTATTTGGAGGTGCAGTCAGTTAGATGAGTAAGAAACAATCTGTAGTGGCACTGTCAACTACAGAGGAAGAATACATGGCAGCCACCCATGCAAGAAAGGAAGAAGTTTGGTTGCAAAGATTGTGTTCAAGTATGGGGTCAGTACAGGGAGCTATAAGGATATACTGTGACAGCCAAAGTGCAAATTTTTTGGGAAAGAGCCCTGCATATCATACAAAGACCAAGAACATTGATGTTCAATATCACTTTGTGAGGGATATGATAAAAGGAAAAAGGGTGTTGCTGGTAAAGGTGGTCACTTTGAAGAATACTACAGATGCATTCAAAAAATCTGTGAGCTATGATAAGTTCTCTTGCCGTAGAGAAACAATGGGCGTTTCAGGGCTGGATAAATGACTAAGCTCTCTTTTGGCCTCGTGTGGAAAGAAAACAACAAGTGGGAGAATGTTGGGTTGTGTTATATTCTTTCCACGACTAGCCCACGTAGTTAACTGGGGGGTTAGAGGGGAGGAAAAGCCCCCCCTTCGTTGTGCCGGTTGCATAGCGGGGGGAGTCACAAGGGGTTTGAGGGGTGTAGGTAACCCCACTCTATGCAGTCCATGGCAACACCCTAGAAAATTTTGTTTTTAGACCCTATATTAGGTTGGGTGGACCTACCTATGGTTTTGTGCATGATTTTTCACACATGGTTTTGGACGTGATGGTTTTTGGTCCATGCCATTGGATGCTTCAACATGTATAAATATTTATTGTAACATTGAAAGGAATATAAATGAAAAATCAAGCTGGTAGTCCTAGTTTTGGGATCCATGGGAAAATTTCTGTGTGTATGTGTTTTATGTGTTATGCTCCCACATTGTTTATTCTGTGTTTTATAATTCATATGTAGGTAATTTCTGTACGGGGTTAAAACTTACATGAGTCCTAGCCATGAAAATGTGGCTCAGAATTTAGGGTCACTAGCACAACACTGCTTAAAATATGTAGCAGTCGCATGGATTGCTTTTTGTGGGAGCGAGTGGAGAGTTTTAGTAGCTTGGAGGTCTTGTCATAGTAGCTATTAGGGGTCTAGCTTAGCAAAAAGGAGGCTAACTTAGGGGTTGGGCACCTAGAGTGGTTGGTTAGTCCATGGGGGTCCAGTAGCTCCTAAGAAAGGTTAGTTTGGTTTTGGTGTGTCAATTCCACTTCCTTAACTATACATGGGGAGTTGAATCATATCATAGTAACTCTTAGCCACATATTTACCCAAGTGGACTAGTTAGCTTGGGTAAATATGGGAGGAGGGTGTTACCCCTAGCCTAACCTTGCATACTCTAGTATAGCCTACTCTATCCTAGCCTAGCTTAGCCTACTTTAGTGCAACGTAGCCTACTCTAGCCTAGTCTACTTTCGGCTAGCCCACTCTAGCCTAGTCTACTTAGGCTAGCCTACTCTAGCATAGCCTAGCCTACTCTAGCATACACTAGCTTACTCTAACTTAGCCTAGCTTAGCATACTCTACCCTATCTTGTGTTGGCATTATGGCTTGTATATTTTTAGTTGGTGTGTGTTGGCATTGATGTCAACCTTATAACATGTATTGCAGGTGTTTAGTCATGCATATGTTGTATGGTTATAACTAGTTGTGTTGACATTGAGATGGTTATTTGGTATTGATATCCACCTTTGATGTCAACTTCTTTATGATGTATCATGTTGGGAGTATGACCTTCATGGAAGAGCTCTCTTGTGTTGGCATGTGCTTCATCCAAGTCTTCATGCTTATGCCCATGGATATGACTTATTGCAGTGGTGGTTTTCCCTTATGATGATGATGGGGATGTATTATAGGTTTTTACAGAGATGTTGCATCTTGTGCAACTGTTAGAGGTGAGTTGTTGGCATGGTGTCAACTTGTTTGGAGACCCTAATATGATGATCAGTTAGACAAGGTTGGAGGCATTGACATGATGACTTAGATCCTTCATATGAACATCATCAAATGGTGTATTCATTATACTATATTAGGAGGTGATTTCAAGTAGTGAGAGGATGATTCTAGAAAATTTGGAGCATTGTTGACTCAATTTTTGGGGTCAAACTTGGGTAATGCAGTCTAGTAGAGCATTGGGGGTGTTATAACTTGAGTTGCCTTCATTAGAAAGGTGCTAGTCCTAATATGAATGCTTTTTCTGAAGCCAAACAGAGCATTACCCTGTCTAGACTCAGTTTTCCAGCATTCATTGCATCATATGTTTTGCAAGGGTTGAAACAATGGTAACTTCCCATGGTTTTAGTAGGAATATTTTGTTCACTTAATCTACAACTTAGATAAGTGTTTAGAGTGTGAATATATTGATGATCTGAGTAGTGCAGATGATGAAGAATTTTTCTTAAGTAGAGGAGAAGATCCTATTAGTCCCTTACAATTTCCTAGGCTGAAAGGAGATCGAGAAGGGTAACCTCAAACCACTTCAGCTCAGTAGCTAGCCCTATTGAGCATGAGAGGGATCTTTTAAAGTCTCTTATTAGTGAAATGACTTTAAAAAAAATAAGTTTTAGGTAAGATGTATATAATTGTTTGTGTTTTGGTGAAATTTATATTTTAAGGTTTGCTGGACTAGGGTTTGGAGCCACAAATAGGTCTAGGTTGTAGAAGTACAGAAGAAAATATGGAAATGAGCTATATGTTAGAATAACATGGTGTATTTAGAATATTGTCAATGTAGTATAGAAGAGAGAGTGAAGAAGAACTAATGAGCATAAGTAAACATGATTTCATTAGCTTAGGAAGACATAAACATAACTATGGAAACCATATAACTATAGCCTGAGAACAAGAATTTTGTATATTTCACTGTAATGCATCCATAGAAAGAAGACATATCATTCATATAAATAGGTTTCAACCAATAGAAATAAAATAAAATGAAGAATAAACACCATGAACTCACTGGGCTAGAGTTCCTTAAAAATAGCTGCAACTGTCTCTATATTAGCTGAAAAGATGATTACATGCAAGCCTACTACACAAAAATTCCAACCCTTCTCTCTGAAAGAGAAATGATCCATATAGACTCTCTTAGACCACTTTCCCACCTCTAGGAGTCAAATTCCTAGGTGGAGGAATTGACTCCAAGATTCTCTCAACCAACAGGGTAGAGTGAGAAGGTGAAACTCAAACACTTCTTGGAGAATTTGTTTAGGAGTTTGTTTCCTTTATGAGGCCTAATAAACATAAAAAAAACCGATCATGTACATTTATTTATGCCTACATCAACTAGCCTCGAAACAAGTGTGATTACATAAAGAGTTTTGACTTTGACTAAGTCAAACTAGAAACTAGAAATTTTACACAATGAAATTTACAATTTAAAACACAGAAAAATGCAGAAGCGCAGTGCTAACTTTGAGCTCACTTTCAGGTGCCTTTCTTAGGTCCAAATTAATATATGAGAGACCGGTCAATTAGCCCTTCAAGTATAGTTTCCATAACAGTTTTAATTTCTTAAAATGACCCATGGGAAGGCCTTCAAAAATCCATTCTCCCAATGTCGCTCCAGGAGCGCAACACCTATCAAAAAAGGGTCCAGAAAGCTAGTTTTTTGCCAGTTTTTTCCACTTTTCTCAAAATATGAGCCACCTTTGGAAAATATGAGAAAATGGGTTTTTAGAGGATGGAAAGATATTTCTAAAAATGTAGATTTTTCTTGAAATAGATGCCTGAGGAAAAAGCGCAGTGCCAAGGTGCTCCACTTGCTGGAATTGCTAGATTTCTGAATTAGGCTTTAAAATTCACAAAAGGCCAAAACTGCTCGGAATTTGTTCAAAATTTGCCAAGAGATATAAAATGATAGATGTTAAACCTTCATAGATGCTTCAGCAAGCATATCCAAATTTCCTTCATCTTTTTTATCCTTTTTTTCTTCTTTGAGCTTGTTTTCAAGCTGCTTGACCTTGACACTGCAAATCATGTTTTGAGCCTGGTAGTGGTGCGACATATGCTTAACATATGATTTTCTCTGTTTTCCTTCTCTAGAAGCTTCTCTAAATGATCATTCACCCTATTGAGCCGGTACTAGTTGTCTTGATTCACCTCAAGAGAAATTATGTCCTCTAGGTCTATCTCTTCATTCAACAAAATATGTTTTTCTTCTTCTTGCAATGCCTTCTTTAGCCCCTTTGTTCTTGGCCTTGTTTTCTTACTCTTCCCTTGTGTTCCTTCAGGTTCACTTGACTCTATGACTTCTTTTCCCTTGCCAACCTGTTGCAATAATTTTGTTTTCTCTTTTTCCATGACCAATTGCTTTGCTTTGAGCTGACTATTCTCGTGTTCAAGGAATAAAATGATGTACCTTGCTCTAGCCATATTGACTGTGAGCTCTTTGATCTGATAGTATTTATCTCTAATCATCTAATGTATGCTTGAAGTTTGATCCTCTACCTCTAAATCAACCAACTCAAATTCATGTTCAACCATGTCCTTATCCCATGTTGTTGATGCCTACTTTGCTAATGTAGAAGGCTTGGTCCCTTTCTCACCATGAGAAACAAACACAAGTCTCTTCCTTCTCTTGTACATCCTAGTCACCTCAGGCTTATGTTCTTTGGTTCTTTCAAATGGTTTGCTAGATGACCCCACTTCCATTTTTTGTGTTGGCATGCTAGAGGGTTGAGTTGCTACATTGGCTTCATGCCATTTCAGGGTTTTTTCCAAAAAAATTTCCCAACTCATACCTTTCTCTACAAGTTGATGAAGGAATATAGTGTTTGTCACACTATGATGTAACAAGCTAGGGTAGTGTTCCTTGTTCTTCATCTGAATCCTCTCTGACATTTTGGCAATTCTCTTGCATAGGTATTTGCACATATTGAGTGGTTTCTGAGAGGTAAAGTGCATTACGAGGCGAATATGATAAGCATACTATCTGGAGAATATTCCCTCACATGTAATGAACTTCATGACAATCTTCATCAAGGGGGCATACTTCTCGAATAAGTACCTGAAAGGCATAACATGAGCATGTTTTTCCCTGTATGGTGTTTTCAAGAAGGGTCTATAATACTCAAGATCTAGGCTCATCCCCTTGAACCAATATTCACCATTGTCTGGTAGCCTTGTAGAAAGTGAAATGGAGGCCAGTGAAAAAGTGAATTCAACACCAGCAATAACAACACTTTCACCTTTCAATTGAGTTTCCACCCAATTTTTCAACTACTCATTGAATCTTACTTCACTCACGTTTTTGCATAAATCCAAGCAATTCACATCTTCAAAGCATTGTTTGATTAAGGGAGATGAGTTGATTTCACTACAATTTGAAGGCTTATATCTGAGGATTTTCCATCCCTTGTGATGTCTCTTCCTCTCTAGTGAAGATTATGCTTCCATGATGATAGAAACCCTTTGAAAAACTAATTTTTTTCACTTTTGAAAATAGAGTCACCTTTAAGGCTAAAAACTAAGCTATGTTTTCACTTTTCTGAGCACTAGAACTTCTTATTCTAGAGGTTTTCAAACTAAAATCATGATAAATTTGTGATGACTCAACAAATCAATGTCAAAGAGCTATTCGTCATGCTCTATTCACTATTGGATTTATTCATGATGATGATGGACCATGGAAAACCTAGCGACCTAATGGATGACCTGAAATTGAATGAAATGATGATGATGAATGGCTTTATTTTATTATAAAACCTTCATAGAAATGTGATAGGTGATCAGCATGAGTGAATTTTCAAAAAATTGAACTCATTTCTAGAATAAGCAAAGAGTGACCAATTTTTACTATGTAAACCTAGTGACATGAAAAAATTGATTTTGATAGTCCTGACAAGCTTAGTAAAAGCACATTTGATCCAGGTGACATTTTAATAAGACTAACACTAACATTAGCTCCAAATAGGGATGACATATCCTTGGAGGTGTCAAGAACACCATATGTTATCACCTGGATTGAACCTCAGGCTAAAGGAAGGCAATGCCAGGGTAACCAAAAACCATGCTTAGCCAAGTAGCTAGCCCTACTAGGCTAGGAGAGGGCTCTCTCCATAGGATCTCAGCCAAGAGGACTATATCAAGAAAATGATATTAGGCTAGGTATAGTAGAACAAGGTTTGATTGATTTTGAAGGGTTTTGCTGGATCGAGAGGAGCCAAATAGTTAGGGAAAGAAAATTAGGTCAAAATTGCAGGGTTTTTGATGGGTCAAGGTAGGCACAAGGCTCCACACTCTAGGGTTTTATGGGTGAGGTGATTCAAGATAGGTGAGGAGCTAGAAAGAGCATGTAAGAAACATGGATTCTTCCTAAACTGAAGAAAACATAGACTATGAAATGTCTACCAAAAAACAGAGCATATAAGTTATGGATTCTGCCATTTAACTTGAAAAAATCCACTTAAAAGCAATGAAATTATTGATGAAGTACATAAAACATTTAACATATGATCAAAATAGATAAAAATGAACTGAACATCATACCACATGGATCCCAAAGAAATAGCTGCAACATTTCATTAATCTCCTGCTGAAAACTGATACAAAATGATGTTTACTCAAAGCCTAAGCAACCAACTGAGTCTAACCCTTTACAATGAGAAAGAAGAAGAAGAGATAGACATTGATTCAAACTCCTCCCATCCTCAAGGGTTGATTCCCTAAGATAAGGAACTAATCCAACGAAAATTGAACAAGAAACTAGAATCTAGGCAACCTAACAACTTGCCTCTAAAAGTGAGGAAACTGATTCATTTGTCCTCAAGATAACTTTTAATCTGATGAATCTACCTTTTATTACATATTATCAATCATATTTACATGCCTAGTCACCATTTACTTCATCAAAATACCACCCTTTAGAGGAAACCCAAAATTACAGTCAAGGCACAGTTAAATGGAAACCCAACACAATTTTTATCCTATGTGCAGTGCCCAAGATCTACACGCAACAATTTTTGCAGGGCCATTTTGAAGCCCTTCCTAGTGTCGAAATGGAGCTCATGATAACTCATTGGAAATCTCTTCAAGTATTCTTTCCATAATATCTTGGATTGTTTCATTTGAAGCTCATTTGACCCCTAAAAAATGGATTCTCCCAAGATTGCTTCTGTGTGTCCAAAAAAGGACAAAAAGGTCATTTGTTGGGTGGTTTTTGACCTTTTGGTTGACCAATTCTGCTCTAAAAGCTTAGAAAATGCTCAGGGTGCATCACTCATCATTTTCAATCAAAAAACATTGACCTTTTCCTCATTGGATTCCCCTAGGAACAGTGCAGCGCCAGTGGCGCTACGAATAGAGCCAAAATTTCTGTGTCAAAAATTGCCAAATTCTTCAAAAGGAAACAATTGTTCAAAAACTACTCAAAATTTATGGAAAATACCACCACTGAGTATCTTGGTTAGCCAAGGAAGCTTCAGAAAGCAACCTAAGCCTATCATCCTCATTTTTGCCTTTGAGTGCTTGCTTTACCCTTGTCTTCATTTGCTTGACCCTTATGCTGCAAATCTTGTTCAGGGTCCTGTAATGACAAGCCATGTCCCTGATGATTCACCTGTCCTATTGGCATTTCGTAGTAGCTTCTCCAAATGCAAATTGACCTTGTCAAGACAAGCTTCTCTATACTCCACAATTTCCTTCTCAATTCTTTGTTTTGCAGTCAAGGTAGCCGGTGTTTCTTCCTATTGCATTACTGACTTGCCCTTGTCACTTTTCCTCTTTGCTTTGAGAAGTTCCAGCTCCATGAGGATTTGTTTGTCACTTAGCTGCTTGTTCTCTTGCTCAAGGTATGAAATGACATATTGAGCTCTTGGCAAGTTGTCCATCATTGCTTGGATCTGTGCATCTTTTTCCCTTATGGTTATGCTTTCATTTATTGCCTCATCTTGGACCTCCAAGTCAACTATCTCAATGCCATGATGGATGTGTGGCTATTCTGGTTCATCATCTTCCATCAAATCAAAATCCCTTTCCTCCTCATCATCAAGGCTTTCCTCCAACATCATTTCCTTCCCTTTATGCATCTTCTGCACCTGTTGTACCTATTGTGTCGATGAAGAAGGCAAAGCCCCTTCAACATTTTGTGGAGCAAGCATTTACCTATGAGCTGATGAAGAAGACAAGGCCCCTTCCACATCAAGTGGAGTAAACACTTGCCTATCTGCTGCAAACAACATCCTAGCCCCTCTCTAATATGTCTTGTAGGCTTCTGGCACCTTAAGAGCTTTAGTCTCTTTAAGCTTCTCATATTTCTTTACCTTGGCACTGCTAGAAGGCCTTTCTGCTCTTGAGGCATTGGTGGAAGAATCTAAGGACCATTGAAGATGTCATTGGAAATAAATGTATCCCAGGAGATGTTGAGGATGTTTAGATGATGTAGCAAAATCTTCTTAATCAAGGAATAGTGATAGATACTACTCATCTACTGGGGGTATGGCTTTTTCTGTACAATGTAGGCCATCTTCTCAATGTTCCTTAATAAGAAATAAGCGATGCTCAACATTTTCACTCATGTGAAGTGCATAAGAATCTTAATGTGATAGGTGTAGAATCTAGAAAATTTATCCTCACATGTAAAATACATCATAATGATCCTCATCGTACGGGCATACTTGTCTTCAGGGAACTTAAAAGGAAAGGTCCTCTTCTTTTCGTTTCTGTACCTGGATTTCATGTATGGCTCATAGTAGTTTTCATCGAAATCTTGTGCCTTATACCATTCCCCCCCAACATTTGGAATCGTTGTGGCATCAGTAATGATGGAGGATAAAACTATAAATGTCACCCTGACAAGAGTTACCTTGTTATCACGGAGATTGGCTATAAAAAGCCTTGTCAGCTCAAGACGATGTTGAACTCTTCCCACCTGCTCACAAAAATCATAACACTGAAGATGTCTGAAACAAGTGACAGTCATATGAGAAGCCTGTAACTCTCTAATGTTGGATGGTTCCTCTCTGATATCTACCTCCCTTATGCAGTTTTCTTTGATGTTGAGGTTCATCTCCCAAACTTTCATTGCCACTGTTTTCCTCCTCCTCATAATCTCTATACTCTTTGTCCATTTTTGTTGAATTTTGAAGCTGTGTAACCCTAGAGAAGGTAATCAAGGAGTGAGTTATGGTAAATAGGGATAGGGGAGGGGAGATGAGCTTATGTGGTGTAGAATGGAATTTATATGATATGAGAGTGAGAAGGAGGGTATATTTCTTTGATAGGGATTGTTTAGTAAATAAGATTTTAGGATTTTGTTTGATGGAATTAGGGATAAGGAATAGGTGTAGGGATATGTTTGATGGAATTAGGTTTGGAGGGATGTGTTTGAAAGAATTAGGGTTGAAGGAATAGGTGGAGCGATTTGTTTGAAGGAAATAGGGTTTAAGGAAAAGGTGGAGGGATTTGTAGGCAATCTAGGGTTTGAATTTTGAAATAGAAAACCAACTTAAAAATGATGAATTGAATACTAGGAGGATAGCTCATAGGTTACACTTACTTTTTTAGAAGCTATAGAAGGAAAAAAACATGTTTTGAGTGGCTGATAAGATGTTTTGGCACCTGCTGGTCCTATGCGCAGCGCCCTGTATAGGTGCACAACGCTCCGGCTATATGCGTAGCACTGTGCAAAATTGAATTGACAAAATTTCCCTGTGTGCAACACTCCACTCCTATGCGCAACACTCTAGCCCCTGTGCATAGCTCTCCATCTCCTATGCATAGCACCTCTGTCTCCTATGCACAATGCCTCTTCTTTGCATAGGCACCAACTGGCCTCAATTCCCCTCTCTCCTTTAATGCTTATCTTTCTCTTTTCCAAATGAAAGTGATGAATTTGGAAAAGGAATTTGACATCTTATATAGAGGTTGATTTTTATTTTTCATTAGAAAAATCCACTTTCTAATGTTTTGGAACTTTTTCTTCTTTCCTCCAAATCTCTATTTAATACCTTTCTCTCTTTGTCTCTTTTCAGGTGGATGATGCTTGCATTGAATTGATTTCTTCAATGGTTTCATTTTCTTGTAGAAAGGAGAAATGTTTGGGGTAGCTAGGAACACTTATTACATAAAATGGATTGAATTAGACCAAAAGAATATAAATCAACTAAAAATACTCAGTTTTCATCTCAAAAAATGTTTTTTGAGATGAAAATTACTTTAGTGACAACACATGTTTGTAAAATCACCATGACTTACTGGAAATCACTCTTTGTTTATTGGTCATCCTCATACCTTTGCTGCCCTTTATTTACACTTGAAGTCATGCTTTTGACCTTGGAAATGAACTCTAAGACCTAATGGAAAAACCATGGAAATGAACCCTAAGACCTAGTGTAAAGGAAATTGCCTTGACATTAAAAATAGCATATTTCATACCACAAATGAATACAACATGGAGAAGGGTCAAGAAATGTACCTCATGAGCAAATATTTTATTTTCAGAGAAGAGGACAACCATCAGTGGACCATTTTGACATAACCTAATGGAATGATCCAAAATTTCAGTATGAGACACCTAAAATGAAAATGCAAAGAGTAGATTTGATCCCTGATGGAAGTATGCATATATTGATACTAACATTGGCCTTATTGGGGATGGAAACTCCTTGGAGATGTCAAGAACACCATAGACCAAGTGCCTAGCTGATTGGTCCAATATAGTCAAACAAATGAAATACTGAAAATGTTTTTGAAAATTTTAGAAAATGACTAGATACAAACTGAAGACTGACTCACAACTGACTCTAAACGAACTCAAAAACCAAATAAACTCATCACAAATCATTTAATATTTATAGCCTTCACTTTGGGCCCCAAGCTCAAATGACAAAATACTTCAAATCTTATAAGGAAAGCAAACTAGTATATACAATGACAGTGAAGCAACTTCAACAAACTGCATCAAAAATAGTAGTGTTTCAGGAGCCTACCATTCATTGGTCCTCCTGAGTATTCTTAACCATCCATTTCCTTTAATAAAAAAGAATTATTTCCTCGATAGGCTAGGATTTTTTATTTTCCTTTCCATAGATTGTCAAACCTACCATGCTTTCCTTTTTCTTCATTTCGTGCATCCCATCGCAACACTACATCTTCCAGCTAGAACTTTTCTGCCTTGGTTTTGCAGTCATAAATCTTCTTTATATTCTCTTGCATATGGAAAGTGTTTTGAGAAACCTCTTCTCTTGTTTGTTGAAGGTGAATCATTTGATTATTCTTGCGCTGAATATCATCTTCTTCACTGCCATCTTCCTGCAATAATCTCATTACTTAGACTGCAAGGGATGTCGGAAACATTGTATTAGTACCATAAACCAATTCCAAAGGCAACATACCTATTCATTTCTTATGGCTCACTCTATTGGCCCACAAAGCATTAACAATCTTTTGACGCCAATTCTTTTTGTTTTCTTCCAACATCTTCTTAATAATGTTTACCAATGATTTATTTGAAGACTCAACTAGTCCATTGCCACGTGGGTAGTATGTCGTGGAGGGACCTAATGTGATGTTGTATTTGTTGCAAAACTCAACCATTCTCTTCAACTTAAATTCTGCTGCATTATCTGTAATAATCTTGTGAGGGAAACCAAAATGAGACAAGATATTGGACTCTAAAAATTGAATGATTACTGTGTCCATAGCTTGCCTTGTTGGAATGGCTTCAATCCATTTGGTGAAGTAATCTGTAGCCATCAAAATACATATATGCTATGTTGATGATGTAGGATGAATTTCTCGTATCAAAACAAGCCCCCACTACTGGAAAGGTGCATTAACTACAACCAGATTCAGAGGAGGAGGAAGCAGCTTCCTTTTTCCCTAAAAAACATGACATTCATGGCAGCTCATGACTATCTTACATAAATATGAAAACAAAGATGGCCAATAATATCCTGCTGTCAAGATTTATCAGCTGTTGTTTCCCAAAACAAGTGACCCCCACAATCTCCTCTATGGAAATCATTCATTACCTGTTGAGCTTCATTTTCAACCAAACAATTAAGGAGAACCCTTGCTAGATCTTTCCAATAGAGAGCACTATCTAAAATGCAGAATTTTGTAGAATTTAGTTTTAGTAATCTACCTTTACTTCTTGACATTCCAGGAGTAGGAGAAAGATGTTGAAGAACATGTACTATATTGGAATACCAAGGTGAGTTGATAAACATCTCTGATACTTAAATGAGTGTGCCACCATCTTCATCATCTGACATTGCTGCAATGAGACTTATGTGTAGAGCATGAAGATTCGACTCAGCCATGAGTTTTCCAAGCCTTGACCTTTGATCAGTTTGGTAGGCTTAATCTCAAGATCATACTCTAACATTGTTGTTATCCACTTACCACTTCTTCCCTCAGGATCAGTTTGCATGAAGGCATCTTTCACAGACATGTTAGGAACATATGCTATAGTATGTGAATGCAAAATGTAAACTCGAAAACCCTTCAATGCCTTTATAAGAGCCAAAGCTTGTTTCTCAATGATGTTATAGCACAAAGCAACATCTTTGATAGTCTGAATGAAAAATGCAATGGGTTGTTCCACCGGATCCTTCTTTTTCATCAACACCATGGCCAAAGTGTTCTCAAATGCAAATGAAAATATAATAAAATCACGAGTATAATCAGAACTGATCAAAACTGGGGCTGCAGTCAAAGCAAGATTTACTAAGTTGAAAGATTTCATGGCATCCTCGGTCCATTTCAAAATGTTATCCTTTTTCAACATATTAGTTAACTCACGTAGATGCTCAACCAAATTTGGTATAAATTTGCATAAGATGTTCATCTTACTATTGAAAGAATGAATTTTCTTTTTGTTGCATGGAAATTATATTTGTTGGATTGCCTACACCCTTGAAGGATCAATGTGAATACCATATTTAGAAATTATATGGCCGAGGAGTTTACCTTCCTCCATGGCAAAAAGACTCTTCTTTAGATTTAAAGAAATCCCGAACTTCTTTCATTTCTAAAAAACAATCCTTAGGTGGCGTAAATGCTCATCATTAGAACCAGCAAATACTATCAAGTCATATAAATAACTGACCAAGAAAACATCCTTGTTAGCGAAAGCTATATCCATGGCCCACTGAAAAGTGGCCCCGACATTCTTCAGCCCAAATGGAATCTTGGCATACTGAAAATTTCCCCATGGTGTTTTGAAGGCGGTTTTGTCTTGGTCCTTTTCGTGCACCAAGATCTGATTGTAACCTGAGTAGCCATCCAGTAGTGACATCCATGATGCTCCAACTACTCTTTGTAGAATATGGTCCATCTTAGGAAGAGGGTAATTATCTTTCAGGGATACTTTATTTAGGTTCCAAAAATCAATGCACAACCTTATCTCTCTGGTCTTTTTTTCGTACCGGGACCAAATTTGAAATCCAATCAGAGAATCTAATTGGAACAATGATACCATATTTAAACAATCTATTTACCTCTTTCTCGATGGATGGCAACAACTTTGGATTGATTCTCCTCAACTTTTGTCTAAAAGATTTTTGATCCAGCTTGATAGGAATGGTATGATGAATGATGTTCTTGTCATATACTTTCAAATCTGAGTAATCCCACGCAAAAACATCAGAAAATTTGGAAAGCAATTTAACATACTTAGCCTTTGATTCGGGAGACAATGTTTTTGATAACTTTACAAGCTTGGGTTGGTCTGTTGTCCCAAGGTTTACATCTTCAACTTCTTTGTTAGTAGGAACTAAGGTTGGTTTACTTGCCACATCATCTTGATCAAACAACTCCTATAAAGGTATAAGGCCTCTAGGAATAACATTATCCTTCAGCTGTAAAACATCCATCTGATTTACCTCAATGTCTCATTCATCAGAATCACAAACATCATTAATGAAAGCATTCTTAAAATTAATTTCATTCTACAAAAGGGAATCAATTTCATTGTCATCCCAGAAAACTTGCCAATATCTCATATTATAAGGAACAACAGGCCTATGTTTGACATGAATTTCAAATTTATTGCTAGAATTCATTAGAATTTTCAGATTGCTCACTGCTATAGCAAGTGAATCGGTAATGAGTTTTGACTTCTTGGCACCGCTGTCAATGTGTATTCTAGAAACATTTTCAACATATCTAGGACTATGTTCATATAAGCTCTCATTTGTGGATGCTTTGCTTGATATTCTCCTTTTACTTGTTTAATCACTAGCTTTGAATCACCATAAACATAAATCCTTTTTGCACCTAGCTTCTTCAAAAATTTTAGACCTGTAATCAATGCCTTGTACTCTGCTTCATTATTAGAGCAATCAAAAGCTAATTTATAGGAACACACTCTAACATTACTTGGGACTTTGTCTGGCTGAAAAATAGGACTTTGAATCCAAATTCTAATACCTGCACCATCTTTACCCAAAGCACCATTGAAGTCCATGCTCCAAAGGCCGGCTTCATTTTCCAGATGTTGGAATTCTACGTTGGTTTCGATCTTAGCTTTGTTGGTTGCTTCATTTTCCTACTCTTCACTGAATTTCTGCTCCTGTGGAGGCTGCTTAGAAGGGATTGCCATTTTTTCCTTTTCTTGACTAAGAACTGTGCTAAAACTCTCAGAAATTTCTGGTACATCATCTACTTCTACAAGCTGAATATCTATATCATTCAATCCATTATCAGTGTACAAAACAAAAGACTCTAAATTTTTATGTACAACATTTATCATATGATTTATGGGATTCTCTTTACTAGTGATCATATACTTCATCTTCTTTTCCCGGTACAACTTCCTCAATTGACGAAAAATAGGGATTGTAGCATAAGAGAATTCAAGTTGTAAAGTGCTTTTTGGTTTGGCTCCCCACGATCTAGATAGCAGCATACCAAATTGAGGTGGTATATCGTCTACCACCACATCCATCACGACATTCTTAGCTGGGATTTGATCTAAGGAAACCACCAAATCTTTGATGAGACCAATGCAACAAACTCTACCAGAATCAAATGAATACAAATCATGATATTTTCGGGTGATATCCAGGCTCAGCTTTTCCATGATGGCCTTGGGCATCAAATTGTGGGAAGCTCCAGAATCCAGCATAGCATTATGAAGAATATACTCATGCAGTCTAAGAATCAAATAAAAGGGTGGGACTTCACTATCTTCTAGCTTACCTTCTATAGCTGGATGATCATCCTCAACATTCACCATGTCGAACAAAGGATCAATTTGGAATATTCTAGATACATGGTGTTTGTAATGGCTATTCTTAATAAGCTTAGTCAAAGGAATGGACACTTTCAATTTAGCAATTTCACTTTCTAAATTAAAACTTGTGACTTTATCTACCTCTTTGACACTGATGTCCCTCTTATCTGTTTGCCCCTTCATTGCACTATCCTCTTGCTAATTTTCTTTCTCTTTTGTAGCTGTACTTTTTGATGGCTAATTTACCTTGCTGGAATTCTGATCAGCAAGCTCCTTTCCCTTTTCCTAATTTCTTGGGGGATCATTCTTCAATTGAACCTCCTTCCTCTTCTGAATAGGATTATCTGGTACATCTCTACTCCTCAAAGGATATTGTCTCTACTGTGCACACAAAGCATTCATGTAATCACATTGATAATCATTAGATTCAGCCTCCAAAACCACATCATTTGCCAAGATGTAGTCCTCATCCTTTAGAATGTCGGAACTCTTTGCATACTCCTCATCTTCGGTCAGAAATATAGGCATACCATCAACAGTGAAAAAGTGATTTGTTTCAATTACCAAATCTTACTTGTCTTCTTCTTCTACTCCTTGAACATAATTCTGCTGTAAGTGAGTCCTGATCTACTGTTGTTATTGCATTGGTTGTTTTGGTGCTTTCTGTTCTCTTTGCTTGATTCAGAATTCGGGCTACTACTGCCCTCTAAGGTTTTGGTTCTAGATCTGTGGTTCAGGTCTGTCTGTGATGGACAACTGGTCAACCATCCTTTCCATTGTTCGAATCAATGTATCCATTTTCACATCTGAAGTAGATGCTTCTTCTTTCGCGACCACTCTTCTCTCTAATCTCATTCTTGCTCGTTTGGCCAACAAGTTTTCTCCTATGGTCACAATGTTCTTTTGCATGTCTTCTAGAGTTGTAGGATCACATTCACGCAACTGATATGCCATATCAGCATTAAATCCATTTGGGAACTTAAGCAAATCCAACTCCTCTGGTGGTTTGATGTTTGTAGGGACAGCATTGTACACTACATTAAATCTTACACAATAATCTTGCACACTCTTGCCAACATTTCTTTTGATGTTTTCATATTCGGATAAAATCTGAAGGGGATTCTTCTTCACCTCCCACTAATCTAGGAACTGCTTGTGGAGGATAGGTAGAGTAGTGATAGAAGCTACTGGTAGGGCTCTGAACCATTTCTGAACTTCTCCTCCAAAACTTTGTACAAACAACCTCATCGTCAAATTGTCAATTTCAACTTCATGGAGGTCAAAGAAATCATTCATCTTGCTTACATGCTATTGAGCTATAATGGTTTAGTGCTATCAAAGAAAGGTATTTTGGTTTGATAATCAACAGGCATGGCACCAGGATTTTGAGGTAAAAGAAGGGGTGCATATCAGGTAGCCATAATTGGATGTGGGGGATGTCGTGGATTTAAAGCAAGGATTGGGATATTCGGTATACTCAAAGGGGAATTAATGATATCTTGAGTGGTTTGAACAATCTGTGAAGAATAATGCATGAGGAGAGAGATAGTTTGAGTGGTAGTAGATGCAAAGGAGATATTTCGAAATCAAAAGATGGCCTATGAGTCTTATTTTGCACCCAAGTGTTTAAGTTTGAAGAGAGGTTCTGAACTAATCAAGAGTATGAATAAGCTATGATCCTGATTTATTTTTTGAAAACAAGTCTTCAACAGGGCTATAAAGATATATTTAAGAATCAACAACTCTCATTAATCCAGCTTAAAGATTTACTACGAAATAAACTTTGGTCAAAATTAACATCAAAATCAATGTCTTGCAAAGTGTCTAACCTTCCTGGGAGTGAATTAACACGAGGAATGAAATCCTCACTCGATTGTTCTTTGGCTAAAATAGATTTCTCCACAACTTTCTTAGATTTTCGCCTAATTTTATGAGGATCAGTAACAATGGTTGGAGGATTTGGATCTGGTGTAGTTTCGAGAAGCCAATATGTCTAATTTTGAAATTTTATATATTGCTTTACAACTTTCCAATTCAGCCTATTAAATTCTAAAACTCATCATCCAAAAGCTTCAGAATTCAAATGAAACATGATACCAGGGTGTTTAACTTTTGATCTTTCTTCGTTAGTATGGTCGCCACTATGTTATCACCTGGATTGAACCTCAGGCTGAAGGAAGGCAATGCTAACGTAACCACAAACAATGCTTAGCTAGGTATCTATCCCTACTAGGCCAGGAGAGGGCTCTCTCTGTAAGGATCCCAGCCAAGATGAATGGATCAAGAAAATGATATTAGGCTAGGTATAGTAGCACAAGGTTTGATTTGATTTTGAAGGGTTTTGTTGGATCAGGAGAAGCCAAATAATTAGGGCAAGGAAATTAGGTCAAAATTACATGGTTTCGGATGGGTCAAGGTAGGCACAAGGCTTATCACTCTAGGGTTTAATGGGTGAGGTGATTCAATATAGGTGAGGAGCTAAAAAGAGCATGTAATCATCGTGGATTATTCCTAAATGGAAGAAAACATAGACTGTGAAATGTCTACCCAAAAACAAAGCATATAAGTTATGGATTCTACCTCTCAACTTGAAAACATCCACTTAAAAGCAATGAAATGATTGATGAAGTACATAAAACATTTAACATATGATCACAATAGAGAAAACTGAACTGAAAATCGTACCACATGGATCCCAAGGAAATAGCTGCAACTTTTCATTAATCTCCTATTGAAAACTAATACAAAATGATGTCTACTCAAAGCCTAAGCATCCAACTGAATCCAACCCTTTACAATGAGAAAGAAGAAGAAGGTATAGACATTTATTCAACCTCCTCCCATCCTCAGGGGTCAAATCCCTACGATCATGAACTAATCCAACAAAAATTGAACAAGAAATTAGAATCTAGACAACCTAACAACTTGCCTCTAAAAGTGAGGAAACGGATTCATTTGTCCTCAAGATAACTTTTAATCTAATGAATCCACCTTCTATTACTTATTATCCATCATATTTACATTCTTGGTCACCATTTACATTAGTAAAATACCATCCATGAGATGAAAACCAAAATTACAGTCAAGACACAGTTAAATGGAAACCCAGCACAATTTTTGTCCTATGTGCAATGCCCAAGCTCTATGTGCAGCGCTTTGTGCAGGGCCATTTTGGAGGACTTGTTGGTGTCGAAATTGAGCTCATGATAGCTCATTGGAAATATATTCAAGTCTTATTTCCAGAACATCTTGAATTGTTTCATTTTAAGCTCATTTTATCCCTCAAAAATGGATTCTCCCAAGACTGCTTCTGTGTGTCCAAAAAAGGGTAGAAACGTCATTTTTGGGGTGCTTTTTGACCCTTGGTTGACAATTTTTGCTCTAAAGGCTTAGAAAATTCTTAGGGTGCATGTTCGCATCATTGTGAATCCAAAAAGCTTGACCATTTCCTCATTGGATTCCCTTAGGAAAAGCGCAGTGCCCAAGATGCTTGTGTCAATAATTGCCAAATTCTTCAAAAGGCAAAAAATCTTCAAACTTTCTCAGAATTTGTGGAAAATGCTACCATCAAGTATCTTGGTTCACCAAGGAAACTTCAGCAAGCAACCTAAGCCTATCATCCTCCTTTTTTCCCTTGAGTTATTGTTTTAGCCCTGTCTTCGTTTGCCTGACCCTTATGTTGCAAATCTTGTTTCGGGTCCTGTAATGGCGAGCCATGTGCCTGATGATTTGATTGTCCCTATTGGCCTTTTGTAGCAGCTTCTCCAAATGAAAATTGACCCTATCAAGCTAGGTTTCTCTATCCTCCTCAATTTCCTTCTCAATTCTTTGTTTTGTATTCAAGGTAGCCAACGTTTCTTCCTCTTGCATTATTGACTTGCCCTTGTCACTTTGCCTCTTTGATTTGAGAAGTTCCAGCTCCATGAGGACTTGCTTCTCACTTAGCTACTTGTTCTCTTGCTCAATTTATGAAACGACATACTTAGCTCTCACCAAGTTGTCCATCAGTGCTTGGATCTATGCATCTTTTTCCCTTATGGTTATGCTTTCGTTTAATGCCTCATCTTCGACCTCCAAGTCAACTATCTCAATGCCATGATGGATGTGTACCTATTATGGTTCATCATCTTCCATAAAATCAAAATCCCTTTCCTCCTCATCATCAAGGCTTTACTCTAGCATCTTTTCCTTCCCTTTATGCAGCTACTGCACTTGTTGTACCTGTTGTGTCGATGAAGAAGGCAAAGCCCCTTCCACATTTTTTGGAGCAAGAATTTGCCTATGAGTTGATGAAGAAGGCAAGCCCCCTTCCACATCAAGTGGAGTAAACACTTGCCTTTCTACTACAAACAACTTTCTAGCCTCTCTTTGATATGTCTTATAGGCTTCTGGCTCCTCAACAACTTTAGTCTCTTTAACCTTCTCATATCTCTTTACTTTGGCACTACTGTAAGGCCTTTCTGCTTCTTGAGGCATTGGTCAAGGAATATGAGGATCATTGAACATGTCATTGGAAATAAATGTATCCCAGGAGATGTTTAGGAGTTTGAGATGATGTAGAACAATCATCTTAATCAGGGAATAGTGATAGATACTACTCATCTACTAGGGGTATGGCTTTTTCTGTACAATGTAGGCCATCTTCTCAATGTTCCTGAATAAGAAATAAGGGAGCTCAACATTTTCACTCTTGTGAAGTGCACAAGAAGCCTAATGTGATAGGTGTACAATCTAGAAAATCTTCCCTCATGTAAAATACTTCATAATGGTCCTCATCATAGGGGCATACTTGTCTTTAAGGAACTTAAAAGGAAGGGTCCTCTTCTTTTCATTTCAGTACCCGGATTTGATGTATGGCTCATAGTAGTGCTCATCCAATTCTTGTGCCTTATACCATTTTCCCCCCACATTTGGAATCCTTGTAGCATCAGTAATGATGGAGGATTAAACTATAAATGTCACCCCGGAAAGAGTTACCTTGTTATCACGGAGATTGGCTACAAAAATCCTGGTCAACTCAGGATGATGTTGAACTCTTTCCACCTACTCACAGAACTCATAACACCCTAGATGTCTAAAATAAGTGACGGTCATATGAAAAGCCTATAACTCTCTGATGTTGGATAGTTCCTCTCTAATAATTCTACCTCCCTTATGTAACTTTCTCATATGCTGAGGTTCATCTCCCAAACTTTCACTGTCACTGTTTTCCTCCTCCTCATAATCTCTATCCTCTTTATCCATGTTTGTTGAATTTTGAAGTTGTGTAACCCTAGAGAAGGTAATCAAGGAGTGAGTTATGGTAAACATGGATAGGGGAGGGGAGATGAGCTTATGCAGTGTAGAATGGAATTTATATGATATGAGAGTGAGGAGGGTATTTTTCTTTAATAGGGACTGTTTAATAAATAGGGTTTTAGGATTGTGTTTGAGGGAATTAGGGATAAGGAATATGGGGAGGGATATGTTTGAAGGAATTAGGGTTGAAGGAATAGGTGGAGGGATGCGTTTCAAAGAATTAGGGTTGAAGTAATTGGTGGAGGGATGTGTTTGAAGGAATTAGGGTTTAACAAAAAGGTGGAGGGATTTGTAGGCAATTTAGGGTTTGAATTTTGAAATCGCAAACCAACTTCAAAATGATGAATTGAATGCTAGGAAGATAGCTCATAGGTTACATTTACTTGTTTAGAAGCTATAGAAGTCAAAAAACATGTTTTGAGTGGTTGATAGGATGTTTTGGCACCTGCTGGTCCTATGTGCAACGCCCTCTATAGGTGTGCAGTGCTCCAACTCTATGCACAACACTATTCAAAATTGCACTAGCAAAACTGCCCTATGCTTAGCACTCCACTCATATGCGCAGTGCTTCGGCCTCTATGCGCATTGCTCCGTATTCTATGCGCAGCGCCTCTGTCTCCTATTCATAGCGCCTCTTCTTTGCTTAGCCACTAATTGGCCTCAATTCCCCTCTCTCCTTCAATTCTTATCTTTCTCTTTGCCAAATGAAAGTGATGAATTTGAAAAAGGAATTTGACATTTTATATAGAGGTTGATTTTGATTTTTCACTAGAAAAACACACTTTCTAATGTTTTGTAGCTTTTTCTTCTTTCCTTCAAATCTCTGTTTAATACCTTTCTCTCTGTCTCTTTTTAGGTGGATGATGCTTGGATTGAACTGATTTCTTCAATGGTTTCATTTTCTTGCAGCAAGGAGAAATGTTTGGGGTATCTCAGAACACTTATTACATAAAATGGATTGAATTACATGAAAAGAATATAAATCAACTAAAAATACTCTGTTTTCATCTCAAAAACATGTCTTTTCAGATGAAAATTACATTACTGACAACGCATCTTTGTATAATCACCATAACTTACTGGCAATCACTCTTTGTTTGTTGGTCATCCTCATACCTTTCTTGCCCTTTATTTACACTTGAAATCATGCTTTTGACCTTGGAAATGAACCTAACACCTAATGGAAAAACCTTGGAAATGAACCCTAAGACCTAGTGTAAAGACAACTGCCTTGACACTAAAAATAACATATTTGATATGACAACTGAATACAACATGTAGATGGGTTAGAAAATGTACCTCATTAGGGAAGATTTGATTTTCAAAGAAGAAGAAAACCATCAGTGGACCATTTTGGCATGACCTAATGGAATGATCCAAAATTTCAGTATGAGACACCTAAAATGAAAATTCAAACAGAAGACTTCATCCCTGATGGAAGTATGCATATCTTGACACTAACACTATAGACCAAGTAGCCTAATCCATTGGGAAATTGAGTCAACATGCAGAAAAATAGACTTTTGACTTAATACTGACTGACTTTTTGACATGACAATGATTGAAAAGTAAAATAAAAACCAAAATAGTAGCTGACCAAAGAAGCCTTATGGCCTTCTCTTCAGGCTTCAAACTCCTATGGCAGCCACTTAGATTGCTGAAAATAAAGTAGACACCAATATATACAATGATGATGAAATTTCAAAATTCTTTTAGACATAGTAGTGCTTAAGAAGCCTACTATTGATCGCTCCTCCTAAATAATCTCCTCCATCCATTTCTTCCAATAAGAAATCATTTTTTCCTATGAAATTAGGAATTCTATAAGGTCCCTTCCATAAGTTTTCAAATTTTCCATGTTTTCCCATTTCTTCATTTCTAGCATCCCACCGAAGAACCACATCTCCTAGATTGAAATTGTCTTCCTTGGTCTTGCGATCATAAATCTTAATATTCTCCTGAAGTTTATATGTGTTTTGATGAACCTCTTATGTTGTCTACTATAAATGAATCATCTGATTTATCCTTCTTTGCATATCATTAGTCTTACTATCCAATTCCTGCAGAATGTTCTTGACCAGGATAGCAAGAGATGAAGGAAAAGTTGTATCAATCCAATACACCAACTTAAAAGGGGACATAACTATTGATTTTTTAGTGCTGACATTGTCCGCCCATAAGGCATTGATGATATTTTTATGCCAGTTCTTCTTGTTCACTTCTAGAACCTTCTTGATGATGTTGACCAAGGATTTATTGGAGGATTCGGCAAGACCATTCCCTTGTGGATGATAAGCAGTAGAATGTCCTAACACAATATTGTATTTGGCACATAAGTCCACCATTCTCTTTGACTTGAAGGCAACAACATTGTCAGTAATTATTTTATGTGGACAACCAAATCTAGACAAGATATTATACTCAATAAATTGAATAATAACAGAAGCAGCAGCTTGCTTGGTTGGGGTTGCATAAATCCACTTTGTGAAGTAGTCAGTAGTTGTCAATATCCATTTATGTTGTGCTAAAGTTGAAGGATGGATTTCACCAATGAAATCAAGAACCCACTGCTGAAAAGGAGCTGAAATTGAGACAAGCTGCAAGAACAATGGAAAAATCTTTCTCTTTCCTTGAGAAATCTGACATTCATGGCAACTCATCAATGTTTTGTATACATCAGAAAAGAGGGTGGGCCAATAGAAGTCAGCTCTTAAGATTTTATTTTCTTTTTTTTTCCAAAAGTGATGACCGTCACAGTCTCCTTTATGGAAATCTTTCATGACATTCTTGGCTTCATTTTCCACCATACGATTCAGCAGCACACCACTAGGATTTTTCCAATATATAACACCATCTAGAATACAATATTTTGAAGCTTTAAATTTTAGAGATCTAGCTTTACATTTGGGAACTTATGCTGGAGGATTCAAGTGCTACAAGACATAGAAAATGTTAGAATACCAAGGAGAGGAAATAAACATATCAGACACTTGTAGGAAAGGATCATCTTCTTCTTCTTCTCCAGAAAGTGCAACAATCAAGTTTATGTCTAGTTGTTATGAACCAACCCAAGAAAAAAATAGAAAATATAGATCAACGCCTTAGAATTCAGCCTCTTCGAGGGGGAAACCTCCTTTACATTACATAAATGAACAATTCTTGGATGATACAAATGACAAAACCTCCTTTCTATATATAGGAGTCTAACGAGTCACAATATAACCCAACCCACCTAAAAATAATAATATAAAGCCACAAAAATAACAATAGAGGGATTCTATGGGGCACAATAATAACAATATGGGGATAATAGGGGCACAACAATATTAATAAGGGGTACAATTACAATAGTAATGGGTTAATCACTAGTATTATAGGGACCCAACATGCCCCTCTCCTTCAAAAAAAGTGTTGTCCTCAATGCTTGAGTAGTTCTGGATACTTCTGTATAAAATTATCATCCTCCCATGTGGAATCTTCAGCGGATAAGTTCTTCCACTTGATAAGATACTCCGAAATTGATCGATTGTGTAGCTGTCGAGTTCTTGTTTCTGTGACTGCTTCCGGTTCCAATATAATTTTCCTTCCTTGTCAAGTTTTGGCAATATTGTTTGAACTGGGAGCTTGTCACCTATAACCTTCTTTAAACATGAAACATGGAAAACTGGGTGCAATCGAGAAGCTGCAGGAAGCTCCAATTTGTATGCCATAGTACCAATCTTTTGCAAAACCCTGTATGGACCATAATACTTTGGTGATAATTTATTATCCTTCTTACCTTGCTTGAGGGATATTTTCTTATATGGTTGTAGCTGTAGGAATACCCAATCACCTACATCAAAACTTCTTTCGCTGCGATGTTGATCTGTCTGTTGTTTCATTCTATTATGTGCCAACACGAGGTTATCCTTTAAGAGTTGGAGGACTTTTTGTTGATGTTCGATGTGATGTTCCACTGCCTAAACCTTAGAATTTTCTCTTAAATATGATGTGATGGATGGTGGCTGATACCCATAAAGTGCCATAAATGGGGTCATTTTTGTTGCTGTATGGAAGGAAGTGTTATACCACCATTCAGCCAGAGGCAACCATTTGACCCATTGTGTATGTTTATCAGATACAAAGCAACGAAGATATCCTTCCAAACATTTGTTTACTATCTCAGTTTGCCCATCAGATTGAGGATGATAAGATGAGCTATGAGCTAACTGAGTACCAAGACAAGAAAATAATTATGTCCAAAAATTTCCAGTGAAAATGGGATCTCTGTCACTTACAATAATCTTTGGGTTTCCATGTAGCTTTTGAATTGTTTCCATAAATGCAATAGAAACTATACTGGCTTTAAATGGATGTGATAATGCACAAAAGTGTGCATACTTGGTAATTCTGTCAACTACCACCATGATGACACTCTTTCCCTCAGACTTGGGTAAACCTGTGATAAAATCCATTGAAACCTCCTCCCAACGTTGGCTTGGAATGGATAAAGGTTGTAATAGACCCGATGTCTTAATTGTTTCAACTTTATTTTGTTGGCAAACCAAACATTCCGCCACAAACTTTTGAATATCTGATTTAAGGCCATCCCAAAAAAATCCTTCTTAACCCTGTGGTAAGTTTTTAAAAATCCTGAGTGCCCTCCTAAGGGAGAAGTGTGCAATTCCATAAGAATCTTTTGTTTTAGCTGGGAATTCTTACAGAGGTATAAGCGATCTTTGTACCATAACGAATCATTTTGCCAGCTAAATGTATCAGACATACTGGAATCTTGTTGTAACTTCGAATAAGTGCCCACACTTCTTCGTCATTCTTCCATTCCTCCCTTGCTTCATTTATCCAATCTGGTTGGATAATAGAAATGGCACACAACAATGCTTCCACATCCTCATCCTTTCTTGAGAGTGCATCTGCCACCACATTTTGCTTCCCTTTTTTGTAGATGATTTCAAAGTCATAACCCAACATCTTTGTGACCCACTTTTGTTGCTCTTCAGAGGATAATCTTTGTTCTAAAAAGTATTTAAGGCTATCATGATCTGTTTTTACCTTGAAGTGTCTTCCCATTAGGTAGGGTCGCCATTTCTTAAGTGCATGGAGTATTGCCAACATTTCCTTCTCATAAATAGCTTTGTGTAAAAACTTTCCCTTGATTGGACGACTTTCAAAAGCAATGGGTCTTTCATCTTGCATTAGAACAACACCAATTCCATTTCCTGAAGCATCACATTCCACAATAAAGGTTTTTGTGAAGTCCGGTGTAGCTAAGACTGGTGCTTGGCACATTGCCTCTTTAAGATGTTCGAAGGCCTTTGTTGCTTCCAGAGTCCATGAAAATGCATCTTTCTTCAATAATGTTGTTAGAGGTGCTGCTATTCTCCCATAATTCTTAACAAACTTGCGATAATACCCTGTCAACCCAAGAAATCCTCATAGATGCTTTATGGATGTGGGGATTTTCCATTCCTTAATGGCTTTAATTTTGCTAGGGTCTACCTTAACTCCTTCATGAGATACAATATGACCCAGATATTCCACCTCTTGGACTCCAAAGAAACATTTGGATCTTTTTGCATATAATTGTTTTTCCTCCAATAGTTGTAGCACCCTGTCAACATGTTCAACATGATCCTTCCAAGACTTGATGTAGATTAGTATATCATCAAAAAATACTAACACAAATTTTCTAAGGAATGGTTTGAAAATTGAATTCATCAAACCTTGAAATGTTGAAGGTGCATTGGTAAGGCCAAAAGGCATGACCAAAAATTCATAATGACCCTCATGAGTTCTAAATGCTATTTTTGGAATGTCTTCAATCTTCATTCTGATTTGATGATATCCTGAACGAAGATCCAACTTGGTGAAGTAAATTGATCCATGCAATTCATCCAGTAATTCATCAATGACAGGAATGGGAAACTTATCTTTAATAGTGAGCTTGTTGAGCTCCCTATAATCTAGACACATGCGCCATGATCCATCCTTCTTGTGCACCAATACTACTGGAGCAGAGAAAGAACTTTGACTTGGTTGAATTATACCAGCCTCTAGCATTTCTGCAACCATACGTTCAATTTCACTCTTTTGGGCATAGGGATATCTGTACGGCCTGATGTTTGGAGGAACACTTCCTGGAATCAGATGAATAGCATGATCATGATCACGCATAGGTGGGAGACCTTTGGGAGTCTCAAATACCTTGGAATGATTGTCCAGGACTTTTTTAGATCTGGAGAAATAGATGATTCCTATGTGGAAACATCTAGCGAACATAATTGTGCAATTACACCTCTTTGTTCCTTTTTTAGAAGCTTTGTCATACCATTAGAGCTGATTATCTTTCCTGGTTTCCCTGCAATACCCCTTAATTCAACTTCCTTTCCTTCCATAGAAAATTTGATGAAAAGTTCTTGAAAATTAAAAGCTATTGTACCCAAGGATTGTAGCCATTGGACTCCTAGTACAACATCAGCACCTCCCATTGGAATGGAAAGCATTGGGCTAGTCAATACATATTCTCCCATGGATAGCTTGATATTATGGCACTTTCCAGAGCAATTTATTGTTCCTCCATTTGCAACCATCACTTGACACTCTGGTGCTGGATATAAGAAGCAATTCAATTCTTTTGCTACCTTACAATGAATAAAATTGTGGGTACTTCCTGAATCAATCAACACTATTACCTTTTCTTCTTGATTTGTCCTTCTATCTTGATGGTTTGAGGAGTGGTAATTCCCGCCAATGCATTACAAGATATGGTCGGATTCATTTCTTCTTTATCTAGGCTTTGTTCCTGGAGTATATCCTCTTCTTTTGACCTTTCTTGCTCCTTTTCTTCTTCCTCTTCACAATCTATGTAGAATAATTTCTTCTCAGCACACTTATGACCTTTAGTGTATTTGCTATCACAACTGTAACAAAGCCCTTTTGCTCTTTTTTCTTCCAATTGTTGTGGTGTCAACCTTATAGGTTGTGGAAGACTAGGGGAAACAACACTTCCCTCTTTATAGTTGTGAGTGGTATGCTTCCTGGTTGCCATAATTTTGCTTTCCATTTTTCTTGCTAACCTGAATGCCTTCTCTAATGAATCAGGTTCCCAAAGGCGAACATCATGTTGGATATTATCCTTTAAAGACCCTATGAACACATCAATCCTATGCTCCTCTGGAATATTTTTTACCCTTATGTTCAATTTTTGGAACTCCTCAATGTGCTCCATTATTGAACCCTTTTGTTTGAGACTTATCAATTGGCTAAAAAAAGTGTTGCTTTTTGTATCCTCATAATGTGCTATCAATTCTTCCGTAAAAATTGCCCAAGTGATAAATTGTTTACGAGAACAAAGCCATTGATACCATACAAACTGATTTGGTTCCAAATATAAAGTTGCAATACGTACCTTTTGTGTGTTTTTCACATTATTAAGATCGAGATATTGCTCCATCTGTAATATCCATGTTGCGGTATCCTTGCCATCAAACTTCCTCATATCGATTTTTGGAATATGGTGGGTCTTCGATCCAACATTAGAGTCTATGAAATCATGATTAACATTTCTTTTGTTCTCATCATGAGTTTCCTTTACTACCCTTTCACCATTAGTAAACATTTCTTGTAGAAACTTTGTTAAATCTATCTTCAAATCTGTCTTCAAATCTTCCATGCCTGTCTTCAAATCTTCCATGTTTGTCTTCAAATCTATCTTCAAATCATCCATCTTAGCTTCCACGTCAATCATCTTAGCTTTTACGCCTTTCTCTAAACAGTCCATCTTAGCTTCTACACCTTTCTTTAAACCATCCATCTTAGCTTCTACATCTTTCCTTAAACCATCCATCTTAGATTCTGTTCCTTTTTGTGCAAGGGACAGTTGCTGCACTTTGTCTTGTAATTTTGATATATCATGTTGCATTTCTTCCTCTTCTTCATGAGTCATGCTAGAGCTTTCAGGTTCCTTACTAGGTGTTTGCATTTTTTTTCCTCGGGGCATCAGTTACCGATAATAATTCTCTACTATGCCCTTTGAATTCCTTCAAAATAAACTTTCAAACCAAGCTTAAGCAAAAATTTAAGAAAATCTATACACCTTTTTTCACTTTGTAGGAGCTTGATATTGCCTCTGATGTAACTTTGTACTTTCCAATCATCTAGTTCTAAATTTGTGACCTGCAGTAGCCCTCTGTGTCCTCTTTCTAATTCCACAAGTCTGACCCAAATTGGATTCTCCAAGGAAGAGTTATGTGAAATCTCCCACGGTGACTTGATTATAGACTAGTTCAGCAGAGAAAACTTGTACGACATGCCACGAGTCACCGTTTTGACCTCTGGATATGAAAATGCATACAAGAAACTACAGTCCATCCTCTTTCTGTACCTTCTTACGAAATTTCAATCTGATCCCCAGAGAGAAAGTTATGATGATTTTCCCCAGGTCACCTGTTTGGAATGTAATTCAAGATTCTACAAAAAGACCAACTTCCTTAGATCATATCTCCGTAAATATAGTGCAAAAAGCTCTAAAATTTGTACCAGAGGTTCAGCACGATTTCTTCTCAAATGGGTTTTGTTTTGCAACTTTTGAAACATCGCAGAAAAAAGCTATAGAGAAAATGCCACGATGACCTGTTTGGAGCAGCGAAACCCTAAAATCCAAAGCTTTAATACCAAATGTTATGAACCAACTCAAGAAAAAGATAGAAAAGATAGATCAATGCCTTATAGTTCAGCCTCTTCGAGGGGGAAACCTCCTTTAAATTACATAAATGAACAATTCTTGGATGATACAAATGACAAAACCTCCTTTCTATATATAGGAGTCTAAGGAGTCATAATATAACCCAGCCGACCTAACAATAATAATATAAAGCCACAAAAATAACAATAGAGGGATTCTATGGGGCACAGTAATAACAATATGGGGATAATAAGGGCACAACAATATTAATAAGGGGTACAATTAGAATAATAATGGGGTAATCACTAGTATTATAGGGACCCAACACTAGTGCATGTAGATTTGATTCAACCATGAGTTTAGCTAAACCTTGTCCCTTGATGAGCTTTGTAGGCTTTATCTCCAAGTCATACTCCAACATAGCTACAATCCACTTTCTCCTTCTGCCTTCAAGATTTATTTGCACAAGAATTTCTTTCACTGTTGTAGTAGGAACATAAGCAATGGTGTGAGAATGCAGAATATAAATTCGAAAATACTTGAGATCTTTCACCAAAGACAAGGCATGCTTCTCAATGATATTGTATCTTAGTGCTACATCTCTTATAGTGTGACTGAAAAATACTATGGGTTGCTCATTTTTTTGATCTTTCTTTTGCATTAGGATTGCTACTAATGTATGCTTAGAGGCAAAATAAAAGATGATGAAACACGAAGCGTAATATGGGCTAACCAAAAAAGGATAAGTAGATAATGTAAAATTTACTGCATGAAATGATTTCTTGGCCTCTAAAGACCACTTTAACTCACTGACCTTCTTGAGCATGTCTACCATTTCCTTCTAATGCTCAACTAGACTAGGAACGAATCTTCTCAAAAAAATGATTTTCCCATTGAAAAAAAGAATCTCTTTCTTGCTCCTTGGGAATCTAATTGTTGAATGGCCAACACTCTTGCAGGATCAATGCGAATGACATCCTTAGAGATGATATGTCCCAATAGCTTACCTTCTTCCATGGCGAATAAGCTCTTCTTTGGGTTGAGTGAGATGCCAAATTTTCTATATTTCTGAAAAACAATTCTTAAATGATGTAAATGATCTTCATCAGATTTTGAAAACACTATAAGATCATCTAAATAGATAACCAGAAATACATTTTTTTCATTGTCAAAAGAAATGTCCATATCCCACTGAAAAGTAGCTCTTGCATTCCTCAATCCAATAGGCATCCTGGCGTACATGAATGTACCCCATGGCATTGTAAAGGCTGTCTTGAGTTGATCATCCTTATGTACCAGAATTTGATTGTACCTAGAATATCCATCTAGCAATGACATTCTAGAGGACCCAACTACCCTCTGAAGTATATGATCCATCTTTGGCAGGGGATAATTGTCTTTCAGGGATACCTTGTTCAAATTTCTGAAATAAATACATAGATGAATCTCCCCAGTCTTCTTTCTTATAGACACTAGATTAGACATCCATTCAAAAAATTGAATAGGGACTAAGATACTAGACTTATAAAGTCTATTTACCTATTTCTCAATTGATGGCAGTAGCTTGGGCTTAATCCTCCTTAGTTTTTGGTGAAATGGCTTTTGATCGGGCTTGATAGGAATGGTATATTGATTGATACTCTTGTCATAAATCTCCAGATCTGAATAGTACTAAGCAAATACATCAGAAAATTCTTTCATTAAGGATATGTACTTGCTTCATGTTTCTGGAGATAATGACTTTGATAGCTTAACCATCTTAGGATTATCAGTTGTGCCAATGTTTACATCTTAAACTCCTTTTTCTATAAGAACCATGGTGGGCTTCCTGGTAATATTGTCACAATCAAACAACTCCTCCAAAGGCACCAAGCCTCTTAGAATGTTGTTTTCCTTGAGCTGTAATATTTCAATCTCAGTTGAGTGAATATTTAGATAACTCATATTAGATGCATCATTGATGTGAGAATTCTGAAATTCTCCTTCCAATTGCAAAAAATTGTCTATCTATTTATCATCCAAAAATACTTGCGAAAATCTCATATTATCTAGGATACTGATGTTTAACATGGATGGAGTACTTCTAATTAGGATGAATAGGAATCTTCACTATACTTGCTGTAGTGGCGAGTGAGTCTGCTATGACATTTTGAGTTCTAGGAATAAGAGACAAAGTATATTGTAAAAAAGTCTTAACGATGTCAAGTACAACATTGCGATAAGCTCTCATTCTTCGATGCTTGGCCTAGTATTCCCATTTAACTTGTTTGATTACTAATTCAGAGTCACCATAAACATAAATCTTCTTTGCTCCCAACTTCTTCAGAATTTTGAGGCCAGCAATCAATGCTTCATATTCCACCTCATTGTTTGAACACTCAAAATCCAACTTGTAAGAACTCATTCTCACATTTCGAGGAATTTTATTTGACTGATGTAATGGACCATGTATCCAGACACCAATCCCAGCTCCTTATTTTCCCAATGCACCATCGAACTCCATGGTCCAAAGACCATTTTCTTCATCTGAAAAAAGGATCTCTGAAGGCTGAACTGTTTTCTCTTCAGGAAGATGATCAGTTGTCTTAAAACTCTCTATTTTCTACACTATCCTTTCTATCTCTTCAATAGGATTCGTTGGCTGCAAACACTCTTCATTCACCTATTTCCCTTCAACTGTAATGACTTTATGCATGCTTCTCATGACCTTAGGAACTTCTGAAATTTCCATTAGCTGACTTTCATCATCAACAAAATTCATACTACTATATAAAATGAAAGAAACAAGATCAATATGGACAGCATGCATAGGATGATTGACTAGATTCTCCTTACTACTGATCATGAATTTTATCTTCCTTTCCCTATAAAGTTTCCGGAGTTTACCAAAAATAGGGATAGTGGCATATGAAAAGTCAAGCTGTAGAGTGCCCTTTAGTTGTTCTCCCCAAGACCTTGAAAGCAGCATGCCAAACCTAGGAGGAATATCATCCATAAGAACATTATTGGCCGGGATTTGGTCCAAGGATACTACCAAGTCTTTAATTAGGCCAAGGCATTTGACTCTCTCGGAATCAAAGGAATAAAGATCATGGTAGGGTCGGGTGATACTCAATCCTAGTTTGTCCATGATGACTTTAGGCATAATATTATGTGAGGCACCAGAATCTAGCATGGCGTTATGGAGGATAAAATCATGAAGTTTAAGACTCAGATAAAAAGGAGGGATTTCACTATCTTCATGAGTTCCTTCTAAGGCTGGACCAAAAAGGATTGTTGGTTCATCATCAGCCACATTAAATGTATCTGACATCTGGTCAACCTTAAGCATTTTTGCAATTTGAAATTTATATTTGTCATTTTTTACTAATTCAGTGAGGGGAATAGAAACCTTCAATTTAGAAATTTCATTTTCCAAACTAAAAAGATTATAATTGCTTTTCTACCTCCTTTACAGTGATGTCCTTCTTTTCTGTTTGTCCTTTAGCTTGATATTCTTTCTTGTGACTTTCATTTTGAAACTCTTTGTCCTTCGTTACATTGCTGGTAGAGGCTTCATTTGTTTTGTCCCGGTTTAGTATGACAATTTCCTTTTCTTTATTCTGACCTGCAGGATCTAGTTCCTTGCTTGGTGTGTCCTTTTGTACATTTTGTATTTTCTAAGTCAAAGTAACAAGTACATTTATATTCCTCAAGTTGTACTACTTTTGGAGATGACTAAGGGTGTTCTGATATCCTCTTTGGTACTCTTCAGTTTGAACAACCCATAGATCATCACTTGCAAGAACAAGTTGTTGATCACTTGGTATGAAAGAATGCTCGAAAAACTAATCTTCTTCTGTTAGCAAAGTAGGTAGCTCATCTTCTTCAAAGAAGTGATTCACTTCTACAATCTCTTCTTCATCTTCATCCTGGTCTTCAGTATAATTTTGCTGAAATGGAGCTCTTACTTGGCCTTGAGGATCTTGGTTTTGCTGCTCTTTCTGTCAATTTTGAACTACTGTTGTTGTTGTTGTTCGCAAAAGTTAGGATTCCTCACTGAAAGTTCTACTTGTCGATTAGTTATGGACATTCTATCCATCATTCTCTCCATGGTTTTGATTAGATTGTCAAGCTTTACATCAAAAGATGATGTAGGTTCTTCTTTAAAGACAACTTTCTTCTCAGTCCTCTCAGGCTTTGATTTAGACTTCTTGATAAGAAAATTGGCTTCGACCCTGACTGCATTTCACTGCATTTCTTCAAGAGTAGCACGGTATCTCTCTCTGAGTTGGCATGCCATGTCTGGGTCAAATATATGGGATAATGGAGAAGCGCTAGACCAGGGGGAAGCTTCATATCATCAAGAATAGAATTGTATACAAAATTAAATCTTCCTGTAAATTCTTGAACTATCTCAATTTCATTTCTTTTCATTGAATTATACTCATTCAATATCTACAATGGACTCTTCTTCTCTTGCCAACGAGCTAAGAATAATTCAACCAACCCTTGAGAGTTGTTGACAGAATTAGTAGCCATACTTCGAAACCATTTTTTAACATCTTTTTTTAACATCTCTTCAAAAACTCTGAACTATAATCCTAATCTTGGAATTATCTTCATCAATTTCTTTTAAATCAATGAAATCCACTAATTTATTGACATGCTGCTAAGATGTAATTTCTATACTTCCATCAAACAAGGGGAGTCTTTGACCATAATTCTGAGGCAAAGCAGCAAGTTGAGCAGGTAGTAAAAGAGGTGCAAATTGCGCCATGACTACTGGAGATGGTGGAGGTACTACAATTGGTTGTACAGGAAAAGATGGAACAAATGGAGGTGGTATGAAAGATGATAAAACTGAAGTATTGGGAGATGTAACAAATGTTCTTGGAGGTGAAATAGAAGAGGAAGCAGTGGCTAGGTACTCGAGTTGATACTGGATGAAGGCTTTTTTAGTAGTGATCTAGAGTTCGCCAGCAAGAGATTGAAATTTGTCAAAATTCAACCATAATTCATGATCAGTTTTAGCAAACAAAGATTCTAAAGAAATAGAGAGAGTTTCAACTTTTAAAGGCTCTAATGTCACTTCAGAGATGTAGGACTCAGACTTTGACCTCGAAAGAGATAATTCTATCTGAACATGAAAAGGAAGTTGCTCAAAAGCAAACAGATTTTTAGGAAGAGATGTTGTTCTTTTAATTTTTTGAACTACACTTTTAGTGATGGGTAATCTAAGTTTTCTGAGCAGTCTTTCTAGATCTTCAACAATAAAAGGTGGATTTGGGTCAGGATTTGACCTGGTATATCTTTTAGGAGCTAGGATTTTCACACCCTATAACTGATGAAATTTATGAATTCAGCCTATCTTTGGATACTTGAAGCTGTGAACTAAATAACCAATTCTTTGAAAACTCTTAGATATTTCCCAGGAATGATTTATCAGTCGTTTCTTGGCAACGACGCCAAAAATGTTAGTCCCTTACAATTTCCTAGGTTGAAAAGAGATCGAGAAGGGTAACCTCAAACCATTTCAGCTTAGTAGATATCCCTACTAAGCATGAGAGGGATCTCTAAAAGTCTCTTATCAGTCAAATGACTTTAAATCAAATACTTTTTAGGCTAGATATATATAGTTGTTTGTGTGTTGGTGAAAATTTAGATTTTAGGGTTTGCTCAGCTAGGGTTTGGAGCCACAAATAGGTCTAGGCTATAAGAGTGTAGAAGAAAATATTGAAAGGAGCTAGATGTCTCAGAAGACCATGGTGTATTTAGAATATTTTCAATGTAGTATATAAGAGAGAGTGAAGAAGAAACTAACAAGAATAAGTAAACATGATTTCATTAGCTTAGGAAGACATAAACATAACTATCGAAACTAGATAAACACAGCTTGGGAACAAGAATTATGTATATTTCGCTATAAAGAATCCATAGAGAGAAGAGGTATCATCTAGATAAAGATGTTTTAACCATTAGAAAACAAATAAAATGAAGAACAAACACCATGAACACATTGGGCTAGAGTTCCTTAAAATAGTTGCAATTGTCTTTGTATTAGCTGAAAAGACGATTACATGCAAGCCTCCTCCAAAAAAAGTCAAACCCTTCTCTCTGAAAGAGAAATGATACATACAGACTCTCTTAGACAGCTTCCCCACCATCAGGAGTCGAATTCCTAGGTGGAGGAATTGACTCCAAGATTCTCTTAACCAATAGGTGAGAGTGAGAAGGTGAAACTAAAACACTTCTTGGAGAGTTTGTTTAGGAGTTTGCTACCTTTATGAGGCCTAATAAACATCAAAAACAGCCTATCATGTACATTTATTCATGCCTACATCAACTAGCCTCTAAACAAGTTCCATTACATAAAGAGTTTTGACTTTGACTAAGTCAAATTGGAAACTAGAAATTTTACACAGTGAAATTTACAATTTAAAACATAGAAAAATGCAAAAGTGCAGCACCGACTTTGAGCTCACTTTTAGGTGCCTTTCTGAGGTCCAAATTAATATATGAGAGACCAGTAAATTAGACCTTCAAGTATAGTTTCCATAAAAGTTTGAATTTTTTAAAATGACCCATGGGAAGGCCTTCAAAAATCCATTTGCCCAATGTCACTCCAGGAGCACAACGCTTGTCAAAAAAGGGTCCAGAAAGCTAGTTTTTTGCCACTTTTTTCCACTTTTCTCAAAATATGAGCCACCTCTAGAAAATAGGAGAAAATGGGTTTTTAGAGGATGGCAAGAGATTTCTAAAAATGTATATTTTTCCTGAAATAGATGCCTGAGGAAAAAGCACAGCGCCAAGGTGCTGCACTCCTGGAACTAATGAATTTCTGAATTAGGCTTCAAAATTCACAAAAAACAAAAACATCTTAGAATTTTCTCACAATTGGCCAAGAGATATAAAATGATAGATGTTAAACCTTCATAGATGCTTCAGTAAGCATCTCCATGTTTCCTTCATCTTTTTTATCCTTTTTGGCTTCTTTGAACTTCCTTTCAAGTTGCTTGACCTTGACATTGCAAATCATGTTTTGAGCCTGGTAGTGGTGCGCCATGTGCCTTAGTAGCTGATTGTCTCTATTTGAATTCTCTAGAAGCTTCTCTAAATGATCATTCACCCTATTGAGCTAGTACTCCTTGTCTTGATTGACCTCGAGAGAAATTCTGTCCTCTAGGTCCACTTCTTCATTCAGTAAAATATGTTTTTCTTCTTCTTGCAATGCCTTATTTAGCCCCTTTGTTCTTGGACCTTTTTTATTACTCTTCCCTTGTGTTCCATCAGGTTCAATTGAATTTATGACTTATTTTCCCTTGCCAACCTACTGCAATAATTTGGCTTCCTCTTTTTCAATGATCAATTGCTTCACTTTGAGCTCACTATTCTCTTTTTCAAGGAATGAACTGACGTACCTTGCTCTTGCAATGTTGACTATGATATCTTTGATATGATAGTCTTTATCTTTGACCATTTGCTGCATTCTTGAAGTTTGAGCCTCTTCCTCTAAATCAATCAGCTCAAATTCATGTTCAACCATGTCTTTATCCCACGCATTTGATCCCTGGTTTGCTGAAGTAGAACGCTTGGCCCCTTTCTCACCATGAGAAGAAAACACAAGCCTCTTCCCTCTCTTGTACATCCTAATCACCTTAGGCATAGGTACTTTGGTTCTTTCAATTGGTTTGCTAGAGGACCCCACTTCCATTTGCTGTGTTGGCATGCTAGAGGGTTGAGCTGTTGTGTTGGCATGCTAGATTTTAGGGCTATTTCGAAAAAGGTTTCCCAACTCATACATTTCTCTGCAAGTTGATGAAGTACTATAGTATTCATCAGACTATGATGAACTAAGCTAGGGTAGTCCTCCTTGTTCTTCATCTATATCCTCTTTGACATTTTGGTAATTGTCCCGCATAGGTAGTTGCACATATTGAGTGGCTTCTGAGAGGTAAAGTGCATTAAGAGGAAAATATGATAAGCATACAATCTGGAGAATCTTCCTTCACATGTAAAGAACTTCATGACAATCTTCATCAAGGGGGAATACTTCTCCAATAAGTACCTAAAAGGCATAACATGAGCATGTTTTTCCCTGTATGGTGTTTTCAAGAAGGGTCTATAATACTCAAGATCTAGGCTCATCCCCTTGAACCAATATTCACCATTTTCTGGTAACCCTGTAGCAAGTGAAATGGAGGCCATTGAAAAAGTGAATTCAACACCAGCAATAACAACACGTTCACCTTTCAACTGAGTTGCCACCCAATCTGTCAACTGCTCATTGAATCCTACTTCACTCACCCTTTTGCAGAAATCCAAGCAATTCACATCTTCAAAGCACTGTTTGATAAAGGGAGATGAGTTGATTTCACTACAATTTGATGGCTCATATCTGAGGATTTTCCCTCCCTTGTGATGTCTCTTCCTCTCTGGTGAAGATTCTGCTTCCATGATGATAGAAACCCTTTGAAAAATTGATTTTTTTCACTTTTGAAAATAGAGTCACCTTTAAGGCTGAAACCTGAGCTATGTTTTCACTTTCCTGAGCACTAGAACTTCTTCTTCTAGAGGTTTTCAAACTGAAAGCATGATGAATTTGTGATAACTCAACAAATCAATGTCAAAGAGCTTCTTGTCATGCTCTATTCACTGCTCGATTTATTCATGATAATGATGGACCTTGGAAACCCTAGCGACCTAATGGATGACCTGAAACTGAATGAAATGATGATGATGACTGACTTTCTTTTATTATGACACCTTCATAGAAATGTGATAGGTCATCAGCATGAGTGAATTTTCAAAAGATTGAACTCATTTCTAGAGTGACCAAAGAGTGACCAAATTTTACTATGTAAACTTAGTGACATGAAAAATTTGATTTTGATAGTCATGACAAGCTTAATAAAAGCACATTTGATCTAGGTGACAAACTAACAAGACTAACACTAATAGATCCATCATTAAGAGGTTAGATGGTTGAGTGTAAGGCGAGAAGATGTGAGAGAAGACACAGGAGGTAGAGCTCCCATAGCACATGTGCACACAAAAGTTGGGTTGCTAATGCATGTGCATATATATAATAAATGGAGGAGGCCAAAGACTAGTTTTGATGCATGGAGAAGCCAACATAGTGACAAAATTTTGGTATAGTGAGCATATCTAAAGCTGTTGCAGAACTGAGTAGATTGCTATAACATAGATATTAGTTTGCAGAGTAGAGTTTGTGTGGTGGATATGGATAATAATTTATGTTGTTGGTTGATCATGGCATTAGTGATTTGATGGTTGTATTGGAACCACTGTTTTCTTATGTAGAGAGCATCCTGTTTGGTGGTATTTTTTATGTTGATTTGCATAGGGTGTTGTTGCTAAGAGTATGAATGCAGAGCTGAATCAGAGTTGAGCAGAGAGTCTCGGATCTAGTATGAAAATAGATGAAATGAGGTATGCATAGAGCACAGGATAAATGAATTCATGAGAGTGGAGAATGAATTTCAAAGCTTCAGTGAAAAAAACACATTCTCCATCCAATCAGACTTGGATAGTCCAATCGGGGTTGGGAAAGGATTGTTGATCGTGGTGGCATTCAATGGATGGTAGTTTATAGATCTATTTGAGAACATAGTCTTCCAAGATGATAAGTAGAATCGAGTCTCCTGGCTTATCAAAGTGAGTTGATTGTATTGAGGTCGAGTCTCCTGACTAATGGGAGTTTGTCATCTATGTAAAATAGATCATTTTTCTTAATAGAAGATTCATAGAAACACAACAACAACGACGGTGTTTTTTTTCTTGGTGAAGGTTTTTCCACCAAAAATACTTGTGTCTCATGTGGTGATACTTTCTTGTGTTTTTGTTCATGGTTATGTTGCTCATATGGTTTACTTGTTGGTTATGATTTATGCATAGATATGAAAATGTTTAATGAGTTACTATTGATTAGTGTGTGTGATTCAATTAAGGTAAATAAAAGAAAAAAATTGTGAATAAGTCACACTACTGATTCACCTCCCCTCCCAGTAGTACTCAAAGGTTTCCAACAATTGGTATTAGAGCAGGGCTCTTGGTTGCAACTTGATTGTTGGAGAGTAGATCTAGGATTTGTTGGCAGAAATTTTGAATTTTTTTTAGAATGGATTCAAAAGGAATTGTTGTCCTCATTGCTACAAATTACAAGGTATGGAGAAATAATATTAAATCTCAATTATTGTCTAGTGGATCTAATATTTGGAGATTAGTATGTGAAGGTTATGGAAAGGATCCAATTGTACATAAAGTTTGATGCATAATCTACAAGAATCTTCATGATGATGATATGAAGAGGCTAGTAGGTTTGAAATACGCTAAATAAATGTGGGACAATCTAGAATCCATATTTGGAAATGGTACCAACAACAATAAGGAAAATGAGAAAAAGAGCAAGAAGAAGAATAATAAAAAGAAGAAGAAGGGCCTACAAAATCAAGAATCTCAACCACAAGAGTCTCATTCTTCTAGTGCACATGATTCAGCTGATGATGAGAAGAAACCAAAAAATCCTAAATCCAAAGGTATAAATAGTAATTATTTTTTGTTAAGTTATAATTTTGATGAATAAGATTTTGATCACGCTGAAATGCCTAGTGAAGATGAGAATGATATTAAGGGTCTTAGAGCTGAGATTTATAGACTAACAACTGCATGCAAGGATCAATAAAAAGTATTGCAAATCTGTGATGATAAGGTGGGAAATCTCAAGGAAGATATTGTTAGCTTAAAGATTAAATTGGCATAATAATAAAAAAATTGAGGAAGGTGTGACGAAGCAATACTAAGAAAAGAAAAATGAATGTGAGAGATTAGAATCTAAAGGGGTATCCTTGAGAAAGGAGCGGAAGATGGAGAAGGGCACTGTGGCATTGGATAGTTTGCTTGAGATCCAAAGAGAACCATTGGATAAATTTGGTCTTAGATTTAAAAAGGGTGAGTCTAGTTTGCATGCAAGTAAAAACTCCAAAGTTGAACAAAAAGAACGTGTAGAAAATAATACCAATAGCAAAAGTACAAACCAAGGAAACAAGAAGCAGAACCAACAATAGACCAAGCAGCAAAACCAACAACAATTGAAAAGAAAACCTCAAGGAGCACCTATATTTAGAATATCCTTTGCTCCAAGAGAGGATCGTGGTAGTTTTGTAAAATTTCAAAGGAACCAAATTCCTTTTGTTCCTTTTGTGCATAAGGTAGAATGTTACAACTGTAAAAATATTGGCATGTTGCAGGTAACTACAGGAGAAGAACGTTTAGATCAAATCAATGGAGCCTGCAACAATATCAACAACCAAGAAGATTTCCCATCAAGTATAATCATGATATTTATGGTTATTATTATTCATGTAACCTGTCTGGCCATAAGGCATCTGATTGCGGATCGAACCGATGGAGGAGAAGCACATTGCATGCAAGGTATAGATCTAGCATGAGAAATAGGAGAATTGATCCTCTTGCTTCATATCTTGGCCATGTTGAGTGCTACACATGTCATAACTTTGGTCATATGGCAAGAGACTATTTGCTGCCCCATTACTCAAGGAAAAACCTGAAAGGACAACAAAAACATAGAGCTCCTAGTAGAAAACTAGTGGTGGAAGAAAAGAAGCAGCCAAAGACCATATGGAGAAAGAAGGAGCAACAACTCTTCAAATAGTGAAGAAGTAGAACCAACAATAGATCAATCAACAAAAGTATGAACCAAGGAAACAATAAGTAGAACCAACAATAGATCAAGCAACAAAAGCAACAACAATTGAAAAGAAAACCTCAAGAATCACCTACATTTAGAATATCCCTTGCTCCAAGAGAGGATCATGGCAGCTTTGTAAAATTTCAAAGGAACCAAATTCCTTTCATTCCTTTCATGCATAAGGTAGAATGTTACAACTGTCACAAATTTGGGCATGTTGTAGCTAACTGCGAGAGTAGAATGTTTAGATAAAATCAACGGAGCCTGCAACAATATCAACAACCAAGAAGATTGGCCATCAGGTATAATCGTGATTTTTATCATTATTGTTTTTCATGTAACTTTTTTGGCCATAAGGCATCTGATTACATATCTAACTGATGGAGGAGAAGAACATTGCATGCAAGGTATAGATCTGGCATGAACAATAGGATAATTAATCCTCTTGCTTTGTATCTTGGCCATGTTAAATGCTACACATTTCATAACATTGGTCATATGGCAAGAGACTATTTGTTTCCCCATTACTCAAGGAAAAACTTGAAAGAACAAAAAAAACACTGAGAGCTCCTAGTAGAAAACTAGTGGTGGAAGAAAAGAAGAAGCCAAAGACCGTATGGAGAAAGAAGGAGCAACAACTCTTCAAGTATTGAAGAGAAACCATTCATGTAGTCCATGATTATTTCATGCATACTTGTAGAGAAATGTAGATGATTATGAGACTAGCATAGTCTCAGGGGGAGAGTATGGTAGAGTATGACATCTTGAGGAGTACTAGAAGCATGATTTTTGATCTAGTTCAACCATCCATTTTCATATCAGTATGATACTATACTCATGAGGTATGATCTCAGGGGGAGTAATGTTAGTTGGATAAGTACCTGAAGTAGAATTGGAAATATCCATCAAGAAAGAGGCTTACGAGGGACTAACATAGGATAGAAGTGAGCCACAAAGCGTTACTAATGCTACCCATGGCTTGACACAGAGCATTCTAACACATGATAAAAGAACATGGGGAGCATTACTCTATTTCTGATGTTTTTGTCGAGGTTCTGGATATATCTTAAGTGTTAATTCTAGGGTATCAAGGCTTGTTCTTCATACTATTATTCATTTTCACTCATATTTTCTTTGCAAATGATGTATTTATTTTTTATGATTGGAAAATATATGTATATCAGCCTTGTTACAACCTTTGTTGATCATCTTCAACTACCCTAGCATGAGGACATGTGGAAATGACATGCATATGTGACTTGAGACTTAGACCAGCAATATGTAGGTTGTTATATGTAGTTTGTTACAACCATGTACCTTTTATTGTTTCATCATTATGTATTGGTTGAGAGTCATGTCAATAGTATGTTGAGTCATCATGGTATTAGGCATGTCATGGAGGAGTTTCATGGATTTATCTTGCAACCACATGTATGGGCTAATGTTGATGTAACAATCATGTATTTCAGTCATTGGTCCATAGGATATTATGATAGAAACTATGCATTTCATTGATAAATCCATGTAAAATGCTCATGACGCTATGTACTTGTATTGTATTTGTCATTGGTTATCTATTCATGAGTCATGAGGTCATGTATGAGGTCTTATGTCGCTACTACAACCATGTATGTACAATGTTATATGTCATTCAGTCATGGTCATGTGGAGACTTGGTCCATATGGTGCTTCTATGTGTGGAAATGAAGCATTGTTTGCAGTGAAAGCGGTTCATTACAAGTTGGAGCTGATTTAGGAGATGGCACATGTTCAGGGGGAGAATTTTATGTTCCTATTGCTTCAACCATAAATTGTTGGCATTATGATCCGTTTGGAGGTGTTCATAGTGTGCCTCATGCTATGATTTGACTGTTGGGATTCTTGGCCTCATGCTATGAGCTTAGAGGTTGTTGAGCATTTAGAGATGGTTGATATACTTGTGTTGGTGCTATGTAGTTGTGGTGAAGATTGTGTGTGGTGCCTCATGTGGATGTTGCTGCATATTGTTGCATATTATGTGATGCTTCTCATTGATGCTATGTGATTTGGTTTGCTGCTATGGAGAGTTAGGTTGGGGCCTTATATGATTGATGTTTCTTATGATTTCCATATGTTGGCATATTGATGTGTGATGTTAGAGGTTGTTGGTGACATGCTGCTCTGAATGTAGATTGGTTATATACGTTGATTTTTGCTACTAGTATGAGAGATATAGATGTTGGTTAATGTACATTATTTTTCAGCCATGTGGAGGTCACATGATTCAATACTTGTACCTGTTTTCTTCTTGCCTCATCATATGGAGTCTACCCTTTTCCATTGATGTCAAAAGGGGAGTGATATAAGAGGAGTTTGATTTGGAGGTTGCATGGTTTCCATCAATGCCAAAGGGGGAGATTGTTGGCATTATGGTTGGTGTAGTTGTCGTTGGTGTGTGTTGACATTGATATCAACCTTGTAGCATGTATTCCAGGTGTTAAGTCATGCATATGTTGTATGGTTGTAGCTAGTTGTGTTGACATTGGCTATTTTAGCCTCTTGATGATGTAGCTTGTTGGGAGTATGGTCTTCATGGAAGAGTTGTCTTTTATTGGCATGTGATTCATCCATGATTTCATGCTTATTCTCATGGATATGACTTATTGTAGTGATGGTTTTCCCTTATGATGATGATGGAAATGTATTACAGGTTTGTATAGAGATGTTGCAGCTGTTAGAGGTGAGTTGTTGGCATGGTGTCAACTTGTTTGGAGACCCTAACATGTTGATTAGTTATATAGAGTTGGAGGCATTGACATGATGACTTAGAGCCTTCATATGAGCATGATCAAATGGTTTATTCATTCTACTGGATTAGGAGGTGATTTCAGGTACTCAGAGAATGATTCTGGAAGTTTTGGAGCAGTGTTGACTAAATTTTGGGGGTCAAACATGGGTAACATAGTCTAGAAGCACATTGGGGGCATTATAACTTGTGTTTCCTTCATTAGAAAGTTGTTAGTCCTGATATGAGCATTGTTCCCAAAGGTAGAAGGAGCTTTACCCTGTCCAGACTATTTTCCTACATTCCTCACGCATAAGATGTTTTCCAGGGGTCAAAACAATGGTAATTGCCCATGGTATGAGTTGGAATCTCCTATTGACTTAACATACAACTTAGATAAGTGTTTAGAGTGTGAATACATTGATGATATGAGTAGTGGAGATGGTGGAGAAATTTTCTTAAGTAGAGGATAAAAGCCATCATTCAAAGGTTAGATGGTTGAGTGCAGGGCGAGCAGATGTGAGTGTAGACAGAGGAGGTCGAGCTCCCACAACAAATGTGCACACAGAGGCTGAGTTACTGGTGTATGTGCATATACAGAAGAAACGACAGAGGTTAGAGACTAGTGTTGATGCATGGAGAAACCAACACAGTGACAAAGTTTTGATGGAGTGAGCAGATCTGAAGCTAATGAAGAACTGAGTATATTTATGTAACAAAGATAAAAATTTGTAGAGAAGAGTTTGTGTGGAGGATATAGAGAAGATTTTATGTTGTTGGTTGATCACAACATTAGTGATTTGATGGTTGTATTGGAGCCACTATTTTATTATGTAGAGATCATCCTTTTTGGTGGTATTTTTCATGTTAATTCACATAGGGTCTTGCTGCTGAGAGTATGAATGCAGAGATGAATTTGAGTTGAGAAAAGAGTCTGGGATCTAGTATGAAAATAAAATAAACAAGTTTTTCATAGAGTAGAGTAGTGAATTCATGAGAGTGGAGCAGTTATTTCGAAGCTTCAGCGAAAGGAACAATTTTTCCATCCAATCAGAGTTGGATAGTCCAATCAATAGAATCAATAGAATCGAGTCCCTTGGTTGCTCGGAGTCAACTGATTATAGTGAGGTCGAGTCTCCAGACTGATGGGAGTCACTCATCTATGTAAAAGACATCATTTCTCTTAATAGAAGATTGAGAGCAGTGCAACAATAACGAGGGTGGATTTTTTTCTCGGTGAAGGGTTTTCCACCAAAAATACTTGTGTCTCATGTGTTGATACTTTCTTATGTTTATGTTCATGGTTATGTTGCTCATATGGTTTACTTTCTTCTTATGATTTATGCATAGATCTCCAAAGTTTAATGAGTTGCTGCTAATTAGTGTGTGTGATTCAGTTAAAGTAAATAAATGGAAAAATTTGTGAATAAGTCACAGTATTGATTCACCCCCTCTCAGTAGTACTCAAAGGTTTCATGAGAGTGGAGTAGGGATTTCGAAGTGTCAACAAAAGGAACAGTTTCTCCATCCAATCAGAGTTGGATATTCCAATTGAAGTTGGGAGAGGATTGTTGATCGTGGCAGATGTTGAGTGATAAAAGGTGTATTTTTAACTCCTATTTATCCTACATTAATTATCAATCCGGGTAAAAATTTATATTTCAAGAGTGTACACAGTTTGTGGTGGCTGTTTACTTAAGAGTAATGTTTCTAAATTGCAGTACAATGCTTTCAAATACAAGAGTAAATGGAGGCTTGAAATAAAAATCACTTCCAATTAAAAGAAACTCAATGCTCTAAAACTAAATCATTCATTTAGGAAATTAATAGCAATTATCAGTCAAGGATACAGTATCAATAACTCATTCCCTATTTAACTGATGTAGACTAAATCAAACATAAATAAGATCCTCAATCTGAGAGCTTTGACAGTAATAGCCAATGTTCTTTACAGTTGTTGATCTCATGCACACCACACTAAATAACCAATTGGAAATGGCAACAATGCTACTGCAATTGATGGAAATAAAATGATTATGCTAACTATAGGAATGCTAAAAGGCAAAGCTAAATGATTGTAGAAAGTAAATGAACAACACTACTATAGAATAGAAATGAACAACAAATCTATATAACCACAATGAACAACAAAGTTAGGTTACTAGAATGACCAACAGAGCTAAGTAATTGAAATGAACAACACAAAAATATATTCATAGAAAATAGTAATCTTGTTATGCTGAAAAGGAATAGCAACACAATTCAGTTACAACATATAAAATAGAGAAATTCATTAAATTTGGAAATAATAAATATTAAAGCAATGCGACTAGAAACCAAACCAAACCATCACATGGAAAAAATTGTAAAGGAATGGTACAAGAACAGCAAGTGAATCCACCAGGGCCGGGCTCTTAGCTACTAGTGAAGCATCGCCAGTTTACTTCAATATGAAAGAAGGAATAGAAACTGTGTTATGTATTAATCATATGAAAAATGGTTACAGCTAGTTCGTACTCTATTTCAACAATGAGAGTTGATGATCAAAGTAAAAATACAATATTAATTTCGGAATAATTGATCTCCCTTTTCTTTACAACCATTGTCCCTTTTATAATAACAAAATAGTAATAGCAGATAAAGTAGTACAATGATCTCTCAGGATCAAGAGATCCTAAGAGATCCACTAAATCTCCATCTTCAGTTAGCTCTTTGCCTTTTTCACTGATGATGTGATCTTCTCTGTCCATATCCATAACTACACGTTCCACTCTTGGCCTCCTGTCTGGATACTGCTTCCTGGTGAAGGAAAAATAGTTACTTCACTTTGGCTTTTTCCTCGGAATGGTAATTTCCATTTTATCTTTTTCCTACATGAGAAAAGACAATAATTAGCTAAATTGTAATGATCAATAACTCCCTAGTTTTTTCTAGAATTCTTTGATATATCGATATCTTAGAATACAAAAGGGAATATGATTAAAGAAGAAGATAATGAAATAAATGTGAAATTCATACCTTTTCCATAGCTCAACACACTCCCCTGCTTACCCTTTTTCATGCCCTCATGAAAACCATGTAGTTTGTGTGCAAAGCAGTCAGAGAATAGGCTAGAGAGGGAATGTCATGAGGTGGTCTAAAACCATGATTTTTAGCGAAAAATTCAAAGATGGGCCCTATCTGCCCTTCAGGAAATTCATATATAGCTTTATATGTTGACCTAGGTTGTCATTGATGTCAATATGGCAATATTCTAGATAGAGTTAACTTCGAAGTTGGCTTTTATAAATAGCTAGGTTGGATGGTAACTATTTCTTATGATTATAAATTTCAATTTTTAACTGTTGTGTTACGAGGATTTTGTGGATCCATTTTAGGGCATTGAATAATTAATTAATGATGGCAGTAGTAGGCTAGCTGGCTACCATAAAAATCTTTTGGGGTTTTGTTTAATTGTCGTTTGGTGATTCCTTAGTTGGCAGTTATTATTATTCCCAGCCAAGTGAAAAATGTCCTTGATGGTTAATTTTTAACTATTTCTGACATGATTATGCGCATTATGGGCTACATCATTCTTCTAACGGTCTTTTCACGTTGATATGGAAATGAAACATTAGTTTAGTTTTTAACAAAAAACAGTTCTGCTCCCTTCAATACAAGGACCTTTCTGAAGTGCAAGTTCACGGGTTTGTGTAAATCAGCTGCCTTGTATGTACAAATCAGATCTTTGAAATGCAACTCACAATGTTTTCAACCACTGTTTTAATTGTAGCCGCATTTTTTCCCATTAAGTTGTGAAGTGAATCAGCACTGTCGTTTTGGTAAATTGAACAAATCTGAATACAAAAGGTGGTCCCGTTCGGAAACGGTTCCACAACGTATATACGAGATGCCGATAGCTGGCCGAAAAAGAGCCCTTGTACCAACCGATCGATCAAGGATGGGTGAACTGGGAGGTGGAAAAGCAGAGAATCGGGGCTGCGGTAGGAGGGAAAACACGCTTTTGAAGCTATGCAGTCGGGGTGGGAGGGACGAAACGTTACATACGATGCACCAGAGGATCATACTACAGAGGATGATATGAAGCCAAGAGGAAGCCAAGCGATCCATGAAGAGACAGGAGCAAGGCCATTAGTATAGCCAAGCCATAAGCAAGAGGAGTTACCAAAAGAGGCATATCAAAGCATATTACAGGATATTAGAGCAAGAGACGTGTTCAAATATGCAAAGAGATCTTTGAAAGACACTGCCAAGCCAAAGGAGCCACATTGGACTAAGAGGAGCTGCAGGAGGAGCCAATATATATATCATATATATATGTGGAAATAGACATATCAGAGCAAGGAGGAATATCAAAGCAAGAGGAGCTATATATGTATATTTCAGATATATATGCCAATGAAGAGGAGCACATAGAGAAAACAGAGGAAGCATAGAAACAGAGCGATCAGAGAGCTTATACGCATGCATTTAACAACTATCGAGAGCAGAAATCACATGTATGCATGCAACTGCACTATCGGGAGCCATCAGAGTAGTAATGGATGCATTTAACAGTAAATAGAGCCATCAGAGCCATAGAGGAAGCAAACAGAGTTATCAAGAGCCATCCGGGGCAGAACTCATATAGATATATCCAGTTACATTATCGAGCCTGTAAAACCCATGTATGCATGGTTTAACACTATCGGCAACCAAAGCATATGTATATCTTCCAAATACACTATCAGAGGTGGAGCAGTTTATTATATCGGTGGGTTCTATCTAAGTGTTACCCAGAAACCCTTCGATTAGGATAATATATGCGTGAACCCATGGGACCATTGCAATACATTGCAATTTAATATCGTGTCCATTGTGTTGGGATTATGTAACAAAAGTGGTTAAGGCCTTGCCACATTAAAATGCCAATTGCGATATACAATTGGGGATCCAATGGTCCTATTATATCGCATCTATTGTAATATCGCGTCCATCACTATATCGCAACCGATAAAGCCTTGCCACATGAAAGCGCCGATTGCGATAACGATGTGAACTCGACGGGCATATAAACCATGGTTTAATACCATATCACATCCATCACAATCACATATGTTGTGAAGCCTTGCCACACCCAAGCGCCGATTGCGATTGCAAGACTGGACCCGATGCAACGTTATAGATGGCCTTAATATAATATCGTGTCCAGTGGTGGATCGGGCATCGGCCATCGGCAGTGTCATGAGCCCAACATATAAAGGACCACCGGGAGTCGCAAATTACCGATTGCCATTTAAGCTGCGGACCCGATACAGTTTAGATGCAGGTTTAATATTGCTTGAAGTCCACTCCTTAGTCTTTTGACTGGTTTTTCTCATATTCTCTGTGTAATTAAATATTTGGCTTGCACAGGGTGTTTCAGGCTAAAAGGCTTATGATAATTGTTCCAATAGTTCAGGTGGTTGATTCATGGTGATAGTGATTGCGATTGGGACGTGGTTGTCTGTTAAACAAAGTTGTCTCTAGGTATGCCCATAGTTATTGTAAAAAGGAGTGCTATTATAGTTTTAACCAAGAAGATGTGTTCTCCGTGGATTTTTGGCACTCTGTTATGAATTAATGTGTCCTGTGAGCATGAATAGATAGAGGAAACCGAAAGATGGGAAGCTGAAGAAGCAAGCGAGAACAGAGGAAATGACAGCGAGCATTGAGGAAGTCGAAGAGGTGGTGTAAGAGGAAACGAATGGACAAAGGCATGGGAATGCATAAAAACAGTAAAAACATAGGACTATGGTGGCTTTTGGTGTTGTAAAGAACCAGAATGTGAGGTAGCAGAAGCAGTAGAGGTGGTTAAGCGTTGTATGAAGTTGTTAGTGAACGGTGTTGAAGGCTGTTGCAACTATTGAAAACTGTTTAAATAGTTGGAGAAAACAACAGAACAGAAAGGGAATCTAGTAGAATAGAAAGAGGACCGAAGGGCCAACAGGACAGTAGATAGTCGAAGGGGAGAAAGTGAGAGCAGATAACATAATCTTGAACAGGAAGTTGTTCTTTATGCAGAGCTTAGTGCAGCTAACATTAGACTGACTAGAGCTGTGTGAAGACATTATTAGAGAGCATGAAGGCTACTGGAGACTATGTGTGGGTAATGTGCAGAGTTGTAAAGACTCATTCATAAGAAGACTAGTTGTCATTGATATTGTGGCTTGGAGACTACTGTGAAGCTGTAAATAGACAAAACTCAGTAGAGAAGAGTTCTTAGAGCAAAAGATTACTATGAAACATGCCTTGAAAAGATTGGGTTGGAACCCTTGGGCTGGTGCCTCAGAAGTGAGAAGGATTGGAGTCCTTGGGGCCGGAGCCTCAGAAGTAAGTAGGATTGGAGTCCTTGGGGTTGATGCCTCAGAAGTAGGATGGATTGAAGTCTTTGGGAGTTGGTGCTCTTAAGTCCAAGATTGGTGTCTTGGCAAAATAGAGTTGGTGCTCTAGAGGTTGGAGCCTCACCAAAGTCAAAGTTGGAGCTTGGCAACTGATTGTAACTATCTGTATATTGTATCTATTTTACTACACAATTTATATTAATAAAAGAATTTATTCTTGTTTTTCATCTTTTGTTCTGAATATATATGTTTTAACTGGTAAAACAATAGTGGGAAAAAGAAATACTGATTGACCCCCCCTCAGTATTTCCAACAATTGGTATCAGAGAAGGTATCTTCATTCAAAGCTTAACATCTTGAAGGTTGATCTTTAGAACACAAATGGCAAAGTCAAGGAAGAAAGTCTCCAATCCTCCTAAGGATGTGTCTCCCTCTACTACTAAAATAGAAGACAATCAATTTGAGGAGGCTCCAAGGCTCAACGGGAACTTTAATATATACGAAGAAAGAATGAGGAATTTCTTACAGACTCAAGGCATTGAAATTTGGAAATCAGTGATTTATGATAGTAGGATGGATAGAGAATCTAAAGAGTACAATGCAAAAGCAGTAAAGGCAATCTTGAATGGGCTCCCTAATTCTGTAAAGAACAATCTAGGAAAATGTTCATTAGCAAAGCCGATATGGGACAAACTTCATGACCTTCACTCAAAAGGAGCACTGACCATGACCATCAGTCAAGAAGATGATGGAAATCTAGAAAGAAATCCAGAACCCATCACAGAAGCTTAACATGAGAATGATGATGTCAAGGCTAAAGCAGACTTAGAAGATGAAGAGAATGAAAAAGACTTTGTAGAAGAACTCCTCGCTCAACTTATGACTTCCATGGAAGAGATTAACAATTTGAAAAAGGAAAATGAGGCACTTACGAAGATAGATCCAGTTGGTGACGAAGATCAAACAAGAAAGAAATTTGACCTCATCAAGCTTCAAGTACAAGAAAGGGATGAAGAGCTTGCCAAGCTTAAGAAGGAATTTGATCAAAGTAAAAGAAAGCATCATGAAGAAGTCATATCCATGAAAAATCAATTGGATAAAGCAAAGAATCAAGAAGATATATTGTCAAGCCAACTTGAACAAAGGCATAAGAGCTTGGACAAACTTGAAGAAGAGATTGGTCAGTACAAGTTATAGGTCTCCTCCCTTAAGTCTCAACTACAAGAAGCTAGGAAACAGGCACAATGAGCTGAGAAGAAAATGGAGAGCAGTCAAGCAAAGAATGAAGAAATCTTCAAAATGAAGTTAGATATCATCTCCCTTAAAATAATAGTAGATGAAGCTACTCCTAGCAAGGAAGAAACTGAGAAACAACTTGCTAAGAAGAATAATGAGTGTGAAAGATTGGAAGAAGAGATTGTCCTCCTCAGAAAAAAGGTTGAAGGGATGAAAAAAATCTTGAAGAGCTCTCAGGCCTTGGATGACATGCTTAGCTATCACAGATGTCCATCTGATAAATCAGGTCTCGGATATGTAGGTGAATCCTCAAACAAGAATGAAAATACTTTAAACAAAAGAGAAGTGAAGAAGCCATAAAGAAATGGTGATGCTCCTAGTTCTAGCAAATGCAAGGAGAAAAATCAAGGCTACAATAGAAGAAATCCTGCTTCAAGAAGAAAACCAGATCCAAGAAGAAATGTATATGATGTCAAGGAGGCGAGAGGCAATGGTTATCATCAAAGGATCTCAAGGCAGAAAGGCTTCAGAAGTACATCAAGGAAACCTCCATCTCCCAGGTACCAAAGTTCATTTTTTGGTTATTGTTATTCTTGTTCAAACTTTGGTCACATGGCAAAAGACTATAAATCATATCACAAAGATAAATTGTTATGGTGCCTAAACATTCCATAGAGATAGATATTATAGTCCCCGATAATCTACAAGAAACAATTTTGCAAGAAGAAATCATGACTTCTTATTCATGAACAATGTAGAATGCCTCAAGTGGCATAACATTGGTCATATGGCACGAGATTGTAACTTAACATGGGCTCTTACACAACCTAGAACCATGCAAAAGAAGAAAGTTACAGAAGTATGGAGAAGGAAGGAAATACAATACGAAAGTCCCTTGATCTCTCCAGCCAACCACATATGTCGTTGGCCTAAATTTTGACAAGCTAAGCATTTGATGGGAAGACTCTGCCAAAAAGAGATGATGCATATAGTCAGGGGGAGCCTGTGATTCTTGATCATTACTGCAGAAGCTATTAGTGAAAAGGGTCCTGATGAAATCCTTGTTGAGCTATATTAACAATCATTCTTTGATGAAGATCATTTCTCAGGAATACTCCATTGAAGAACATGATTCTGTAATAGGGAAAATAATTATGGTGCTGATATTACAGATGCTAAATGTATTGACTCAGGGATTTGATGTGAGAACATAAATTATGGACACTAATAGAGGAAATCTTCAAACAAACAGATACATCTGGAATGGAGTCTGAAGTAAGAGCAGCTGGCAGCATATAACAAACTGAAGCATTGCAAAAAGATGCAAATCAACAATTGTATTTAAAAGACAGTCATAGATTGGATATCTGAATCTGCTAGGGAAATAACATGCAGAGATGTGTACAAGAACACAAGGAAAATATGGCTCATAGAAATGAGAATGTGGTGAAGTCAAATATAACTTATGATAAGACTGGTCACTGAGAAAATATAGCAACAACAGGGCACAACCTCTCACCTTTTCATCCAAATGCAGTGAAGATTGAATACTAGATGGCAGTAACTTAAGGAGAAGAATAGAAACACAAAGGAACTCAGATCTAAAGAAAGATAGCAAGAAAGACAATCTCAAGGGCATTCTCTCTTGATTCGGACTATGAAGGCCTCTCAATGTTACATGTGGAAACAACAATATGGATTGAAGCATAAAAATCTTGGACTTGGACATTTGGTGTATGGCTGTTTGCAATCTAAATGAAAGCATTAAAGAAGAGCATCTTTAAGCATTGTCAAAGCCATGATAAAGTAGTTCTGAGACATGAAGAGGGAATAATGTGTTAATTGATGATAAAGCATCAATCCTTCTATCTTGAGTAAAAAAAAGAAGAGCACTATGACAGGGGGAGTCACAGACCCATGAAGATCTACCATTCATGAAGAACAAAAGAATATTGATAGGAGGAGTCCCAGAGAACTCCTTTGCCATTGATGTCAAAGGGGGAGAGAAGAAGAATATTGCCAACAATAGCAAAGGGGGAGATTGTTGACCTAGGTTGTCATTGATGTCAATATGGCAATATTCTAGATACGAGAGGATGACATGAAGCCAAGGGGAAGCCGAGCGATCCATGAAGAGACAGGAGCAAGGCCATCAGGATAGCCAAGCCATAAGCAAGAGGAGTTACCAAAGGAGGCATATCAAAGCATATTACAGGATATCAGAGCAAGAGAGGCATTCATATATGCAAGGAGGTCTTTGAAAGACACTGCCAAGCCAGAGGAGCCACATTGGACTAAGAGGAGCTGCAGGAGGAGCCATATACATATATATATATATCATATATATATGCGGAAACAGACATATCAGAGCAAGGAGGCATATCAAAGCAAGAGGAGCTATATATGTATATGTCATATATATATTCCAATGAAGAGGAGCACACAGAGCAAATAGAGGAAACACAAAAACATAGCGATCAGAGAGCTTATACACATGCATTTAAAAACTATTGGGAGCAGGAATCACATGTATGCATGCAACTACACTATCGGAAGCCATCGGAGGAGCAATGGATGCATTTAACAATGAACAGAGCCATCAGAGCCATAGAGGAAGCAGACAAAGTTATCGGGAGCCATCGGGGGCAGAACTCATATAGATATATCCAGTTACGTTATCGGGCCTGTAAACTGATGTATGCATGCTTTAACACTATCGGAAGCCAAATCATATGTATATATTCCAAATACACTATCGGAGGCGAAGTAGTTTATTATATCGGCGGGTTCTATCTAAGTGTCACCCCCAAAACCCTCCGATTGCGATAATATATGCGTGGACCCATGGGACCATTGTAATAAGTTGCAATTTAATATCGCGTCTGTCGTGTCAGGATTATGTATCGCAAGTGGTTAAGGCCTTGCCACATTAAAACGCCGATTGCGACATAGAATTGCAGACCCAATGGTCCTATTATATCGCGCCTATTGTAATATCGCATTCGTCGCTATATCGCAAGCCATAAAGCCTTGCCACATGAAAGCATCGATTGCGATAAGGATGTGGACCTGACGGGCATATAAACCATGGTTTAATACCATATCGCATCCGTCACAATCGCATATGTTATGAAGCCTTTCCACACCCAAGCGCCGATTGCAATTGCAAGACCGGACTCGATGCAACATTATAGATGGGCTTAATATAATATCGCATCCAGTGGTGGATCGGCCATCGGCCATCGGTGGTGTCATGAGCCCGACATATAAAGGACCACTAGGAGTCAAAAATTGCCAATTGCGATTTAAGCTGTGGACTCGATACATTTTAGATGCAGGTTTAATATTTCTTGAAGTCTGCTTCTTAGTCTTTTGACTAGTTTTTCTCATATTCTCTGTGTAATTAAATATTAGGCTTGCGCTGGGTGTTTCAGGCTGAAAGGCTTATGATAATTGTTCCAATAGTTCACGAGGCTGATTCATGGAAATAGTGATTGCGATTGGGATGTGGTTGTCTCTTAAACAAAGGTGTCTCTAGGTATGCCCGTAATTATTGTAAAAAGGAGCGCTTTTATAGTTTAAACTGGGAACATGTGTTCTTCGTGGATTTTTGGCACTCTCTTATGAATTAATGTGTCCTGTGAGCATGAATAGATAGAGGAAACCGAAAGATGGGAAGCTGAAGAAGAAAGCGAGCACAGAGGAAATGACAGCGAACGTTGAGGAAGTCTAAGAGGCTGTGTAAGAGGAAATGAATGGAGAAAGGCATGGGAATTCATAAAAACAGTAAAAACAGAGGACTATGGTAGTTGTTGGTGTTGTAAAGAACCAGAATGTGAGGTAGCAGAAGCAGCAGAGGTGGTTAAGCATTGTATGAAGTTGCTGGTGAATGCTGGTGAAGGCTATTGCAGTTGTTGAACACTGTTGAAATAGTTGGAGAAAACAATAGAATAGAAAGAGGACCCAACATAACAGAAAGAGGACCGAAGGGCCAACAGGACAATAGACAGTTGAAGGGGAGAAAGTGCCAATAGAGAACATAAGATTGAAAAAGAAGTTGTTCTTTATGCAGAGCTTAGTGCAACTAACGGTAGACTGACTAGAGTTGTGTGAAGGCATTATCAGAGAGCATGAAGGTTATTGGAGACTATGTGTGGGCAGTGTGCAGTGTTTTAAATACTCATTCATAAGAAGACTGGTTGTCATTGATACTATGTCTTAGAGACTACAGTGAAGCTGTAGATAGACAGAACTCAACAGAGAAGAGTTCTGAGAGCAAAAGATTACTATGGAACATGCCTTGACAAGATTGGGCTGGAACCCTTGGGGCTGGTGCCTCAAAAGTGAGAAGGATTGGAGTCCTTGGGGCTAAAGCCTTAGAAGTAAGTAGGATTGGTGTCCTTGGGGTTGATGCCTTAGATGTAGGAAGGATTGAAGTCCTTGGGAGTTGGTGCTCCTAAGTCCAAGATTGGTGTCTTTGCGAAATAGAGTTGGTGCTCTGGAGGTTGGAACCTCACCAAGGTCCAAGTTGGAGCTTGGCAACTGATTGTAACTATCTATATATTGTATCTATTTTACTCCATAGTTTATATTAATAAAAGAATTTATTCTTGTTTTTCATCTTGTGTTTTGAATATATATGTTTTAACTAGTAAAACAATAGTGGGAAAAAGAAATACTGATTCACCCTCCTTCTCAGTATTTCCAACATTATACCCCTCTGCAGGATACCAGATAATAGGGCTTCAAACCTAAAACCTAGCCAATACGAGCCTTCCCTCAAGATGAGGTTACTATAGGTAACTAGGCGATCTGCAACTAATTTAAATTTTTTGTAGTTGAATGGCTCTCTGTCCTGTATATTCTGATTGGAAATATTCCATGTGAATTTAGCTCCTGCCAAGGAATTGTCTTTGATAGAGAGGAAATATTCTATCCCTTGCTAGACAATTCCTTTATGGATGGGTCCTAAGGTCTGGATTACTCCTTCCTTTTGCATTAGACCTTTATGTTTAGCCAATAGTTGTAATGGGTTTTTCGGTTCACCCTTGACCCAAAGGTCTAACCCATTTTCTTGCCTATGAAAAGTGTTATGGGCTTTGAGCCACTTCAACTGGTTAACAGTAAATGAAATGAACGCTTGAAACTGTATGTCACCCACAAAAACACTAGGATTCTTCTCCATTTCATCTTCCAATATAAAATTATGTAAATAAAATTCACAGAGTAATCATTGAACGTTTACTCCATGGTTCTTATAGTAGTTTATAAAATCCTCAATAGTTTTTAATTCTATGGGTTTCCCTGCCCTAACAGCCTTAATTTTTAACTGTAAATACCTTTCTAATAAAAATAAAGCATAGTTCTTGGTAGGGGACCTGCATGCTAAAACATCTGTGTAAAGGGAACAAAGAGTATCCATATGACACATGATTGTTTCCAGTCTTGTTGCCCTCTGATATTTATCGAAGGCTTCATTTTCTGATGCATTGATATCCCTTAATTGTTTCTGTAATTCTTGGTATCTCTGCTGAGGAACAGTCTCTTCCTCAAGCTTCTCTATAGTCAGCTGAGCCTGTGCTAGGTCCTCTTGGAGTTTTGTTATACCAGGGTTGTTGCCTATCAAAACATCTTTGGCTTGGAGATCTATCTAGGTACTTTTATTACAAGACTGAGTGCCTATAGTCTGCGTCCCCTTATCATGGAATGGAATGCATGAGGTTTGCATTCTTTTATTATGGACAAGCGGATTTTCTGTTTGGGTGGCCGCATTGTTGGAGGATAGTGCCTCCGTTTGAACAACTATATTGCAAAAATGTGCATTTTCTATTTGGGTAGCTGCTTCTCTAATAGTTGCATGATGTTCCTTATTGTTTTGAATGAGTGGTGGGCTCAAGTATTGTAGCAATAATGCTACAACTCCTGGAGCTTCCTTCTCTAATTTTATCAACCCGGTAGTTCATAACAAACTTGGAAGCGACGGTGCTGTATGCACAAGTACTACCTCTTGTCGCAGCTGTCACTTGGTCAGCTGGCACAAGTCCGCTAGGGCTCAAGCCAACTTCTATGAGTTCTCAGAAGAATCTTTTTAACCGATGAATGAAAGCTATCTCAAAGGGAATTAACCTACTGCAGGAAGAAACTGAAAGCCAACAAGAAATGAAAACCCTAGCAAACCCTAATTCTACCTGCTAGTCCTACTGATGCAAAGGTGGGAATGCAAACTACTGAAAGAGGTGCCATTACTTCTAGGAAGGTGAGATGCATGTGTCTAGACTAATTTGATCTAAATAAAGCATATTTTTGTATTTTTGTTCAAGTTGATGGAATTATTATGTGTGTGCTTCTATCTGGGTCTTTGACTGTGTAGGGGTAGATCAAGGAGGGAAATTCTTGGAAGAGCTCAGGAAGGCTCAGAGAGGGTCTAAGGGATCCCTAGAATCCTTTCAGAGAAGTTCATAAAGTTCAGATGCTTGGCAACCATGTTTACAAGCTTCTACAGGAAGTCTGCAGGGGTTCTACAGGATGTTCAGAATTTCTACAGGAAGTTCACCAATTTCTACAGGATGTTCTGCAATAGGATTTTTGGGTGATGGATGAGTGGAAGAGGCTATATGAATGGACAGGGAGGTAGGAGAGGAGCTTGTGATGGCCTATGGACAGAGAGATGAGATGGAGAGGGGGTGTGCAAAGCTGGTTGGTCTAGAGGAGGTTAGAGGAAATGGAAGGCCGAGAAGGTAGAATCACGTGGGTGATGGAAGAGTTTAGGAGGTAAGTGGTCTAACTAAGGGAAGAGTGGATGGCCTAGGCATGGCTTAGGAGGGTAAGGGAGTGAGAGAGTGGTGATGCACAGTGTAAATGAAACAAATCATCCGTGTCTTGCACAAAACCGAGATTTCATCAACCTATTCTAACTGTTTTCATAAAACTACAGAACAGCAATGTGATTTTGTATGGAAATTATTGCATGGTACTGAAACAAAGATTCATTCCACAAGATCTGAACGCATGGATGCTGCTACAACCGAGAACATTGCATCAAAGCTTGCATGAACATGTAAAACTGTGTTTTTGGTGGGTGGCACGGGCTGCAATCCCAATCTCTAAACAGAGGTGGAAGTGAGTGTGCAATCAACCCTTTTTGGAGCTCTGATTGACTCTAATCTCCTTACTCTAATCTAAGCTACTGAAAGCAACTTTGTTCACAAAACTAACCTACTTAATCACACCAAGAAGTTCAACTCAGCAAACTGTGTTTCCAAATTCATGTAAAGGAAAAGAAATACAATGCTGAAAGGAAAGTAACAATAGAAAGAAAGTAGGTCTATTGCTCTCAGGTTGGGCCCAACCCCGAGAGCTATAGCTCCTCTAAGAACTCAAAACTGAACTCAAATCTGCCTGCCTTTCATTAAAAGATAATAGTCATAAGTCAAATAACATGCCAAAAATGGCTTACAAAGAGAAAAACAGAGCTATCAGCTCGTAATCCAGAATAAACAACAAAGGTTCAAAAGTCCCCATCGAAGGCTACAGCCTCATCATTTATACATTACAAGGGCCAAGCTGGCCTCCTAAATAAGTGGGGTTTGGCTGTCCAAACTAAGAGTAATCTGCTATTTTCTTTCAATCCGTTTGGCTGCCTTCTAGCTCGGTGGTTGGAGCTCGGAGTTGGGGTGGAGATCACGAGGAAGGCCATTCAATGCTGTGGACAACCTTCCTACAAAACCGCAATCCCATCTTGGCTGTCTCCTAGCCTTCATCTGCGTGGTTTTACTCCATTAAATGTCAAAAAATCTGAAATAAACATGTGTTAGCCACCTAGGAATAGTGACTGCCCTCCTTCGTACAAATAACATGAATATACTAAAAAAATGATGCATAAGTGATGAAAAATGAAGGGTTGAGCAAGGGTAAGTAGGCCAGATGAGCCCAAAATGTTACCAAATTTGGGGCTCATCAATGAGTATGGGCTCAATTTGATTCTCCATGGCACTTGTATCATGGAATTCAGTTTGAATAGCTGCATTCACTATTTTTGGGGTTCTTCTTGAGATTTTCCCCCTTTTTAAAATTCTTATCTTTTGTATGAGTTCTTTCAATAAATTTCATAGCTTTTTCTATTCCTTTGACAAACTCTTAGTTTCACTTTTCTTCTTCTTGGGAGGAACAACTATTTCCCTAACCATTTCTATTCTTACTAGACTCGGCTGCTCAGTTGGGTTTTGTTCTCTAAGGGCTGTGTCTTTGCCCTGACTAGCTTCCATTTCCTCTATTTGGAACATATCTTCTGTGTTCACATTGTCCTGACTAGGTTCCTCTGGAGAGGTAACCCTAGTTTGGTCTGCCACTTCCTGAGTGGCTTCTGCTCCTGCTTCTACTTCATCACTTATTTCTTCTGATATACTCTTACTATGGGCAGAGTTTTCTTGTGATTTCTATGCTTCAATATTAAGGTTGAGTGGACTTTGGGGCTGAATATATTCACTCATATTGGCCAAAATCTGGGCCAATTCGTCCTCCTGTAATGGGTTTTGTGGTGGACTTGCACTGGGGGTTAAGGGAAGTTCTGCTTCCTCCCTCTCTTCTTCACTAGTATGCTCTGTTTCTTCCTCAAGTTCTGATTCTTGGTTGTCTCTTCCTTCTAGCTGTAAGGGTTGTTCATTTTTAGGGCTAGGTAATTCTAAGGGTTGGTTGTTGCTACCCTGGAGGTTCTCACTTATTCCCCTTCTTATTCTTAATCTGGAAGGGTGTCTACATTTTTGTGGTCTGCTTGTTGTGCTAGGGGTTCTTTTTCTTTTTGGGGCAGGTAAGGCTAAACTCCCATCAATAGGAAACACTAATTCTTCCCAACGGGTTTTCTGCTAGGCAACATTATAGCTTACTATCAATCAAATTAAACAATGGTGACTCACAACAATATCTATATGGCGGGATTTCTTTATGTTTTGAGCAGCATCATGCAATAAAAAATTCAAATATGTAGGCAAATTTACGGCACATTTCTATTTCAAAACTGCTAGTAATTTAAGGTGGCATGGTCTTACCACATCCTTTCTTCCATCATATATAATGTAGCTCTAAACTACTCTTTCCAGCTCTGTCCATGGCTCTTCCAGAGATGAAGGTTGGACTCCTTTGATTTTGACAATCAGGTTTTGTCCCTCATCCCAAAAGGTGGCCATGGCGTCTTGAAGCCTTAATTTTTTATGTGTCCATATGGGTTTGACTGCTGGTAGTTGATATACCTTAGCTATTACTGCATCCATCATTGTTATTCATCTTCCTCTTACTACGGAATTATCATCCTACAAATTCTGCAAAAATTCGATAGCCATAGTTTCATGGGGTTGCTATAGTGATGTAAAATATGCGACCCATCTAGCCCTTACTAAAATTTCTCGTGAAACATCAGAAACTGCTAGTACCTGTGGCTCGCTGTGTACTGAGCATCCTCCCATCTCATCTAATTTTTGCACACTATTACTTTTACACAACAATACACAGAGATAACAATGGAACAACAAACTATGCATATCGGATAAAATACCCTTTTCTTAACATCAGTACCGTTAAAACTTGCTATTATGGGATCTGATGCAGTATAGTACACCAAAATAAAAGACTGACACGTATGTAGGAGTATTTTGGAAGTCACCCACGCCCCCTGAAAAATGATGGGTCGTCCTCGACCGGTTAAATGGAGGAGCGACGTACTTGATGACAATTGTACAGTGTAAAAAGGGAAATGTGTACATATTCAATACAAGATCACAAAAAGTATCGAGTTGCTGAAATCGAGGCATAAAATGAAAACTATGAACAAATATGGAGATGCTATGGAGTGATGTGAAAAGGGAAAAGGACAACTGACATAAGTAAAATTCTATGCGATCATTATTCCACTTAAACTGTTATGATTTAATTTTTAAACGATATTTCATGCATACAAGGTTCAAAAGGAATTGGGAACATAATCTCTTTTGAAATAAAGATAAAGAAATAAGAAAAGGGTTTATAATTACTATTGATGTTGAAAAATATGACTCCAATACCATCAACAGAGCTCTGTTACCCACATGTGTTTATAACCTTGACAAAGTTCCTTTTTCACCCTTTGGAACCATAATCCTTTATGTATTCCTAGGAAAGTCCCTTGTGATGTCAAAATGGAGGCCATTGCACTGGCTTGGTAACCAAATGAATCACAATGCCATTCACCAGGAAGGAGTGAAAGGTGGAAAGGTTGGCTCGTGATGAGACCTCTTGTTCCAAGGACTTTTATTTTTCTGATGTGTCCATTGGATCATATCCCTAGTGTGGTGGCCATAGTGGGAATGCCACTTCACTACTTCGTTATGATCATGGTAGGTTGGCTCCTGATGAGACCCCCTATCCTCCATCTATCAAATCATAGAATTGTTAGTGAGCATAAATATTTTTTTTCTCATCTCTTTTTTTTCTTTTATATAGCACTTCCTATTTATATATAGAGGATGGCTCAACACTCCTTAAGAGTAGGGATGGTGGAAGAAATATAAACATATCAATAGAAGAAAATATGCCCTTATTCTTATTTACTAATTAATAATCAAAGAGAATTATGAGAATTAGGGAACAACCAATATGATAAAAATAATCAATCAATTTCAGCTCTAGTGAAGATAAGGACAACAAAGTAATATAGATAGTTGTGTCCTTCCGTTTTTCTAATCAATACAAAGAAATCGCATTAAAGATGATAATTGTTATTTGATTTTCTTATTCCAACAACCTCTAATTTTTTGTCCTTACAAAAATGTGTATTCTTGCTTTCAAAGGATCATGAAGAGTGAAAAATTATTCAGCGCCAAAATGTTGAGTGATAAAAGGTGTCTTTTTAACTCCTATTTATCCTACATTAATTATCAATCCGGGTAAGATTTTCTATTTCAAGAGTGTACACAGTTTGTGGTGGCTATTTACTCAAGAGTAATGTTTCTAAATTGCAATACAGTGCTTTCAAATACAAGAGTAAATGGATGCTTGAAATAAAACTCACTTGCAATTAAAAGAAACTCAATGCTCTGAAACTAAATCATTCATTTAGGAAATTAACAACAATTATCAGTCAAGGATACAGTATCAATAACTCATTCCCTGTTTAACTGATGTAGACTAAATCAAACATAAATAAGATCCTCAATCTGAGATCTTTGACAGTAATAGCCAATGTTCTTTACAGTTGTTGATCTCACACACACCACACTAAATAACCAATTGGAAATGGAAACAATGCTACTGCAATTGATGGAAATAAAATGATTATGCTAATTGTAGAAATGCTAAAAGGCAAATCTAAATGATTGTAGAAAGTAAATGAACAACACTGCTATAGAATAGAAATGAACAACAAATCTATATAACCGCAATGAACAACAAAGTTAGGTTACTGGAATGAACAACGGAGCTTAGTAATTGAAATGAATAGCACAACAATATATTCGCAGAAAATAGTAATCTTGTTATGATGAGAAGGAACAACAACGCAATTCAGTTACAGCATATAAAACAGAGAAATTCATTAAATCTGGAAATAAGAAATAGTAAAGCGATGCGACTAGAAACCAAACCAAACCATCACACGATAGAAATCGTAAAGGAATGGTACAAGAACAGCAAGTGAATCCACAAAGGCCAAGCCCTTAGCTGCTAGTGAAGCACCGCCGGTTTACTTTAGTATGAAAGAAGGAACGACAATTGTATTATGTATTAATCATATGCAAAATGGTTACAACCAGTTCGTACTCTATTTCAACAACGAGAGTCGATGATCAAAGTAAAAATACAATATTAATTTCGGAATAATTGATCTCCCTTTTCTTTACAATCGATGTCCCTCTTATAATGACAAAATAGTAACAGAGAATAAAGTACTATAGCGATCTCTCATGATCAATAGATCTTAAGAGATCTGCTAAATCTCAATCTTCAGTTAGCTCTTTTCCTTTTGCGCTGATGCTGTGATCTTCTCTGTCCATATCCATAACTGCGCGTTCCACTCTTGGCCTGCTGTCTGGATACTGCTTCCTAGTGAAGGAACAATAGTTACTTCACTTTGTCTTTTTCCCTAGAATGGTAATTTCCATTTTATCTTTTTCCTGCATGAGAAAAGACAATAATTAGCTAAATTGCAATAATCAATAACTCCCTAGTTTTTGCTAGAATTCTTTGATATATCGATATCTTAGAATACAAAAGGGAATATGATTAAAGAAAAAGATAATGAAATAAATGTCAAATTCATACCTTTTCCATAGTTTAACAACGGAGTTCACTAGATGGTAGTCCATAGATCTGTGTGAGAACTTAGTGTTCCAAGTTGATTAGTAGAATCCAATCTCCTCGTTGATCAAAGTTAGCCAATTGTAGTGAGGTGAGGTCTCCAAATTGATGGGAGTCACTCATTTATGTAAAAGACATCAATTTTCTTAATAGAATATTCAGAGCAGTGCAACAGTAGCGAGGGTGGGATTTTCCCCGATGAAGGGTTTTCCACCAAAAATACTTGTGTCTCATGTGTTGATACTTTCTTGTGTTTTTGTTCATGGTTATGTTTCTCATATGGTTTACTTGCTTCTTATGATTTATGCATAAATATCCAAAGTTTAATGAGTTGTTTCTAATTAATGTGTGTGATTCAGTTAAAGTAAATAAATGGAAAAAATTGTGAATAAGTCACAGTATTGATTCACTCCCCCCTCTGAGTAGTACTCAAAGGTTTCTGATGGCCTAGGCTTGCCTAGCCTACTCTATCCTATCCTAGCCTTCTATAACCAAGTCTAGCCTACTCCAACCTAGCCTATCCTAGCATAGCCTAGCCTACTCCAACCTAGCCTATCCTAACATATCCTAGCCTACTCTAGCCTAGCCTAGCCTACTCTAACCTAGTCTGGCCTACTCTAGCCTAGCCTAGCATACAATAGGCTAGCCTAGCCTACTCTAACCTAACCTAGCCTAGCCTACTCTAGCCTAACCTAGCCTAGCCTACTCTAGTGTAGCCTTCTCTCACCTAGCCTAGCCTAGCCTAGCCTACTCTAGCCTAGCCTACTCTAGTCTAGCCTACTCTAGCCTAGCCTACTCTAGCCTAGCCTAGCCTAGCCTAGCCTAGCCTACCCTACCCTAACCTAGCATATTATAGCCTAGCCTAGCCTACTCTAACCTAGTCTAGTATACACCAACCTAGCCTAGCCTACCATAGCCTAAACTACTCTAGCCTAGCCTAGCCTAGCCTAGCCTAGTCTACTCTAGCCTAACCTACTATAATGTAGCTTAGCCTACTCTCGCATAGCTTAGCCTAGTCTGGCATAACCTAGCCTAGCCTACTCTAACCTACTTTAGCCTATCCTAAACTATCGTGGCCAACTCTATCTTACTCTAGCCTACCTAGCCTAGACTATCCTAGCCAACTCTATCTTACTCTAGCCTAGCCTAGCATACTCTAGCCTAGTCCAACCTAGCCTAGCCTAACCTAGCCTATCTTATTCTAGCCTACCTTATTCTATCCTAGCCTAGCCTACTTTAACCTACTCTAGCCTAACCTATCCTAGCCTATATTAGCATACTCTTACCTAGCATAATCTATCTTAGTCTAGCTTACTCTAGCCTACTAGCCTACTCTAGCATAGTATAGTACTCTAACCTAGCCTACTATATCCTAGACTAGCCTAGCCTAGCCTAACCTATCCTATTGTATCCTAGCCCAGCCTACTGTAGCCTAGCCTAGCCTACTCTAGCCTACACTACTCTAGCCTAGCCTAGCCTAGCCTAGCTTACCCTACTCTGGCTTATCCTAGCCTAGCTTACTCTAGCCTAGCCTTACCTATCCTACTCTAACCTAGCCTACCATAACCTAGCCTACCATAACCTAGCCTAGCCTACTTTGACCTCACCTAGCCTAGCTTAGCCTAGCTTGGCCTAGCCTAATGTACCCTTCTCTAGCCTAGTCTAGCCTACTCCAACCATTCCTAGCATGGGCTAGCCTACTATGATGTAGGCTAGCCTACTATGATGTAGGCTAGCCTACTATAATATAGGCTAGCCTACTATAATGTAGGCTAGCCTACTCTCGCCTAGCCTATCATAGCCTATCCTAGCCTAGCCTACTCTACCCTACCCTAGCCTACTCTAGCCTAACCTAGCCTAGCTTACTCTTAGCCTACTCTACCCTACACTAGACTAGGCTAGCCTTCTCTAGCCTACTTTAGCTTAGCCTAGCATAGCCTAGTCTACTCTAGCCTAGCCTAGTCTACTCTAGCCTAGCCTAGCCTACTTTAGCCTTGCTTAGCATACTTTAGCCTAGCCTAGCCTAACCTAACCTAGCCTAACCTAACCTAGACTAGCCTAACTTAGACTAGCCTAGCTTATTGATCCAGGTGGATGTTGGTGGCCACCCATCTATCCCATTTGGACCCCCACAACTGTCTCTTTTAGCTTTTTCAGTTTCCTAAATTATAGCACAGTTTACTATTTTTAGCCGTTTTTCGGGTCCGGAACTTCCGGAGCTGTTTTGAGGCCCTAAACGGCGTTTTTTGGGAAATCGGATAGATCATTCTAACGAGCTATTGTACGCATCGAACGGAGATCATATGCCAAAGTTACGACCCCGGGAAATTGATGTACCAATTTACCCAAACGGGGCCTACAATTTGGCGTTTCATCTTCTAGGGTTAGGTTTTGGGATGTAAAGGGTTTTCCATTGTTTCTCAATAATAAATAGGCCCTCAAGCCTCATTGTAACACAGTTTGGAACAGTTCAGAGGCATGTAGCCGCACATCTCTTCTCAGAGATAAGCTACCATCACCTTAGCTGGTTTATTTCCATTTCTGGTTGTAAGCATATTTCAATATTTTCCATTTCATAAATCTGTCCATTAGCCCAAATCGCTAAATGTTTTGCATGGGTAAAGATGCAAGTCTTGAGTGGTCTTTGGTCTTCCCTAATCATTGGTTTAGAGCATAGGGGTATTTATTGAACCGTAAGGGACAATAACCAAGATTCTTGAGTGAATCTGGGCAAATATATACATGTTGGAAGGCTGCTTGATCCAGCCTCTGAACCGTAAAGGCTACATTGTGGCGGACCATCTGTCCTTTTACAAAATGTTACTTGCTACTTATAGTATTTTTCAGTTACAATACCACGGGTCAATTCCATGGGTGAATTAATACCATGGGTGGATTTTACAATACCACGAGCGGATGACATTTACAATACCATGGTTAAATTCCATGGGTCGATGAATAATATGGGTGGATGAGTACCATGGGTGGATTTTACAATACCATGGGTAGATGTCATTTAAAATACCATGGGTAAATTCCATGGGTCGATGAATAATATGGGTGGATGAGTACCATGGGTTGATGCCATTTTCCATTCGGATCATTCCTCCCTCCTTAAGAAGCAATGGTCCCCATTGTGTAAAGTTCCCTCCTGCAAAGCCTTTGTGGAATATGAAGAGCCACTGAAGATAAGGGTTTTACGTGGTCAATGCAAAACCCTGATAAATGAAGATCTGAGGATAGAGATACCGTGTGATGCTTGTGACCAACTGTGATTCTGACAGTGTGCAACCTAGCAAATGGACTTCGATGACAAGGATTTTATGCGGTTGACCCATAACCATGATTTTGATTGCTGATGAAGTAGCAGGTGTCTACATAGCCTGGGGTGGGAGGGAACATCTCCAAATAACCAAAGCCAAATGTTGCTATGTTGGAACTGATGAATGTGAAGCATGTGCCTACTAAAGTTGGGTGGGAGGGCACGTCTACAATGGAAACCCACTTTGAATGCTGCTCCAGAATTAAAATGGACATAACTTGGCGAATATAACTCAGAATATTTAGTATAACCTGTTTTTAGAAGCAGAAGGATCATTTTGCATCTTCCCATGAGTTGGAAATCCCTATTTGGACACTCTGAGATCTTAGATTCACGCTGAAACAATTCCGTCATCACAAAAATTCTGATAAAATAGCTGATTTTAAATCAGCGATATCTCCCACATCCGAATTCCGATTTGACCCATTTTTTTTAAATTGGGTGATTTTTCGAGAGGAATCCAAATATGGTATTTTTTTTTTAAATTTTGTACCAAATGTTTCAGATCTTATCTGCAAAGTCGCCGCCCAAAAAATTCCTGCAAAAAAATGAAAAAAGAAAAATTCTTCCTGCTTGAGCCAAGAAAGTGCTCTGTGGAGGTTGTAGCACATGCTTGAAGTTTGTTGAATATTGCTGCAAAATTTCAAACTGAAATATGCATCAAACCCTCATTCCCATGGAATAATAACCTGCTTTGATACCATTGATCCGGATCTTGGGGGGGAGGCCCCCAAGATCTAAAAAAAATTGAAATGGATCTTGGGGTAGAGACCCCCAAGATCTAAAAGCTTGAATTGCCATAAGAAAAATAAGAGAATGCCCAATAAACAAAACCACAAAGAAACTTCTTATTAAAACCGATAATAATTGTAAAGGCTACATTGTGGCGAACAATCTGTCCTTTTACAAAATGTGACTTTCTACTTATATTATTTTTCAGTTACAATACCATGGGTCAATTCCATTGGTGAATGAATACCATGGGTGGATTTTACAATACCACAAGCGGATGCCATTTACAATACCATGGTTAAATTCCATGGGTCGATGAATAATATGGGTGGATGAGTACCATGGGTCGATTTTACAATACCACGGGCGGATGCCATTTACAATACCATGGGTAAATTCCATGGGTCGATGAATAATATGGGTGGATGAGTACCATGGGTTGATGCCATTTTCCATTCGGATCACTTACCCTACTCTACTGTAACCTAGCCTACTCTAATGTAACCTAGCCTACTCTAGCGTAGCTTAGCCTACTTTAGCATAACTTAGCCTACTCTAGCATAACCTAGCCTACTCTAGCATAACTTAGCCTACTCTAGTGTAACTTAGCCTACTCTAGCGTAACCTAGCCTACTCTAGCCTACTATATCCTAGACTAGCCTAGCCTACCCTAACCTATCCTATTGTATCCTAGCCTAGCCTACTGTAGCCTAGCCTAGCCTACTCTAACCTACACTACTCTAGCCTAGCCTAGCCTAGCCTAGCTTACCCTACTCTGGCTTAGCCTAGCCTAGCTTACTCTAGCCTAGCCTTACCTATCCTACTCTAACCTAGCCTACCATAACCTAGCCTAGCCTACTCTGACCTCACCTAGCCTAGCTTAGCCTAGCTTGGCCTAGCCTAATGTACCCTTCTCTAGCCTAGTCTAGCCTACTCCAACCATTCCTAGCATGGAATAGCCTAGCCTAGCCTAGCCTATTATAATGTAGGCTAACCTACTATAATGTAGGCTAGCCTACTCTCGCCTAGCCTATCATAGCCTATCCTAGCCTAGCCTACTCTACCCTACCCTAGCCTACTCTAGCCTAACATAGCATAACTATTAGGTCCATATAATACGAGTGCTGCCCCCTTAATATTGTAGTTGTATCCCTTATTAATATTGTTGTGCCGCTATTGTCCCCATATTGTTATTATTGTGCCCCATAGAATCCCTCTATTGTTATTCCTTGTGCCTTTATATTATTATTGTTAGGTCCACTTGGTTATATTGTGACCCCTTAGACTCCTATATATAGAAAGGAGGTTTTGTCATTTGAATCATCCAAGAACTGTTCTTTTGTGTAATATAAAGGAGGTTGGCCCCTCAAAGAGGCTAAATTCTAAGGCGTTCAACTATCTTTTCTATCTTTTTGTGACCTGGTTTCATAACATTTGGTATCAGATCTTTGGATTCTAGGGTTTCACTACTCTAAATAGGTCATCATGGAATTTTTGCTATAAATTTTTTTTGTGCGATGTTTCAGAAGCGAAAAAAAACCCATTTGAGGCGAAAGCACACTGAACCTCAGGTCCGAATTCAGGGCTTTTCGCATTATATTTGTGGAGATATGATCTGAGGAAGATGGCTTTTCTATAGACTCTTGAATTACATTCCAAATAGGTGACCTGGGGAAAATCATCATAACTTTCTCTCTGAGCATCGGATTGAAATTTTGTATAAAGGTACAGAAATAGGATGGACTTTAGTTTCTTGCATATGTTTTTTAGAGCCAAAGGTCGAAACAGTGACACGTGGCACTTCATACAAGTTTACTCTTCTGGAAAGGTCTATAATCAGGTCATCTTGGGAGATTGTGCATAACTCTTCCTTGGAGAATCCAATTTGGATCAAACTAGTGGCATTGGAAAGAGGATGCAGAGGGCTACTATGGATCACAGTTTCAGAACTGGACGATCCGAAATTAAAGAGATACGTCAGATTCAATATCAAGCTCCTACAAAGTGAAAATGGTGAGTAGTTTTTTTTTTTTTTAACTTTTTCATAAGCTTGGTTTGAAAAATTAGTTGAAGGAATTCAAAAGGCATAGTAAAGCATTATTATCGATAATTGATGCCCCGAGGAAGGAAAACGCAAGCACCTAGTAAGCAACCTGAAAGCTCTAGCATGGCTCATGAAGAAGAGGAAGAAATCCAACATGATATATCAAAATTATGAGACCAAATGCAACAAGTGTCACTTGCACAAAAAGTAACAAAATCTAAGATGGATTGTTTAAAGAAAGATGTAGAAGCTAAGATGGATGGTTTAAGGAAAGGCATGGACACTAAGATAAATGGTATGGATGCTAAAATGGATGGCATGAATGATAAGATGGGAGAATTGAAGATAAATTTGAATAAGTTGCTACAAGAAATGGTCACTAATGGTGAAAGGGTAGTAAAGGAAACTCATGATGAGAATAAAAGAAATGTTAATCATGATTCCATAGACTCTAATGCTGGATTGAAGACCCACTATATTCCAAAAATCGAAATGAGTAAGTTTGATGGCAAGGATCCCGCAACATGGATATTATAGATGGAGCAATTTTTCAATCTCAATAATGTGCAAAGCACACAAAAGGTATGTATTGCAACTTTATATTTGGAACCAAATCAATTTGTATGGTATCAATGGCTTTTCTCTCGTAAACAAATTATCACTTCGACAATTTTTATGGAAGAATTGACAACACATTATGAGGATACAAAAAGAAACACTTTTTTTAGCCTATTGATAATTCTCAAACAAAAGGGTTCGATAATGGAGCACATTGAAGAGTTCCAAAAATTGAACATAAGTGTAAAAAATATTCCATAGGAGCATAGGATTGATGTGTTAATAGGGACTTTAAAGGATAATATCCAACATGATGTTTGCCTTTTGGAACCTGATTCATTAGAGAAGGCATTTAGCTTAGTAAGAAAAATGGAAAGAAAAATTATGGCAACCAGGAAGCATACCACTCACAACTATAAATATGGAAGTGTTGTTGCCCCTAGCCTTCCACAACCTATAAGGTTGACACCACAACAATTGGAAGAAAAAAGAGCAAAAGGGCTTTGTTACAGTTGTGATAGCAAATACACTAAAGGTCATAAGTGTGCTAAGAAGAAATTATTCTACATAGATTGTGAAGAGGAAGAAGAAAAGGAGCAAGAAAGGTTAGAAGAAGAGGATATACTATAGGAACAAAACCTAGATAAAGAAGAAATGAATCCGACCATATCTTGTAATGCATTGGCTGGAATTACCAATCCTCAAACCATCAAGATAGAAGGACAAATCAAGAAGAAAAAGGTAATAGTGTTGATTGATTCAGGAAGTACCCACAATTTTATTCATTGTAAGATAGCAAAAGAATTGAATTGCTTCCTATATCCAGCACCAGAGTGTTAAGTGATGGTTGCAAATGGAGGAATGATAAATTGCTCTGGAAAGTGCCATAATATCAAGCTATCCATGGGAGAATATGTATTGAAAATCTCAATGCTTTCCATTCCAATGGGAGGTGCTGATGTTGTTCTAGGAGTCCAATGGCTACAATCCTTGGGTACAGTAGCTTTTAACTTTCAAGAACTTTTCATGAAATTTTATGCTGAAGGAAAGGAAGTTGAACTAAGGGGTATTGCAGGGAAACCGGGAACTATAATAAGATCTAACGGTATGACAAAGCTTCTAAGAAAGGACCAATGAGGTGTAATTGCACAATTATGTTCGCTATATGTTTCCACATCGAAATCATCTATTTCTCCAAATCTCCAAAAAGTCTTGGACAATCATTCTAAGGTATTTGAGACTCCCAAAGTTCTCCCACCTATTCGTGATCATGATCACGCTATTCATTTGATTCCAGGAAGTGCTCCTCCAAACATTAGGCCGTACAGATATCCCTATGCCCAAAAGAGTGAAATTAAATGTATGGTTGTAGAAATGCTTGAGGCTGGTATAATTCAACCTAGCCATAGTTCTTTCTCTACTCCAGTAGTATTGGTGCACAAGAAGGATGGATCATGGCGCATGTGTTCAGATTATAGGGAGCTCAACAAGCTCACTATTAAAGATAAGTTTCCCATTCCTGTCATTGATGAATTATTGGATGAATTGCATAGATCAATTTACTTCACCAAGTCAGATCTTTGTTCAGGATATCATCAAATTAGAATGAAGACTTAAGACATTCTGAAAACAGCATTTAGAACTCATGAGGGTCACTATGAGTTTTTGGTCATGCCTTTTGGCCTTACCAATGCACCTTCTACATTTCAAGGTTTGATGAATTCTATTTTCAAACCCTTCCTTAGAAAAATTGTGTTAGTATTTTTTGATGATATACTAAACTACATCAAGTCTTGGAAGGATCTTGTTGAACATGTTGACAGGGTGCTACAACTATTGGAGGAGAAACAATTATATGCAAAAAGATCCAAATGTTTCTTTGGAGTGCAAGAGGTGGAATATCTGGTTCATATTGTATCTCATGAAGGAGTTAAGGTAGACACTAGCAAAATTAAAGCCATTAAGGAATGGGAAATCCCCACATCCATAAAGCATTTGCGAGGATTTCTGAGGTTGACAGGGTATTATCACAAGTTTGTTAAGAATTATGGGAAAATAGCAACACCTCTAACAACATTGTTGAAGAAAGATGCATTTTCATGGACTCCAGAAGCAACAAAGGCCTTCGAATATCTTAAAGAGGCAATGTGCCAAGCACCAATATTAGCTACACCAGACTTCACAAAAACCTTTATTGTGAAATGTGATGCTTCTGGAAATGAAATTGGTGTTATTTTAATGCAAGACGAAAGACCCATTGCTTTCGAAAGTCATCCAATCAAGGGAAAGTATTTACACAAAGCTATTTATGAGAAGGAAATGTTGGAAATACTACATGCACTTAAGAAATGGTGACCCTACCTAATGGGAAGACACTTCAAGGTAAAAACGGATCATGATAGCCTTAAATACTTTTTAGAACAAAGATTATCCTCTGAAGAACAACAAAAAAGGGTCACAAAGATGTTGGGTTATGACCTTGAAATCATATACAAAATAGGGAAGAAAAATGTTGTGGCAGATGCACTCTCAAGAAAGGATGAGGATGTGGAAGCATTGTTGTGCGGAATTTCTATTATGCAACCGGATTGGATAAAAAAAGCAAGGGAGGAATGGAAGAATGATGAAGACGTGTGGGAACTTATTCGAAAGTTACAACAAGATTCCAGTACATCTAATACATTTAGCCGGAAAAATGATTCGTTGTGGTACAAAGATCACTTATTCCTCTGTAAGAATTCCCAACTCAAACAAAAGATTCTTCTGGAATTGCATGCTTCTCCCTTAGAAGAGCACTCTGGATCTTTAAAAACTTACCACAGAGTTAAGAAGGAATTTTTTTGGGATGTCCTTAAATCGTATATTCAAAATTTTGTGGTGGAATGTTTGGTATGCCAACAAAATAAAGCTAAAACAACTAAGACACCAGGTCTATTACAACCTTTATCCATTCCAAGCTAATGTTGGGAGGAGGTTTCAATGGATTTTATCACAAGTTTACCCAAGTTTGAGGGAAAGAGTGTCATCATGATGGTAGTTGATACAGTTACCAAGTATGCACACTTTTGTGCATTATCACATCCATTTAAAGACAATACAATTTCTACGGCATTTATGGGAACAATCGAAAAGCTACATGGAAACCCAAAGATTATTGTAAGTGACAGAGATCCCGTTTTTACAGGAAATTTTTGGACAAAATTATTTTCTTGTCTTGGTACTCAGTTAGCTCATAGCTCATCTTATCATCCTCAATCTAATGGGAAAATGGAGATAGTAAAAAAATGTTTGGAAGGATATCTTCGTTTCTTTGTATCTAATAAATATACATAATGGGTCAAATGGTTGCCTCTGGCTGAATGGTGGTATAACAATTCCTTCCATACTACAACAAGAATGACCATATTTATGGCACTTTATGGATATTAACCACCATACATCACATCATATTTAAGAGAAAATTCTAAGGTTCAAGTAGTGGAACATCACATCGAGCATCAACAACAAGTTCTCCAACTCTTAAAGGATAATCTCATGTTGGCACATAATAGAATGAAACAACAGGCATATCAACATCGCAGTGAAAGAAGTTTTGATTTAGGTGATTGGGTATTCCTACAGCTACAACCATATAAACAAATGTCCCTCAAGCAAGCTAAGAAGGATAAAAAATTGTCACCAAAGTATTATGGTTTGTACAAGGTGTTGCAAAAGATTGGTACTATGGCATAAAAATTGGAGCTTCCTGCGGCTTCTCGAGTGCACCTAGTTTTCCATGTTTCATGTTTAAAGAAGGTTATAGGTGACAAGCTCCTAGTTCAAACAATATTGCCAGAACTTGACGAGTAAGGAAAAATTATATTGGAACCAAAAGCAGTCGTAGAAACAAGAACTCGACAACTACGAAATCGATCCATTTCAGAGTATCTCATCAAGTGTAAAAACTTATTGTTGGGTGTGGAGCCTGATTATCTTCTGTATTCAAAGGTTTCAGCCGGATGTATACACTAAGAAGACTATACACCCGTCCATGCATGGGGGTACGGGGGGGACTTGTCCCCGCCGCGAGGGTCACTGGGGGCTAATCCCCCTCGGTTGGGGGGTCTGGGGGCCAGCGGTCCCCCGACAAGGGTTTATAGTTAGCGCCCCCGAAGCTAAAAAATAGATGTAAGATTGCCTTGTAAAAGTATAGTAATTTCTAGTCAATCTGGGCCATTCATTAGGCGGATGATATGACAGTAAAAGTTATGTTTAATTTAGGATTTTTTGCCCTAGAAGGTAACCCCTGACTATATATGAGGGAATTGTATTGCATCTATGTAGATCTGTATTTTGAGTGAGGAAGAGAGAGGAGATTGAGGGTGAAGAGGGTTTTACAGCGGATCTTCTGTAGGTTGTATCTCTTGAGTTTGCTGGATAATATAATAAAAGAAGGATTGACTATTTCTTTGTGGACATAGCCCAAACTGGGTGAACCACGTATATCTGTGTCTCTCTTGTTTTATGCGTTTTCTGTGTTTACATTTCTGCAATATTTTATGTGTTCCATTGCTCTGTAATATATAATTTTCTAACAACTGGTATCAGAGCCGAAGGTCTATTTGGCTGATAAACTTGCAAGAGAGAAGGGTTCCCAGTTTGAGTGGGAGCAATGGCGGAAGATGGTAGGTTTAGGGTTGAAAAAATCAACAGCCAAAACTACCAGCTTTGGAAGATGCAGATGGACGATTATTTGTATCAGGGAGATCTATACCTACCATTTAGCAGAAATACAAAGAAGCTAACGAGTATGACAAACACAAAATGGGATATTCTCGAGAGAAAGGAACTTGGAACAATACGGCTGTACCTAGTAGCGTTGGTAGCATTTAATATTTCAAAGGAAACGACAACACAGGGTTTAATGTCTACATTGGCCAAACTATATGAAAAACCCTCGGCCTCAAATAAGGTATTTCTTATGAAGCGTTTATTTAATATGAAGATGTTAGAAGGTGGATTTGTTGTAGACCATTTAAATGATTTTAATACAATTATAAGTTAGTTAAGTTCTATAGGGATAAATTTTGATGAGGAACTTAGGGCTCTATTATTTCTATGCTCATTGCCAGAAAGTTGGAATGGCTTAGTCATGGCCATTAGTAACTCTGTCTCTGGATCTAGTACTTTAAAGTTTGATGATGTTGTTGGTGCAATCCTTAGTGAGGAAATGCAACGGAAAAGCTCCGGTGAGACATTAGGTAATGCTTTGACTGCAGAGACTAGGGGAAGAAAAATGGAAAGAGGAAAGAGTCCAGGATATCACAGTAAGTCAAGAAAAGGCAGATCCAAGTCTAGATTTGGGATAGTGTGCTGGAAATGCAAGAAGAAAGGACACTTAAAGAAAGACTGCAAGTCTTGGAAGGGAAAAGAAGGAGACGTGTAGCAAGAAACTAATCATTAAGTGAATGTAACAGGTGATGTATTGCAATATGCTTTGATTCTTTCATTAGAAAATATTATTAATGCCTGGGTGGTAGATTTAGGGGCCTCATTCCATGCCACACCTAATAAGAAACATTTTCATGATTATGTTCAAGGATATTTTGGACAGGTTTGATTGGGTGATGATAAACCCTGTAAAATCGTTGGAATGGGTACAATTTTCATAAAACAGCAAAATGGAAATCAGTGGCTATTGAAGGAGGTAAGGCATGTTCCAGATCTGAAGAAAAATCTGATTTCAACAGGGCAGTTGGGAGGTGAAGGTTGCGTAACTAGTTTCACAGATAGAACCTAGAAGGTCACTAAAGTATCCTTGGTAATAGCGAAAGGAGGAAAGTTTGGTACATTGTATTTATGCAATGGTATTTCTAATTCTATTAATTCTTTAACCTCTATAGGAGAAGATACAACATTGTGGCATCATAGGCTCGAGCGCATGAGTTGCCAGGTTTGAAGCATGTTGATTTAAAATTCTGTGAAAATTGTGTTTATGGAAAACATAAGAGAGTCAGATTCCTTATAGTTGGGAAAGAAAAGAAGAGCGAAAAATTAGAGCTTGTCCATATAGATGTATAGGGACCTCCTCAGGTATCATCCCTTGGTGGCTCTCGTTATTATGTTACTTTTATTGATTATGCGACCAGAAAAACCTCGATTTATTATATTCGAAATAAATCTGATGAATTTGATACTTTCAAGAAATGGAAAGCTTTGGTTGAAAATGAGACAGGGAAAAGGTTGAAGTGTCTCAGATCAGATAATGGAGGTGAATATTGCAACAAAGAGTTTGATAGGTACTGTTCAGAGAATTGAATTCACAGAGAGAAGACAGTTCCAGGAACACCACAAGAAAATGGTGTGTCAAAAAGGATGAACATGACAATCATGGCATGTGCAAGGTGCATGAGATTGCATGCAAGATTGCCTTTACAATTTTGGGCAGATGCTACAGATACTACTGTTTATCTAATAAACAGAGGGCCTTCAAGTTCCTTGGATGGTGGTATTCCAAAGGAAGCATGGACAGGTAAAAAGGTAAACTACTCATTTTTTAAGACTTTTGGTTGTGAAGCCTTTGTCCACATTAATATAGAAATTAGAAAAAACCTTGAGGCAAAATCAAAGAAATGTACCTTTATTGGATATGGTGTTAATGATTTTGGTTATCGCTTATATGATTATGAAAATCACAAAATAATTAGGAGCATAGATGTAATATTCAATGAAAAGGTCTTGTATAAGAATTAGTTGCCAGAAAAGAAACAGGAAAAAGAAAACATAGAATACACAGTGCTTGACGATATCACAGGAAAAGTGATGGTGCCTAAAATTCATAATGATCAACAGTTAGAACAACAACCACAATAGCAACAAGCACCTCAAACACCTAAAAGTGGTGTTAGAAGATCTACCAGGATAAGTAGACCCCCTGAATGATACTCTCCTTCATTATATTATGTATTATTGACTGATTCTGATGAACCAGAATGTTATGAAGAAGTAGTGCAGGTAGAAATCAGGAAGAAGTGGGAGCAAGCCATGAAAGAAGAGATGGACTCCTTAGCACATAGCGAGACTTGGGACATAGTCAGGTTGCTTGCAGGTAAAACAACATTGCAGAATAAATGGTTTTACAAGTTGAAGGAAGAAGATGGAGGAAAACAAAGGTACAAAGGTAGACTTGTGATGAAGGGGTTTGCACAGAAGAAAGGTATTGATTTTGATGAAATATTTTCTCCTGTTGTGAAAATGACTTCAATCAGAACTATTCTAAGTCTAGTAGCAGTTGAAGATTTGCATCTTGAGCAGTTAGATGTAAAGATAGCCTTCCTCCATGGGGATTTGGAGGAAGAGATATATATGCAGTAGCCACAAGGATATGAGGTAAAAGGGAAGGAGAAACTAGTGTGCAGGTTGAAGAAGAGCTTGTATGGCTTAAAACAAGCTCCAAGGCAGTGGTATCTAAAATTTGATAGGTTTATATTTGAACAAGGTTATACTAGATGTCACTCTGACGATTATGTTTATCTCAAAAGGAAAAATGATGGCAGCTATATTATACTGTTATTGTATGTAGATGGCATGCTTGTTACAGGTTCTAACATGCAGGAAATAAATGTGCTCAAAAGGAAATTGGCAAACTCATTTTCAATGAAGGATTTGGGTGCTGCAAAACAAATCCTTGGTATGAGAATAACTAGAAACAGGAAGAATCGCAAATTAACGTTGTCTCAAAGTGATTACATAGAAAAGGCGTTGAAAAGGTTTAATATGTAGAATGCAAAACTAGTTAGTATACCTCTGGCTAGCCATTTCAAATTATTGAAGGAGGTGTGTGCCAAGACTCAAGAAGAAATGGCTCATATGTCTAAAGTTCCATATGCATCAGTAGTTGGAAGCTTAATGTATGTAATGGTATGCACAAGCCTTGATATTGCACATACAGTGGGAGTTGTAAGAAGGTACATGAGCAATCTAGGAAAAGAACATTGGATGGTGGTGAAGTGGATTCTCAGGTATTTGAGCGGTACCACAAATCAAGCATTATGCGTTGGTGGTTCAAACATTGCTCTACAGGGATATGTTGATGCAGATATGGCAGGTGTTAGAGATAACAAGAGGAGCACTACAAGATATGTATTTACTATAGGTGGAACAACTATCAGTTAGGTTTCAAAAATCCAAAGTTTTGTTGCACTTTCAACAACAAAAGTAGAGTATGTTGCTGCTACAGAGGCTAGTAAAGAAATGATTTGGTTACAAAGGTTTCTGGATGAATTGGGTAAGAAGCAACAGTTGGGCAGGTTATATAGTGACAGTTAGAGTGCCATATATCTTACAAAGAAATCTACATTTCATTCCAAGACTAAACATATACAACTCAAGTACCATTTCATACGGTCAACATTGGAAGATGGACAGTTGAAGCTGGAAAAGATACACACTAGCCAGAATCCTGCAGATATGTTAACAAAAGTTGTAACCAGGGAGAAACTAAGAATCTGCTTAGTCTCAATAAGACTTCAAGTATGATGAAGAATATGAGAAATAGCTAGGTCGAAAGGGGAGTCATTGTCTAGCAAATGAAGTAGCGGTGGAGTTTCTATAATTAATCTCTAAGTGGGAGATTGTTGGGTGTGGAGCTTGATTATCTTCTGTATTCAAAGGTTTCAGCTGGACGTATGCCCCAGGAAGACTGTATACCCCTCCGCGCGAGGCGGTGCGGGGGGGACTTGTCCCCGCCATGGGGGTCCGGGGGGGCTAATCCGGCTAGCAGTCCCCCAGCAGGGGTTTAGGGGCAGCGCCCCCGAAGCTAAAAAATAAATGTAAAATTGCCTTGTAAAAGTCTAGTAATTTCTAGTCGATTTGGGCCGTTCATTAGGCGGATGATCTGATGGTAGAAGTTATGTTTAAATTAGGGTTTTTCACCTTAGAAGGTAGCTCCTCACTATATATGAGGGAATTGTATTGCGTCTATGTAGATCTGTATTCTGAGTGAGGAAGAGAGAGGAGATTGAGAGCAAAGACAGTGTTACAGTGGATCTGCTGTAGGTTGTATCGCTTCAGTTTGTTGGATAATAAAATAAAAGGACTGGTTGTTTCTCCATGGATGTAGCCCAAACTGTGTGAACCAGGGATATCTATGTCTCTCTTGTTTTATGCGTTTTCTATGTTTATATTTCTGCAATATTTTATGTGTTCCATTGCTCTATAATATATAATTTTCTAACACTCATCCACCGAAGATTCCACATGGGAGGATGAAAATTTTATATAGAAGCATCCATAACTGCTCAAGCATTGAGGACAACACTTTGTTGAAGGAGAGGGGCATGTTAGGTCCCTATAATATTAGTGATGCCCCCATTAATATTGTAGTTGTATCCCTTATTAATATTGTTGTGCCATTATTGTCCCCATATTGTTATTATTGTGCCTCATAGAATCCCTCTATTGTTATTTTTGTGCTTTATATTGTTATTGTTAGGTCGGCTTGGTTATATTGTGACCCCTTAGACTCCTATATATAGAAAGGAGGTTTTTTCATTTGAATCATCCAAGAATTGTTCTTTTGTGTAATATAAAGGACGTTTCCCCCTTGAAGAGGCTAAATTCTAAGGCATTCAATTATCTTTTCTATCTTTTTGAGAGTTGGCTTCATAACAATAGCTTACTCTTAGCCTACTCTACCCTACACTAGACTAGCCTAGCCTTCTCTAGCCTACTTTAGCTTAGCCTAGCATAGCCTAGTCTACTCTAGCTATCTAATCTACTCTAGACTAGCCTAGCCTAGCCCATTATACCCTACCCTATACTAGCCTAACCCATTATACCCTAGCCTAGCCTAGCCTATTATACCCTAGCATAGCCTAGCCTAGCCTATTATACCCTAGCCTAGCCTACTCTATCACAACCTAGCCTAGCCTACTCTAGCCTACTGTAGCCTAGCCTACTCTAGCCTAACCTAGCCTACTCTACCCTAACTTAGCTTAGCTACTCTACCTTACTCTATCCTAGCCTAGCCTACTCTAGCCTAGCCTAGACCATTATATCCTACCCTACCCTACCCTAGACCATTATATCCTACCCTACCGTACCCTGGCCCATTATACCCTACCCTAGCATATCCTAGCCCATTATAACCTAGCCTGGCCTAGCCTAGCCTAGCCTAGCCTACTCAAGCCTAGTCTACTCTATCCTAGCCTAGCCTACTCTACCCTACTCTATCCTAGCCTAGCCTAGTATACCCTAGCCTAACCTAGCCTAACCTAGCCTACTCTAGCCTAGCCTAACCTACCCTACTCTAACCTAGCCTAACCTAGCCTACTCTAGCCTAGCCTACTCTAGCCTAGCATAGCCTAGCCTACTCTAGCCTAGCCTAGCCTACTCTATCCTAGCCTATCCTAGCCTACTCTACCCTAACTTAGCTTAGCCTACTCTACCCTACTCTACCCTACTTTAGCCTAGCCTACTCTAGCCTAGCCTGCTCTAGCCTAGCCTAGTCTACTCTAGCCTAGTCTACTCTAGCCTAGTCTACTCTAGCCTAACCTAGCCTAGTCTACTCTAGCCTAGCCTAGCCTAGACTAACCTAGCCTACTCTAGCCTAGCCTACTCTATCCTAGCCTAACCTAGCCTACTCTAGCCTAGCCTAGTTTAGCCTAGCTTAACCTAGCCTAGTTTAACATAGTTTAGCCTAGCCTACTCTATCCTAGCCTACTCTCACCTAGCCTAAAATAGCCTACTCTAGCCTAGCCTAACTTAGCCTACCCTTGCCTTGCCTAGCCTAGCCTACTCTACAGTAACTTAGCTTGGCCTACTCTACCCTACTCTAGCCTAGCCTAACCCACTTTCGCCTACTTTAGCCTAACCTAGAATGGTATACCCTAGCCTAGCCTAGCCTAACCTACTCTAGCCTAGCCTAGCCTACTCTACCCTAACTTAGCTTAGCCTACTCTACCCTACTGTAGCCTAGCCTAGCCTACACTAGCCTAGACTAGCCTACTCTACCCTAACTTAGCATAGCCTACTCTACCCTACTCTAGTCTAGCCTAGCCTACTCTAGCCTAACCTAGCCTAGTATACACTATCCTAGCCTAGCCTAACCTAGGCTAATCTCGCGTAGCCTAGCCTAGCCTACTCTAGCCTAGCCGAGCCTACTCTACCCTAACTTAGCTTAGCCTAACATTACCCTACTCTACCCTAGCCTAGCCTACTCTAGCCTACTTTAGCCTAACCTAGCCTAGTATACGCTATCCTAGCCTACCCTAACCTAGCCTACTCTAGCCTAGCCTACTCTATCCTAGCCTAGCCTAGCCCAACCTAGACTACTCAACCCTAACTTAGCTTAGCCTACTCTAGCCTAGCCTAGCTTACTCTACCCTAGCCTAGCATTATCTATCATGTAAATTTAAATATAAAAATAATATCATTTTATATTAGATAAATTCAAACAATTTTTTCATGGCCTTTGAAACAAATACACCATATTACATCATTAATAAAATCTAATAACATTAATTATCTAAAATTTAAAATTATACAAAAATAAATTATTAATAAAATAAAATATAAAATTTAATAATATTAATTCTCTAAATTTTAAAATTATTAAAACAAATAAATTAAACTAAATAATATTAATAAAAAAATCATTTAAAAATTATTAGACTATAATATTAATAAAAGATTAACATAAAAAGTATTTAACATAAATTTTATATATAATAAAAACAAAACATAGCATACAAATTTACAAGATATTAATAAACAACCTATTTCCACAAATAAAAGCCCAACTCAGAGTCCTTTTGATAAAGTCATTTAATATAAAACCACATCGTTCTCATCTTACCGCATCTTTTCAGAAATTAGAGAAAGAAATCCATGAAAAATGGATTTTGAAAGCTACAGGTTACACTATCTAATTTTTATAACTCACACTAAACTACTGAAACTACATCACAATACACATAGTTGAGAAGCGAAAGTATAAACGTACATGCAAATGGAACTACAATTAAAGGAGAAACTACAATGACTTAATAATCGCGGAATGATTTAATTCGAACAATAATGATGGACTGAATTGATAACTTACCGCAAATAGTTTTTTAAAATTGAAAAAAAATTAACATGCAAAAGAGTGATATTATACATTTTTTTATTTTAGGAATATATAATAACATATTAATTATTTAGATAACAACTATGTAACAGTAAATTTCAGTTTAGGTAAAATGTGAAAAATTTGTGTAAATTTATGATTCTTATGTATAATTAATGATCTAAAATTTAAAGTTATTAAAAATTAAATTAAAATATATAATATTAATAAAAAATTATTTAAAATAGATAAATTATATATACATATATAAACAAAATCTAAAATTTAAATTTATAAAATATTAATGAACAATTTATTTAGAAGATGTAAAAACCCAACTCAAAATCTTTTCATAAAGCCATTTAATATAAAATCACATTATTCCAGAAAACTACATTATTCATGAATAAATATAAGAAAAAGGTAACTCAAAGTCTTTTTGATAAAAGCCATTTAAATATAAAACTATATTGTTCCAGAAATTAGGGTTAATTTTAAGAGAAACGCAACTCAAAGTCATTTTAATAAAACCATTTAATAAGAACCCAAATGTTACAAATTAGGGTTAATTTTAAGAAAATGGTATTCAATTTATTTATTTTTATAAAACCATTTAATATAAAACCGCATCATTCTAAAAATGAGGATTAATTAATTTTTATAACTCGCACCAAACTGCATCGCGGAGAAGCTAATTTAAATAAAACTAGAAATTCCACGGAAACTACACCACAGTAGAAACATGCTGCTAAAACTACGACAATCATGTATAGATGACCAGGAACTACAACAATGAATGGAGAAACTAACCAAAGAATGCATGGATGGGATAATTTGAACAATAATTTGAAAATACTCTCCTAAAATTGAAAGAAAATTAACCTAAAGAAAAGTCATAAGAAGTCTTCATTTCAATCATTACAGGGTTGAAGAAATTAACAGAATGATAGGAATAGGGTTTGCTTTGAAAGAAGAGATTAGAGGAAATGTACCTGTATTTGAAGCCCTGCTAGTTATTGAGGAGGAGCATTGAGTAAAACATAGCATGCTCTTTAATTGGATGTCCCTGTTCATCACAACAATAAAACAAAAAATATTTCAATAATTTTCAAGGAAATAAAAGGAATACCATGCATGAAAGTTTTGATATACACAGAATGATAGGAGTAGGGTTTGCTTTGAAAGAAGAGATTAAAGGAAACGTACATGTATTTGAAGCCCTGCTAGTTACTGAGGAGGAGCATTGAGTAAAACATAGCATGCTCTTTAATTGGATGTTCCTATTCAATAATTTTCAAGGAAATAAAAGGAATACCACGCATGAAAGTTTTGATATACACAAACATACATGGTAATGGCTGAAATGAATTAAAAAGAAACTACGACTTCTGTGAAGATAGAGAAAAGAAAAGTGCAAATGATAGAGAAAAGCATAGTGCAAATGAATTAACATAATATGTACCTGAAATTAGAATAAGCCATTAGGGTACTGGACAACCTTTCCTTTGAAGTTGCAAAGTTGTTTGCGCCAGCACTGGATGATCTGATTGCCTCTTCCCCTGTCACATACATACCAACGACTTGCATAGGCACAAACTCACTCATACGACCGACATGGCATAGGCACAGACTCACTCATATGACCGACTGGCACACACTCAGACTTTGACACCAGACTGAAATTCAAGCATACACACAGACATAGACTTAGACTCTATCCCAGATCTCACATAAATTCTATCACTTCTGTGAAGATAAAGAAAAGCATAGTGCAAATGAATTAACATAATATGTACCTGAAATTAAAAGAAGCCATTAGGGTACTGGACAACCTTTCCTTTGGAGTTGGAAAGTTGTTTGCGCCAGCACTGGATGATCTGATTACCTCTTCCCCTGTCACATACATACCAATGAATTGCATAAGACCGACATGGCATAGGCACAGACTCACTCATACGACCGACATGGCATGGCATAGGCACACACTCAGACTTTGACACCAGACTGAAATTCAAGCATACGCACAGACATAGACTTAGACTCTATCCCAGATCCCACATAAACTGAGACACCCAACCACACAGACCAGACACAGACATATCGGACCAGAGCAGAGGTCCATGGAGAAGTAAATGGGAAGTTCTGCAACCTTCCATATTAAACAACGGTTTATTTCAACGGATATATTGCCTCTTTATTGAACCACTGTGGAAAATTTTAAAATTTGTCTACCCAACCGTCCTAAAAAAGCAGAGAGAAAAGCTCGCATGCTTTTCTTTTCTTTTAATTTCGATTCATGTTTTTTGCTTTTAAGTTTAAGCAGACAGAAAAAGCTCCCATGCTTTTCTTTTCTTTTAATTTCGATTCATGCCTTTTTGTTTTCAAGTTTCTTTTAATCCCTGTGTTTTACCATGTCTCTATTAACGCTGATTTACCGTTACTTTTTCAAATTTAGACAAGAATCATATGAGTTGGGCGGAATCCGTTTATGGACAAGTACGGAGAAGCCAAAATTTTGATAGGTTAAAAGTGGAACTGTAACTCAGACCTGTTAGACCGGTTAGCTGTGGTCGTTGTATTAGTGAAATATGAACAGTGTTTTCATATTCAAATGAAATTAAACCCATTTATGGACAACGGAGAAGCCAAATTTTTGAGAGGTTATAAGTGGAATTCTTGTTAGACCGGTTAGTTGTGGTCGGTGTATTAGTGAAATATGAAGAGTGGTTTGATATTCAAATTAAAGATTAAATTAATTTCGTTCGTATTTAAAATAATAATGGACATCACATAGTAAATAATAATGGCGATCATACAGTAAGTGTTAGAGTTAATGTTGGCCTAAAAATTAGAGAGATTTATTTATATTATTTCTTGGATTATATGTGGATTACTTTAACCTTGTTGGAGTATTATTGTTGGTCATGAATCTATATATTTTGTTATTGGTAGTGTGAATATGTTGGTCACACCACTAACTTAACTCCTTGTGCTTCTTCCTAGGTCTCTTTTGATCTCATATTTTAGTTTGTAGTTTAGTGTGGTTTTTACTTTTAAAGGTTGAGAGAATGATTTTTCTTTTTGGATGAGAATTTTAGAATTGTGAAATATTCAAATATAGAGATATCTTATTAGTTGGAAGACCCTTCACCTAAAATTGCAAATGTCTATAGAAACAATTTTATTAGAGTAGACTTCAATGACCTTAGCCTTCTTACATGGTTACATTTCTATTTTCTTGGGGTAATGCATTGTCATGGTAATTAGGCTACTTTAGAAATGTTAGTGGTAACCATTATTTCAAATTTGATGAAAAAATGTGTAGCCATAATGTGGTTCTCAAATTATTTTGTCACATTCTTCCTTGGAACATGACAATCAAACTATCATTAAGAGGCTTACACTAGAGAATGAAATTGTAAAACAAAATGGTAAGGTGCCAATTAGTCTATAAAAAGCAATAAGTGGGTTGCTTGAATAAGATGCTTCAAAAAACTCAACAAAGTAATTGTGTGTTTTGATCAATTAGATTATCAAACAATTTCTTTTGTCCCCTCTTTTTTGGCATCAACTTCTAGTTCCAACACTACTTTTTTCCTTCCTTTTCCAAGTAAAACCTTTTGGGAAACTCAACGAGTGCTTCTCCACATTTGTGGATGCCATCCTTATTAAAGCTATTGGTGTAGCCTAGTGTACCTAACTTATGTGGATTTAAACTAGACTCATGTTGGATTTAAGTACTTGTTTTTCAATAACTACATATGTGGATATACATGTTTACATATTAATAAGGGATTTGTATTTTGGTGCATCTTGTTGTAGGTTTTTATGAAGAGGACAAACAAGAAGTGATTAGAGATGTTTGAATTTAATTTTCATGTTTATTAATATTTTTATGCTAATTAGAATTTTCTCAAAGTAACTTTGAAGGTGGGATTTGAGCAAGGGATAAAACAAGAGTTTGCATTGGTAATTTCCCTAAAAAAAACTAATGTAAGGAACTTACAAATGACTAGATGCATTGAATCCATACCCTTTTGAATTTGATTACAATGTCTAACGAGCCTTTAAAACTTTCATTTTTCTCAAATAAAATATTATTTCTTGGTTGAAAGGTAACAAAAGAAAAATGGTTGAACATGAGGATTACCATTGATATTGTGAATTAAAACTTGTACAATAGAAGTTAAACAACAAGCTTTATACAAAAGAAATTGTGAATAATATTTCTTTAACTAGGTGATGGGTATTAACCACCAAGAGTTAGGTGCTTCCATACATTCTTTATAGGAGTGTGTGACCACCCACCTTGACTTTAATATCCATGACATCTTCCACTAATCAATGGTGCCTTCACATAGGCACATTGGCCCATGGGAGGAACACATGGAAAAATAAATGAATAAAAAGCATGGAAAAAAATTCTTAGTATTGATAAGGAAAACAAAGTATTAAAACTTTTGACATATTAGTAATAAGCCTAGTGATAATGAAATCAAAAGATTTAGTTCACCACACTTGAAATGCAATGGAAATTAGAGGGAAATTATTTTGAAAATGTTGGGTGTGTGTTATATTCTTTGTGTGATTATTTGCATGTGTGATGTGTATGTTTCATGAGAAATGAAGTGTCATAGTGGGGGCATGGACCCCCCAAAATCTTTTTGTGTGTTTTTTCACATCTACCTTTTGCAATTCTTGGTAGATTTTTTTTTTTTTCTTTTGGTAGGATTGAGGGCTTACCAATGCCGCATAATATGCATATTTTAATGTAACATTGTAAAGATACAATTACTAAAAGGATTTTGGGCTTATCAATGATGCATAATATACATATTTTATTGTAACATTGTAAATATAATCTTTCTGGTTTTCCAAGTTTGGATTTGTAGGAAAGAATCTCTATGTTAAATGTGTGTGTAAGCCATTCCAACTTTTCTAGTTTTATTAAGAATATGTGTGTAGAAATTAATTGTGTAGGGTTAAAACCAACAAAAAATTGCAAAGTATGTCTTGACTCTTAAGTAAGATTACTCTAGATATGCATTTTTCTTCTTACTAGTTGCAACTTACAATGTTTGCATGTCAAAGTTTAGGCATGGAGTAATGACTTGGGGACAAAGATGGAAAAATGGAGGTATTGTCTACACTAATGCAAGACAACATATTACTATCTCTCATTTTTATATGTCAAAGAAGAGTTTTTTTTATTCATGGATTTGGCCATGGGCTTTTCTTCTCGGATAGGGATTAAGTTACATATTGACTCAGTAAAGTTAAAATTTGGTAGTTACAAAGTAAAACATGGAGGGTTAGCTTGGGTAGTGAATTACAAAGAGGAAGGTGAACCTACATATGAGCCTTTATGTTATGGGGACAATGTCCTTTTTCATTTATTCAAATGTCACTTACCCCAACTAACATGTTTAGCTAAATCAATAACTATTATTCTTGCATACAAAGGCACATATAGAAAAGGAAACGAAGGAGGAGGAATAGAGGGAGTCACTTGTCCCAATGAATCTATCATAACAACCAGTTCATTATACTATCTTTAGTCTTGAATTATCTTTCAATATTAATAAGAGCCATTGTTCATATGGATTTTATTATTCTTGTTGTCTATTGTCTTGTTACATAATTCATGTTGGATTGTACCCTAGTTTTTCAACAACTAGTTACATTATAGGAAATCTATGAGTTGCAAGCCAATAACCTTTTTATTTTTCATTTTCTTAATTGGTTTATAACTAGATACAAGAATGGGGTAAATTTGGAAAGTAGAAACCAAGCTCATGAATATATTATCCTATACAATTTCTTGTTTATATTCTCATGTTTACTAGAATGTCAAGACTCCATTTTTTTTTGTTTTAAAACAAAAATGATTAAGATAGTACAATCTATGACATAACATAAGTGCCTTTTAAAAAAATCAGTTTTCAAGGAAATATTTACACTTTTCCCTTGACCAAGATAGTTTCACTTTCCCTAGTTATAATTTTAGGGAGGAATTTCTTGATCTTTTTAGCTATATTTTAAGCTTTAATTTCACAAAATGCATTTAATATAATGGTTTCCTTATTTTCATGAATCATCTCTTTAACACCAAATTTGACAATGAGATTGATATTCCTAAATACTAATAGTGTTTTTTTTTTACACAATTATGACATATTGTCACTTGCCCTCAAGTTTGGGTTAATAAGATGTTAGGTGATTTTGAAGCAATTTATGAATTATTATGATGTTTTTTATGAGCTCAGATAGATTACTTTCAAGTGATTTATATTTTGGAAATATTCAAGGTGTGGTCATATAGAATCAACATTTATTTCTCTTCTATTTTTATGTGAAAATGTATCAAGTTTTAGGAACTAGTGAGAACCATCATAAGATTTGAAGCAATGCAACTAGTATGTTTGGGATCACATTCAAAAGTTTAGCATGGTAATATAGTAATGTTTCCTACAAGATTGAGGTAGAATGGTTTTTTATTACAATTGCATAAAATTACTGGTGATTATGATGGCTAACATCATCCTTTCTCAATTGTGAAGTTAATGTTACAAACCAGTAGTGGGTAGCCCCTAGGAGAAATATTTTCTCCCTTTCACTCAACTAGCCAAAAAGTATCCCCATGATGATCCATAAATAACTTTACTTTAGAGAAATCCAACTATGCTTGATTAGTTCTATATCCATCTCGCATGCCTCTTGAAGGAAGGTGGGTCATCTATCAAAGGGTATACTAACGATTTACGTAATCATGTGCTTTCATTTAATGTTCAGGGAATTTTAATTATGAGGGTAATGTTACCCAAGGAAAGTGGGTAAACCCTCGGATAAAATGTTTGTCCCTTTAAAACAACTAGCCATCCATTATCTCTATGATGATCCACAAATAATATTTCTTCAGAGTTGTCCACCTATGCTTTGATTAGTTCTATTTCCCATCTACCACACTTCTTTAAGTTGGGTCATCTATCAAAAGGTATAATAATCATTTACGTAATCATGTGTTCTCATTTAATGTTTGGGCATACTAATATGGATTACTTTCCAAGCTAGATGATTGAATAATCTTGATCGTACCCTTGTTCTCATACTTCACCTAGGAGATTAACCTTTGCCGCTAGTCCAATGTGACCTCCCTTGAGGCTATTTTCTTCCATTGTTTAAAAAGGGAAAAAGTAGAATGAATTAATTGATATAGCATTCCTAAGGTAATCCATATTTATTACGTTCCATCTCTCCCTTATACTAAGAACCTATATCCTCTTCTCTAATTGAGGACCTAAACATTTTGTCCTAAGATGTTGATGTAGTTGAAATAATGATAAAAGAATATGAAGCCACAAATGGAAGAAAATTAATAATGAAAAGGATGGATGAGACATGTAATTAAACACATGGGAAAAATCCAATTATGAGCTCTAACTCCCTCATTATCCATTATCCACTTCCAAATCATTTCATTTATTTATCTAAATAAAGGAACTAATGAATGTTCCAACCCTCATGAGTGATAAACTACTATATATTTAGTGGGAATTAGAAAATCATAAATCAAGTTGGGTCATCTAATCCATGAAATAAATAAATACAATCATTAAAATAAAGACACACCAAAGGGTTGGAAGAAGAAGGCCAATGAAATGGGTATCTCGTGCCTCAATGCTTTCTCCCCCTTATCATCATTATACTCAAGATGTTGGACACTCCTTAGCTAGTGCCAAGTCTATGGCCATATTCCTTGAAGTCTTTCCCATTCCATGACCATATTTATCATATGGATCTATGGATTGATGAGCATACCTAGGAAGTGTACCTCCCCTTGGGGGATGAAATAATCTAATAGAGATAATTGCATAATCATAACTAACATAAGTATGGTAACTTTCTCACAAATAATAATATATAAAGACATTTGAATATAAGGTTTGTGTAAAGTATTTCTACACCCCTAACATTGATTATGGTACAATATGTTATTTTAATGGTTTTTGTCTCTAATGATGGTGCTCTCACTTGATCTTCAAACTGTGTTTTAGATGGTTTCACACATATAAATTAATTATCCCTTGAAGGATGGATTGTCACCTTTCCATCACATTAAGGTGGATATCTAACCAAAATGTGAGGGAAATTTTTATTTAGGTAGGATCATTATATTTTTTTTCATCCATATCGATGATTTTATAGTGGAATAATGGAGGAATCAACTCACAAGTGTTGAATTTCCATGACACTCAAGAATCTGGTTTGGGTCTTAAAATATCTGATACAAACACACTCAAATTCCAAAACAATACTACTTTTCACAACATAATAACATCCATTAGTGAATCTACTAGTGCACATGATAATTTTTAACTTTTTAAACCCACTAGTTATATTACAATCTAGAATACAACACTATTAGGGCTCGTTTACTAGGGATCACGACCTTTACATACAAACTTGATACAAGGACACAACTAGGGCTTAATGCCCATCACTTTGACTACTAATCTACCCTGAACAAGATAACACTTGACTTACTTGATGATGGTGGCCACACACAACCCTTTTAGTCCATGTACCTTGAACACATATGGTGGGTCCTCTTTCCTTCCCATTTACTGATCACTGCAACTGAATCTTTAGTTAATGATCTTTCCACTATTAATGATCACAACTCCTTTTGTGTCATTGAACTTTGGCTCATCAATATTCCCACTAATAGACCTCCTACTCGATTAAGATGGTTTCTCATTGGGTCTTAGAGAACTTCCCACTTTTCACTGAAGTCTACCCATATGCAAATCCTGAATTAGTGCTCCAACATATGCCTCCTAACAATCCATGGCATATTTCATGGACACTATACTTGAGCTCTTCAAGCTACTACACACTACATACAAAAGTCACTATTCACGACATTGTTTGTGAACAAAGCTTAGTCCTCATAATATTCTTGCTTGTCATCCTTCTTTCCACTTCAAAAGGCTAATCCTAGGGCCTCCAAAATAGACCTCTAACATTCCCTTTAACTCACTGTAAGATTATGTTCTTTAGGGCTTCCAATAAAACCCACATACAATCAACACCTTGAATTATCTGGGGTTTCCAAATACACTACGCTCACACTTGTAATTTGATACTCAAATTATAGATCTAGAGAACACTAAAATACGGTTGCTCATGGTCTATGAACATACCTCCAAGTACCATCAATGTTTCCTTGGTTCTACCCACTATCCTTCATCTCAAGATAACCCACCACACTATACTAATTCTCATTGTTCTTCCTTTAATCTGAATAATGTCTCGGCCTCCTTTTTCTCTTTGAAACTTTTGTGCACAACTCCTAAGCTTTGTGGCCCTTATGCCTGAATCCTACCACACATGGACGTCTCATTGTAAGGGTTTCAACCTTCATTTAGTGCAAATAACTAGGCCACTTTAGGACCAGACCTTCATCTCAATATAGACATCATGGCCCCCACACAATATATTCTTGAATGATCGAGGGCTTCAAATTTATTGTTATCTCAAAACCCTCGAGTCAACCCATCCACTTAGGTCATTCTCTCCTTGATTCTTCTCTTTCAGTCACCCTATTCCTCACACCACATTATCCTTCTCTTTTTCCCTAAATCTTGCACTCTTGTAAAAATTTCAACTTCCCTATTCTTAGATCAAAACCATCAAGATTTACATTTATATCTATGACCTTATCATTGGGTTATGGACTACTTTCTAATGGTCTTGGCCCTTTCTTCTATCACAGGTTGAGTGCATCAAAACTATACCTCTCAGAAGAAACTTGAGGTTTGTAGCATCACAAAATAGGGCCTACCTAGGGCTCAAATTTTTCACATAAGGAGGATCCATCCTTTTTATGCACAAATATACCTTCTTGAGGACTAAGTGTCCTAGAGAACCTTCTCCATAATTTTGAGTATCTTCAACCTTCTTTCCAAACATATATATCACATCCCTTACTCCTACTCGATCTCCTTATATCTTTGTTTCTCCTGAGGTAATCGAACCTCCTTTTAGGATAGAATCACATGAGAAAATCCATATTTGATGTAATAAGATGAGGCTCAACACTTCCTTCTTATAGTATTCTATGAGGATAGTCATTATCCCTCAAGGCTAGCCTCATCAAGCCTAGTTGACTTGATTTTTCCATCATGTACTCCAACTAACTTAGGAAACATATTTTTTCATTTGATCAAAACCCCTCATCATAGCCTTAGGTCACCCTAGCTTATTTTAGGGTTCTCCACATGCAATGATAAAAAATTAAAAATATTTTGCTGGATTTCACACCCACACCTTGGGTACAAAACCCCAATGATTGGATTCTTTACCCACAAACCCTTTTGTGTGAAAAATCACACAAACTCAACTCCTAGGGTTATGGAGTACCTCCAAAGCTAAAAAATTCAACACTCCCTCTTAGCAAGGGAGGTGCTTCAACTGCTATGAAGTATCCTTGATCATCATCGATGACATTATCCCATCTGAAATCCACCACTACATCATACCCTAAAGAATGGATCACACTAACTTGGTAGTGTCTTTGCCTCATTAGAACTTGAATATCTTGAACTTCCATAGGGTTGCTCCCTTTGTAGCTAGAATTACTCTCAATCTACATGATCTCCACTCAATCATACTACTTCCATTTTGCACACTTTGATCCACTAGCCCTTCAAACTTGGCTCTAATACCATGTTGAATTTCTAGGGCACTCAAGAATATGGTTTGGGTCTTAAAATATATGAAACAAACACACTCAAATTCCAAAACAATACTACTTTGCACAACAGAATAACAAGCATAAGTGGATCTACTAGTGCACATGATAATTTTAACCTTTTAAACCCACTACTTATTATATTAAAATCTAGAATACAACGGTCTTAGGGCTCCTAAGCTAGGGATCATGGCCTTTACATGTATCCCTAATAAAAGGGTACAAATATGGCTTAGTGTTAATCACTTTGACTACCAATCTACCCTAAACAAATAACACTTGACCTACTTTCTGATGGTGGCCACACATAACCCTTTGAGTCCATGTACCTTGAACACATTTGGTGGATCCTCTTGCCTTTCCATCTGTTGATCACTACAACTGAATATTCATCTAATAAAATTTCCCCTATCACTGATCACAACTCCTTTTGTGTCACTAAAATTTTGCTCATCGATATACACACTAATAGCCCTCCTCCTCCATTAAGATGACTACTCATTAGGTCTTCTAGAATTTCCCACTTTTCACTGAAGTCTACCCATCTGCAACTTCTAAACTAGGGCTCCAATAATATACCTCCTAATAGTCCATGGATTATTTCATGGAAACTATACTTGAGGTATTCAAGTTGTTGGATATTGCATACAAAAGTCACTATTCATATCTTCATTTGTGAACAATGTTGATTCTTCCATATATACCCACTTGTCATCCTTCTCACCACTTTATAAGGTTGATGCTAGGGTCTCTAAAAATTCCCTCTAATAGTCCTTTTAAATCACTATAAAAGACTTCTCTTTAGGGCTTCCAATACAACCCACATACAATCAACACCTTGACCTATCTAGGGCTAGCAAATACACTACCATTGTGACTTGTAATTTGATCCTCAAATTATAGATCTAAGGCACACAAAACTACTATTACTCATGATCTATGAACAAACCTCCAAATACCATCAATGTTTCCTTGATTTTTCCTACTATCCTTCATCTCAGGAATCGCACCATGCAATTTTAATTCTCATTGTTCTTCCTTCAATCTGAACAATGTCTCAACCTCATTTTTCTCTCTGAAACTTTTGTCAACAACTCCTAATGTTTTTGACCCTTATGCTTGAAGCATACCACACATGGATGCACCTTTGTAAGGGTTTCAACATTCATTTAGTGCAAAAAATTAGGCCATTTTAGGAATGAACCTTGGTCTCAATCTAGGCATCAAGGATGGCCCACAAAATGTAAATGCTTGACTCATATAGGGCTTCAGATTTATTGTTGTCTCAAAACCTTTGAAACAACCCATCCACTTATGACATTCTCTCCTTGATTATTCCCTTTCATTGACTTTGTTCCTCGTTGGACATTGCGGTGAAGTAAAATTATGAGTGTGGACACAAACAATTCCTTTAGACTGATAATGGGTCTAGCCACAACCGATACATTCTATGGAATATTTCCTTAGGTTAGAACCAATTAAGAGGGCCTACCTCTTAGTACACTTATCCCATTTGGTGATGACCTTGCTTGCTCGCTCTAGCTATCTCCCATTTCCTTCTTCCAACACCTGAAACAAGTAAACAACAACAAACAACAACCATAATAATAGACAAATTGTAATTCAACCTACTTAACAAGTCAAGAAATATTAAGCGATAAACATGTGAGATGACACATTATGTAGGAAATCAATCGATAGTTGCATATATATTAAATCAAGAAGAGATTACAACCATTTCCTTGACGTTGTTGTTCTCCTCCGACAAAAATAGGTTCCCACACACTTCTGTTATCATTCCATGATGGCCTTAACAATGATAGTTTTAAGGCTCTTCCCTTTAGGCTTCACACTAAACCAAATTCAGACTTCTCCCTCACACAACTAGAGAGCTGCAACTATGAATAGCTTGTTTCTTACTCCAAACTTAATTAGCATTAGCACAACAACATTAACACTAGCTTGTTCTTGGGAAAATTGGAGGTTTATATAACATGAATGGATGGGAGATGGTTCCTCTTCTCATGGGAGAAGGTCTTATCTCTTGAAGTAGTTCCATCCTTATAGGGGAAAGGAGCCCAAATTGACATCCTTGACTCCATCTGGCTCAACCATTTACTAGACTTCTATTACAAAGCTTCTAGAGCTGGAAGCTTTGACTCCTTATTTAAAAAAAAATTCCAAAAGAGGATCAGCGTGACTGGAACAAGGCTCAGTCACTCCGGTCAGTGCTAGGGACAGTTCTAATCCCTGCATATTAGCATGAGGAGAACAAGGGTCATTAGTGCCAGTCTTGTAAAATGGGAAAAACATAAGATTTTTGGGAAATGATGCAAAAGGGAATTGTTCTGCTCATGAAGAGGGACACAATGAGAGTTTCTTCATGAAGGGAAAGCATGTAGGGTTCATTTTAGAGGTCCTCTAGGATCAAGGAATGGGGAGTACAGGGACAGTGAAAAAATGTTGTGTAACGGACATTATCTTTCTTGTTTTCCCTAAATATCACACTCTTATATAGATTTTGGATGCCCTAGTATTAGATCGAAACCAAAGAGATTTGTGCTTAGATATATGGCCTTATGACTAGGTTATGATATTCTTTCTAAGGGTCTAGGACCTTTCTTCCATCACAAGTTGAGCACATCAAAACCATACCTCTGTGAAAAAACTTAAGGTTTGTAGATCCTAGAATTAGCCTACCTAGGCTCGACCTCTTCACAGATGAAGGAGGCCTCCTTTTTATGGATAGATATGCCTTCTTGAGGACTAAGTGTCCTAAAGAAACTTCTCCATAATTTTGAGCATCTATGGTCTCCTTTCCAGATTTAGATATGACCTCCCTTACTCCTACTCAACCTCCTTATGTCTCTGCCTCTCCTGAGGTACTCAGACCTCCTTTTAGGACAAAATAACATGATAAAATCCATTTTTGATGTAATAAAATGAGGCTCAACACTTCTTTCTTATAGTATTCTATGAGTGTAGTTGTTATCCCTCAACAGTAGCCCCATCAAGTCTAGTCGGGTTTATTTTTGCATCATGTACCTTAACTAAGGAAATATATTTTATCATTTGATAAAAACCCCTCATCGTAGATTGAGGTCACCTTAGCTCCTTTTGGGGTTCTGCACTCCAACAATCAATAAATAATAATTCTTTTGCTATATTTCACACCCACATCTTGGGTACAAAACCCCAACACTTGGATTCTTTGCCCACAAACCATTTGTGCTGCAAAATCACATAAAACCAACCCTAGGGTTGTGGAGTACCTCCCAAGGTACACAATTCAAAAACAATAGAATTTTTATTAGAGGGACTTAGTTTGAAAAATTAGGGTCTAAAACCTTCTGAGAGAAATTTAAGGCATCATATGACGTTTTTTGGGGATAAAACTGTCACTTACGCACCAAACCATTTTGTGCTATTCTTCACACAAATAATTTTCCAACATTGCAAGAATCAACTTAATTATAATATGTATGAAAGCATTATGGAGAGAGAGGTTGACCTTCTTATTTTTACCACCATATTTTGAGAAGATACTAGATCAACTCCATTATTCGTGAAAAAGGGACTAGCCACAAGATGATGAAGAAGAAGAATCTAGAAGAGTCCATAGTGTAACTCTAGTTGAGAGTTTAAGGAATCAAACTTAAAAATTAGTAGGATAGTGAGATATGTTATAAATGGGACACTAGGAGGAAGAGGGGATCCATTCTATTTGAGTGTATTTTTTTCCATAGATGAACAAAGTAGCCATGAGTGGATAAGGAGATAAAAAATGGAGAATTTTTCCATTGTAGCATTCCATGAGCCACATGCCTCACTTATTTGTACTTGCATACATTTTTCATTTAGATAAAGAGAGAAGAACAACCTTACCTTCCATCTGGGTTTTCTTCCAAAACATTTTCCTAGGACATATCTTGTGTCAATTGTGGTTTCTGAATTTCTTTTAATTTTTTGTTCCATATTTATGCATAATTATAATTTGCATGCATATGCAATAAATAGTAATTTAGAAATTTAGAAATCTAAGGAGAAATAAACCCTCATAGTGTAGATTTCAAATTTTAAGCATAACTTTATTAGATTTGTTGTGATTAGCTATCCAGTGGAATATTCATGAAAATTTATGGATCATATTTGTATTAAAGTATGATTCTTTGGCTATATTATGGATATTTGTAGCAGACACAAATTGATTATGTTGAAAGTCGCAAAACCCTAGTCATGACCGATGAATATGAGAAGAACCCTCATGATTCCGTATAGGATATGTTTGTGTTTAGAAGCACAACTTAGAGATATAAACCATAATGTGAGCATACCCATGGTGGCCCTAACCAATAATATCATGTTGATTGGAGAAGATGGTGTTTCTAACACAAAGGTTTGATTGAATGGGAGATCAAGAGGTCAAGAAGAAAAATCTTTGAAGCTAAAGAAATAACTTGAAAAAAAGGTTAATCTATTTTAAGTTCTTTGATCCATTCACATTCCTTGTTCAAAATGGAGGTGAAGGTTGAAATAAACCCATATCAAGGTGATATTGAAACTCTAAAGATAAATAATTGGTTACAACAATTAAGTTTATTTTATGTTCATCATATAGAGGAAGAATATAAAATTTCATTTGCTTAGCTGAAATTAGAAGTCTATTCCCTTGCAACAAACTCATGTAGAGACCTTGAGGTTGGAGGGAGATCCTTAGTGAAAAAGTGGGAGGATTTCAAAAGTGTGATAAATTCACAATTTTACCCTATTAGGTATCTAGAGGACAAGTGGATCTAATGGCATTACTTTGGGAAGAAGCAGGGTAAAGTGTATAAGAGTAAACCATTGAATTAATAATTATGACCATAATGATGTGTATCTCCCAAAAGAAGTAAGACATGCTCCTCAAGTATCTAGGGTATCTACAAAAACATTTTTGGATGCAAGTAATTTTGTTCAAGCTGAGATTGGTGGATGAGGCTTGTTTACAGACACAATAATTGGAGAAAATAGGCCAGAAGAAAGGGAAATCAGGTGGGTTGAAGTAAAAGGAGCACTAGGATGCTTCTATGGAGTGGAATAAGAAGTGGAAAGGGTGGTAGATAAAAATACGACAACCCTTGTAAAGTAATGAAAAGATCCTAACAACCTCTGTAACCATTGTAACATTAGAAATCATACAAAGGACGAGTGTTGGAAGTTGCATCTAGATCTTAACCCGAAGAACAAAATGAAATATGAAAAGAGGAAGAACCTTATGGCCATTGATTCGAGAAACTAGGTTGAATGAAAATTGGAGGTGGATGAGAAGATCATTTGTCCATTAGTGAAGCAGGTGAATTTGAGTAGCATTCAACAACAGGAAGAGAAAGAAAACACTAGAATATTCCATATAAATATACATGTGTCAAAAAGACAAATATTGATACTCTATTTGACTTAGGATCATAGAAAAATATCATTATAGTAGAGCTAGTAAAAAAACTTTTTCTTGAATTTTTTTTTATCATCCTTGGGATGGGTAAATAAGGATGAAGAGGTAAAGGTAAAAGTCCAAAATTTTGTTGGTAAGTGCTAACCAAGCCAAGATATAGTTTGTAGGAGAGTTAGTATGAAACATAAAAAACAACTAGAATATTTTCTACAAGAATATAATGATGTGTTCTAGGAGCCTAAAGGGCTACTTTCCAAGAGGGGAGTGGAGAACAAGATCCAACTATTTACAAACTCCCCATTGTAAAAGGATGTGATGTATGGGTAGTCCATTATATAAGCAAGTGATGTGAAGAAGCATTTGAAAAAACTACTTGAAGAAGGTGTCGTTCGACCAAGTATATCACCATCTAGGTCATTGATCATAATTGTTCCAAAGAAGGATAGGACTTGACAAATGTGTATTGGTTAAAAGGCATTAAAAAAATTAGGCTCAAGGATAGATACCCCCTTTCTATGATAGATGATTTTCTAGATCATTTGCAACAAGCCAAATACTTCACCATGTTGGACTTAAAGTCTATATATCACTAGGTTGGAGTTAGAGAAGAAGATACTTGGATACCTCCTTCAAAACTAGGAAAGGTTTGTATTAGTGATTAGTCATGTCATTTGAACTATGTAATGCACCAATTATGTTTATTAGGTTGATGAATGATATAATGTTCCATTTTATAGATTCATTTTCTATTGTCTATTTGGATGATATATCAGTATACAATGCTACCTAGGAGGAGCACATCTCATATTTAACGTAGGTGCTAGAGACATTAAAGAAGCACTAGCCAATGGAAAATCTAAACAAGTGTGAGTTTGCAAAACAATATTTGTTATATATAGGGTATGTGATAGGTGGAGGAGAGCTAAATATATATTTTACCAAGATGGAGGCCGTTATAAAGTGTTTGATGCCTACTAATGTTTTTGAGGTCAGGTGTTTCATTAGGGAAACATAATACTTGAGGGAATTCATAGCCTCATTTTTAGAATAAACAACACCACTCCATGCCATAACAATGAGTAGTAAGAGTTTCTAGTGGGGAAAGAGTTAGAGGAGGGCCTTTGAGGTGTTAAAGGTGAATATTACCCAAGCACCAATTCTGTAATTACTAAAATTTAAACAACTCTTCAAAGTGGAGATTGATGTGAGTGGGTATGCTATGGGATCAATATTTATGAAGGAATGAAGCCCTATATGCTACCATTATGAAGTACTTCATTGTGTTGTTTTTAACTACCTTACCTACAACAAGGAGCTCTATTCCCTCGTGCAATCTATGAAGAAGTGAAAACATTATCTGGTGGGAAAGGAGATAGTAATGGAAATAGATCACCAAATACTACAATATCTACAGGCCCATAGTAAGCTACAACAAACTAATCATTATAAGTGGATGAGGTTTTATAGAAGTTTCATTTAGAGATCAGGTGCAATAAGGAAGTGAAAACAAGTTAGATGACATGCTTTGAGGGCCACCCACATCAAATATCATAGATTTGGGAACTTTGATGCACATGGAGCCATTCACCCATGATCCATACAAATATGCATAATCAGAGGATGAAAACTAAAAGGAGGTGTTTTAGTAGTTGTAGAGCGAGAGTCATGTTTATGATAGTGACAACATAGTTCAATACCATATCCAATATGGTTTACTTTGTAGGTTGGATAAGTTATGTGTTCCTAAATGTCAGTGATTGAAAAATACTACAAAGGCTCACACCTTCAAGGTTCCAGGGAACTTTGGTGTAGGGAGGAAAATGACCAACTTGTAGAGGTATGTGTATTTTCCTAAGATGCAAAAACAAGTAGCTAGGTTCATAATAGGATGCATCCTTTTTTGTACCAACAAACCTAATAAAAGGAAACATGGTTACCTATACCTACTCATCCTTGGGAAATCATTTCCATGGACTTTTTAGGAGGTTTATGAACATCTAGGAAGGGGCATGACTACAATGAACTTGTTTCTTGGATAGGTTTGGGTACACTTTAGGATACCAAGTAGAATCATTTTAGACATGGACATGAGATTTGTTAGTGCATTTTACACAACATTGTGGAAAAATATGGACACAAAGTTAAATAGGTCTACAAAATTCCATCCACAAACATATTGGAAGATAGAAGTAGTCAATAGGACTTTGGTGCAACTTTTGAGGGGTTATAAATAGAAGCATCAAATTAATTTTGCACAAAAATATGGTATATATACAACACTCGTATAGAAGAGTAGTCCATACTTTTATTGGTAAGTCCCCATTTGAAAGTTGTTATGGATATTTTCGATCTTGACTTTTTGATATTACATATAGGAAACAAGCAGGAGAGAGGGATGATCTTAAAGGGGATTCCTTAACAATAGAAAAATTTGGTGAGAATATGAGGTAGATCTATATATACATATAGGAGACACTACATAAGTCATAGGAAAATACAAGGTTGGGAATGATTGGCATAGAACATAGAGTTTGTTAAAGGTTGGAGACAAAGTATGGTTATAGTTTAACATTGAGATACTACAAGGTCGTAGTAAGAAAATCAAGACTTTGTGATATGGTCCATTTGAGATACTAGAAATGGTGGGAGATAACACCTATAGATTCAATATACCCCCATACATAGTGATACCTTCCATAGAGGAATTGGAATCAAATTCTCAGGAATAATTGATATAGGATATAGTTTTGTAGAAGAGGTCCAAAACTACAAAACAAGGACATCATGACCTTTTCACAGATTAGGATGAAAGGACAATTTCCAGGAAAACTTATCCAGATTTATGAAGGAAAAAAATGAAATACATATTGATACCAAAACATAGAGATACAATGAAATATAACTTCAATTAATAAATAGTTGTTACTGTTAAAAATTGTTTACATACATAAGAGAAACAAACTAGCCCAAGCAATGGTAGCTTATCTATCAGAAGATATGTGATGGCTACATGCCTTCTCAACTATGTTACAATGAGGCTTGAAGGCCTTTTTATTATTGAGAAATAATGGAAAACCATAAACATAAAAATAACTAACCCTAGAAGTTGGAGCGGAAAAATTTTGTTGGCCCCGTTAGGATTAGTTAGAACGTCAACTTCTTAGGGTCGTAATTTGGGCATATGATCTTCGTTTGGCATGCATGATACCTCGTTAGAAAGATCTATCCAAGGAAAATAAAATTTCCCAGCAAACCCTTGCAATACAAGATTTAGGATTGGCACATTTTCTAAAAATATGTTGTTTAGGGCCCCAAAATGACTTTGAAAGTTCAAGACTCGAAAAAAATGCAAAAATGGAAAGGTGTGCTAGAATTAAATAAACTAAGAGGAAACAATGTTAAGGGTCCAAGTGGAATAGGCAAGTGGCCACCAATATCCACCTAGATCAGTCTTCCCCCCTTAGGAAGCAATGGTCCCCACTGTGTTGAGTGCCTCCATGAGATGGGGAAACTTTTGCGGAATTTGGTCCTTGGTGAGCCACTTGCCTTGGTGCAGGAGCTAGACAACTTTGACAACCCGATACAGTTGGATATTTTGTTGGTGAGTGTTCTTGATATGTGTGTCGATGATCTAACTAGTCATGGTTTTTTCAATGCAATATGGGTAGAGCTTTGTTGGTGTCAACTGCTCAATAATGTCTGATGTGTCCAACAATGGTGGAAAGTATGGACGAAGGCGGTCCACATTAAACACTGGGTGAAGGCCAGGGAATGGGGGAATGTTGAGATCAAAATAATTGTCACCCAAAACCTTGATGATGGTGTAAGGTCCATATCGAAGTGGTCAAAGCTTCTGATGGGCTCAAATAAATATTTCCTTCTACAAATTCAATGAAATTTTGACACTCACTTGAAACTAATGTGGAACCCAATATTGATCATGAATTTGTTTGTACTTAGAATTAGCTTTATCTAAGATATCATGAATCTAATGGTGGATGTGTTAGATGCATTCAATAAATATGGTGTTTTTACCAACATTGGATTGAACATGTGAAAATTATTCATGTGTAGTTTCAAGAGGCATTGCAACATCAATGAGACGCAATGGTTGAAATCCCATGCCCACTTGAAAGGGGCTATGGAAAATCAAGCTATGGAGAGCTTTGTTATATTATTTTTGCACATATGGAATACTCTCACCCCATCTTTGTGGATTCTTGGAGCTGTACATGCATAGTATCTGCACTATCATCCTATTAACAACCTCTTTCTAGCCATTAGTTTGAGGATGGAAGGTAGTCGACTTGGTGAGCTTAGTTTCCAACAATGACCAAAGGCTCAACCATAATGCACTTAGGAACCTATTATCTTGATCTAATATAGTGGTCTATGGAATCCCAAAATGTACCCACACTCACTTGAAGAAGATTTTTGCAGTGTCTTCTATTGTGATGTTTTTCTTGCAAGCCATCAATATAGCCATCATACAAAATATATAATGGACAAAAAATACATAGTCATTACCATGCTTTGTAGAAGGAAGGCCAAACATATAGTTCATGGAGGTGGATTCCTAGGGCCTACTAGAAGTAAGTAGAGGAGTATATAGGCCTTTCTTCTTAATGGTTGGCTTTGTGATTGCATAGGTAGTGCACGATATAATATATTTTCCAACATCTTATCAGAGATCTTGCTACTGAAAATACTTGTGTAGTACTGCCACTGTTTTCTCTACACCAAAGTTTTATACAATCCAACTATAGTGCACCTCCCAAATCATCTTGGAACACTCACTTGAAGGAACACAAAGGTACCCTAGGTGGCATAATTGTGTGTCCTAGAGGTAGAAGTTTGGAGCTTGCTTGTCATCCATCAACATCTAGTATGTGGTGGTGAATTTTTCATCATTTATGTAGAGTTACAACCATCCAGAAGTCTCGTGCCCACTAGAGTTGAGAACAATGGTGAACCCCAGAACTGGTGGGTGACTGAGGAAATCTGCAACATTATTGGTGCTAACCTTCTTATACAGAATGTTCATATGAAATTGTTGTAGACATGTGGACCATTTATGATGGTGATCATTCTACAACTTCCCTTGTGTCTGTATAAATTGAAGAGGTCGGTGATCTATTTGGATGATCATATCCTTCTCCAAATGTAATGTTTCCACTACAAGAAAGCTTGCATGATGGAGTACATCTCTTTATTATAGCTAGGATATTTCCAAATTGTATTAGAGAGTGTCTCACTATGATAGGCCACCAGATTCCCTTGCTAGGAGAGAACTGCACCAATACGATAGTCATAGGCATATGTCACAATTTCAAATGGTTATTGTAGGTTTGGATATGTGAGTATTGATGTAGAGAAAAGGTGTTGCTTCAGATCAATTAACATCTTCTATTGGGGCTTAGACCAGAAAAAAAATTCTTTCTCTAGTCCCTTGGTAACTTGAATCAAAGGCCAAGTGATATGAGAGAATCCCAACATGAACCTTCGATAGAAATTGGCAAGGCAAAAAAAATTATGAAGCTTTATTAGAGTGTTTGAGGATGGCTGATCCTAAATGACTTGGATCTTAGCTATATCCACATTATGCCATACTTGTCGATGATGTAACCTAGAGATTAGACTTGGTTCATAACAAAGGTGCATTTCTCCAAGTTGGCACATAGTTTGTGTTTCTGCAGGGTCTGGAGGACTTGTCGAATATGTTGCAAGTTTTCTTCCCAACTCTTGCTGAATATGAGGATGTCATCCAGATATACAACCATGAACTAGTTGGTGAAGAGTCGCAAGATGTCATCCATCAACCTCATAAAAGTTGCAAGGGAATATGTCATTTCGAAGGCCATGAAAAACCACTCAAAAATACCCTCCTTAGATTTGAAGGAAATCTTCCATACCTCTGTGGATTCTATTGGAATATGGTGATAGCCATAATTCAAGTTAATCTTGCTAGAGTGCTTGGCCCCCTTGAGCTAGTTAGGAAGATCATCAATCCCTAGGATTGGATACCTTTTCCTGGAAATGATTTTATTTAGTTCCCGATAATCAATGCATAGTCTCTAGGTCCCATCCTTCTTTTGTATCAGTACAATTGAGATCCCACAAGGTGAGTAACTTGGTCGAATCTCTCCTTCTTGTAGAAACTATATGATTTTCCACTTGATTTCTTCATTTTCTAGAAGAGAGTAGTGGTATATCGGCCCACTGGGTAGAGGTGATCCAGGAGTTAGATCGATTAATGCTTGACCTAGCAGTGCAAAGGTACCCCTATGGGTGAGGAAAATATGTCCCTTTATTCTTCCATGACCTTATCCACATACTTCTGTTGTGTGGAGGAACTCTTCATGGGGGCCATGGATGTGGCCATGATCTTCCCCTAACTTTGAGAAAAAATAAAAAAGAAAACAAATTTCCCAATATAGGAGATGATCCTACTACATTTCTTCGCAAATATCAAAGATATGGCAGTAGGAAGGGCTACCTCCAGTATCCTTTATAGTTTTCTACCCAAAGTAATAATAATAGTGTGAGGTCTAGACACATACAAAACATGAAACTTCCACAAGTATGGTTGGTCTAATAAAATATCATGGAATTTAAGAGGAGAAACATCACACAATATCTTGTCTGTGAAGGGCTTGATGTTGTAGGGAAGGTAACATTGTTGGTTGACACAAAGATCTTGCCCTTGGTGAACCCACTTGATGGTGTATGGTTGTGGGTGTGGTGTGGTCGGTAGATCCAACCACTTAATGATATTTTCTAAGATGAGGTTTATTTGGATCTCACTACAGACAATGAAATATATTGTAGAATATTTTACCCACATCTATGATTGGAAGAGATGCTCGCCTCCAATAGATCTTCAGGCTCAACCTTTTGGACCTTAGTGGTGGCAACAATGGCATTAGGTTCTACATCAATAATTTCCTTCCCTTATCATTAACCTTGTTAGGTTTTGGCTCAGATTTAGAACACGAATTTGACTCAGAAGATTTTAGCTTGGCCACTGATGACTACTTAGCACACCACTCATTTGTGTCGTGCGTGGGGCTCTCGTGGAACTCACACCACTTCCTAGTATCCTTCTTTGTATTTTTGGAGTTATTCTTTGCTTGCGGCTTCGATGGGTTGTCCTAGGTCAGACCACCTTGGCTCTGTCCTTTTTTCCATGGTTTGGAGGTTCCTTTTCCCTGCTTGAGATTCACAAATCCAAAGTACCACTTCTTTTGTTTAAATTTATTCTCGATCCTGACAACATATCAAAACATTGCGCTAAGTTAGGAGATGTACAAGAACTCCATCTCTTCTTGGATGTATTTTTGTAGATAACCATGGTACTTGAGTATCATATGCCACTTATAATCCTTGATACCCAAAGTTCATGTGTAGGGTATAGAAAATGTTTGTGAACTCTGTTACATCTTCATCCCTTCCCTTCCATAATGTGGTGCATTTTATGTACTTATATTCATATATTCTGACATGGTAATATTATTCCTTGAAAACATATCAAAAATAATTCCGAGAGAATGTGGATGAAAATAGTGAGGGTTCCCCCTTGTTCTTTTTCTCATAATAAGTTTCCCACTAGTCCTTGACATGGGGGGTGACTTTGAGGAGTGCAAAAGTAATATATTCCGTATTGGAAAATTTATGGACTGAAAAGTAACCTTCTAGCAGATTTAACCATATATATAGGGCATCTATATTGGCTTTAATATAGGAATGTTAAAGTTCACGTGTACCTTAAAGGGGGAGGCACCTTCGAAGTGACTTCTG